>JAJJWW010011620.1:0-332614 GCA_023531295.1 Papaver armeniacum
AAGGATAAATCAATTTCAATCAACAACCAAAGTTGGATTTCCTAATTGATCGTACAGCGACAACCTGTGATATTTCAATTATATAACAAAATCTAATGCGGAAAAAAATAATACAGACACGAGAATTTTGTTATTTTAGGAAAACCGCAAATGAAGAAAAACCCGGGACCTAGTCGACTTGAACACCACCACCGTGATTAAGCGCCAAGGCTAGACACTAACTTTACCAATGAACGGTGGACTGTAGTTGAGCCCTAATCAATCTCACCTTTGATTCAAGGTACAGATTGCGTTCTACGTCTATGATCCCAGCAGGATACTGCGCACTTGATTCCTTAGTTGTCTCACCCACAACCAAGAATTGCTCACTCCAAAGTCAGAAGACTTGATAAACAAATTTGTCTCACAGAGAAAAAGTCATTGGTATAGATAAATCATCTCCATAAAAATACATATGAGTTTTGTTTTCTTTTGATAAATCAAGGTGAACATGAACCAATTGATAAACCGGTCTTATATTCGAAGAACGCCCTAGTATTATCAATTACCTCACAATAATCTAAACCGTATGGAACGAAACTAGATATTGTGGAATCACAAATGATGGGACGAAGGTGTTTGTGATTACTTTTATCTTCTTTATCGGAGATTAAATCTTGAGCAAATGTTAGAAGATATTACTCCAAGCATTAGAATGGGCAAGATCATAACAGCAACTACAAAGAAAATAAATGGGTATGGCTTACAATCCCAATGGAAGCCTTTCAAGTCGTTAACCTACGGGGTCTCGAGAGAAAATCCAGGTTAAAAGGAGAATCGACTCTAGCTATGCAACTAGTAACACAGTAGAAGTGTGGGGATTAGGTTTCCAGTTGCTAGAGTTCTCCTTTATATAGTTTTCAAATCGAGTTTGCAATCTAAGTTACCTTGGTAACAGAAACATTCAATATTCACCGTTAGATGAAAAACCCGATTCAACCAAGATAATCTTTCAACCGTTAGATCGAAAGTGTGACTTTATTTCACACAAATTAAATGCCCTCATTTAGGTTTTTATGTAACAGTACCTAAATGTGTACACCATGTTGGTTCAATAATAGTTAACAAAGTTATCCATATGATCACTCTCATATCAACCTTGTTCATCTTTAACCACAACTAGTTCAAATGACTCAAATGAAACTAGTTAAAGAGTTGTTCAATTGCTATATTCTCAAAGAAGTATACAAGAACATAATTGAAGCAAAATCAGTTTGATTCACTCGAATCAATTCATGAACATTATAGCCACGGTTTGCAAACATTGCATTCCTTATTATATAAATGTTTATGTTCATGTACTTCCCGATTTTAGAACTTTAACCTTCAAGTATGCAAACGGATACGCATACTTGAAATACAGACAAGATTGGGTTTCACCGATCGTAAAACGGGTGAACTTCCAATCCCAGCAGAAAATATTCGGACATGAACACTGATGCCAGTATGCAAACGATATACGCATACTTAGGTTCCTTGTTTCTCAGAGCCAACAGTACGTGAACGGTGCGCATACTATGGTTCCCGGACATAGATTACATATGTACAAGAATACACAACATGACATATCCAATAATGGTTGAGTGTTAAAACTCTTATTTCAATCATTGAAACTTTCTTAGAAGATGACAATAGCCGTTTTTCACACACTATTAGCATCAAAGCAATTTTCAAGTTATTGAAATAATCATAACGAAACATTCCAAGTCTACACCAAATGATTGTGTCACACAAACCATGTAAGATGTTATTTGGTCATTTTCACATGATCATCTTTTGACTTGCGTCAAATATAAGATGAACTTGGTCAAGCGAGAAGCTTTCCAACACATATTCCGAGAAATATGTAAGCGAGTTAAACTCAGCTGAATTCTCAAATGTGTAAAATAGAAAACGATATCGTAACACGACTTATGTCTCAATATAGGAGATGATAGAGTAAAAATAGACTTTCCAAGTGATAATGATTTTCGGTCTCACATACCTTTTGTTGATGAAGTTCACAAGTTCTCATTAGTAGTTTTTCCTCTTCAAATGATGAACGCCGTGAAGTCCTAAGGCTCAACTACACAATCTATGTCCCTAGTCTGAGACATCTATAAGTAGAATAGAAATCAAGACTTATAGTTTTGATCCCTAACATTGACAAACATGCTTGAGATAGCAAACGCATGCGAGTTCGACCGAGCAGTGCTCAACACAGACCATCGACTCCATCCTCAAAGGTATTCTTCGATTCTTCTTTGTTTTGTTTTTCGTAGGTGCAAAAGCATAATTTATTTATTTTTCGAAAAAAGAGGCAAGCCTCATACATATTGATAATGATACTCCGATGTAAATCGGAATCGATTCTGAGGATTGACCAGGAGATTTTAAGCAATGACGTGAATTCCAAACAAAGCGACAAATACCAATATAATAATAATACTAGCAACACAGTTCAACCATATTCCCAATCATAATCTTAACCATTTCATACAATTTTCTAAGTAGCAAGACAAGTTTAAATAGCCTAGTTTGGATTCAAGTAGAGTATACATGGGTGCAGTGGGTCGGGTTTAGCTAATACCTCACCAACCCAATTAATGGTTTTATTTTCATAACCAACCCCGCACCCACAAACATCGGGCGGGTTTTTGACATCGCTATGGGTCGGTCGGGTTGGGTTTTAAACCGCTTGATTATAGTTCAATATTTTTTGCAAGTTTTTCTGAGTGTTTATATCCTGTAGACTTGCTTTATATTCAATGATCATTCACACACATTTTTTAAAGTTTAAACATACTTCTTACTTAAGTACTTAATTACTTAAAAAATCAAACCATAAACATAAGTCTTCATTATTAATCTTAAACAAGTACTAGTGTACTATGTACACTAGTACTTCCAATAAAAACAAGTTTAAACGATTACTACTACAAAGTTAAGATTAAAACTTAAACAATAAAAGTTTGAGACAAACGATGAAAGTGACTCATGTCTCTTCTATCATATTCAAGTCTCTCCTCCTAGCATCCTCGAGGATTAAGGACTTCTGATCCCGACGTTTTTATAACTCTGCAACCAAATTGAAATTTATGTTACCTAAGGATAAACAATCATAGATTCAATATAATCCATCTGAGATAAGATATAAATCTATAATAATAATCAAACTAAATTGATATTCTTATTATACTTACACATATTTAAAAACAAAATATTGGATCCATATATAGATATATTGATTGATTCAGAAAAAATCAAATTGAAACCAATCAAATCAAAACAAAACATAAGAATAAAGTACAATAATAATTCATAATCAACAAATTGAACGAGCGAAAAGAAATCGAATAATCTTAAATGAAAATAAAATAAAAACCCCAAATTTTTCATACCTAGGAAGTTCACAAATGAAGATTAAGTGTTTATTTCAATTTTTGTCGATTGTTGGATGATTCAAGTAGTTGTTGTTGTTGTCGGTAGGTGAAGAAGAAGAATTGAGGAGGAAGAAGAACCGAGGGGGCGAACGAGAGAGGAAGAGACTAGAAAGTGGATAGAAGAGGGTTATCTTATCTACTAGTACCACTAGGGTTTCAATAACGGACGGCTAGGTTAGTTTTATCAATGTGTGTATATTTAGCGGGTTTTTTAAGGCGGGTTTTAGCTAATACCAACTACCAACCCAACTTCTGCGGGTTTTTATATTCATAACCAACTACCAACCCGTTGGGCGGGTTCGGATTAAAAACCCACGGGTTTAGCGGGTTTAGGCCAGTTCGGATAAGTTGGGCGGGTCTTGTGCAGCTCTAATTCCAAGTAAGTCATCCAAAGCATATAGCACACCTGTGTAGAGATGTTAGAATCCGAGGATCCAACCATTTCTCAAGGTTTTTTCAAAAAACAAATTAAAACAAATGACATAGGTATAAACAGGATCAAGATCCACCCATCACATCAGGGTTTTTCAAAGTAACGATAGCAAGATGTTAATTCACTTTTTCTCAGAAGCATTTTGATGAAAAAATCTGTATTGTTGTCATTTTCCTTGATCCATTTATCTTTTACATCTGACTCAATTAATTTTTTCTATTTCATACCATGAGCTAAGATCATTCGAAGTTGTTCTATTTTTACTTTTGTCTCATGAAAGGTTTTTTGTTTTCTTCTTCAATGTAACAAGAATTGTAGATATATTTCTAAATATATTCCCAAAATCCTTCTTATTCCATGTTCTAAGATCATATTCAACATGATTTAGCATTCCTAACAAATTTTTATGTTTTCTTTACTTTTGTTAATGGAATTATTTATAGTGTCATCATAAATTTTATGTTCAGACAAAAAGTTAATGGAATTATTTATGGATTATCATAGTCATCATAACTTTTATTATGGAATAATTTATAGTCTCATTTTTTATATGAGATGCTGGCCAAAATGTGTTGAATCTGTTGATAGTTGATATTATCAGAATCCTTGAAGACCAAAGCCCATGTGTAAAGAGTGTGGGATGAATCGGGTTGGGTGATAGATTTGTCCTTAGAGCTAGGGGTGAGCATTTGGCGTGTCCATGGATTAACTTGGGACCAACCGTGCTTTTGTGGATGGATGCCCGGACCGTTCGTTAATGGGTTGGATGCGGATGGAATTTTTGAAATCCAACGGATTAAGGATCGGGCCCGAATGCAACCTTGAAAATCCGTTGGACATCCATATCCGTTAAATTAAGAGCATTTATATAGTTTTAGGAAATATCATGGACCATTTTGGAATTCATAAGGTGTTTGCTTGGGATGTTAACCATGTCATTTATATATTTGTATACATATATAGGATATGTAGGTTTTATAAGGAGTAATTTGTGTTGGCTTTATTTTATTTAATATAAAATTTAAATAAAACAAATCAATGGATTATCCGTATCCAATCCGTTCATCTGTGCATCCATTGGATGTTGGATTGGATCACGGATGCTAAATTTGAAATACCTTATGTATTGGATTGGATGCGGATGAGGTAAAAAAGGTCCCATGCCGGCCCATACTCACCTAATGAGAGCCAAGATTCTCGCATTTCTTTTAAGCCATTAACACCAAGCAATATCAGCAAGAAACCTATGTTCCATAAAAAGATTGCATCGCTTCAATGAAGAACCAAGTACCAAGAAAGGTAGCCGTTCAACATCATATGGCACAACAAAAGACCAATCGATGGTTGCTTAAAGTAAGATGAGTCAAATAACAATGATGAAATGGATGAGTTGGGCTTTCGTCCTCGAGAAATACAAGTAGAAGGAACAACCGAAGAAAAAGTTTATGCTTCACACAAGTAACTTGAGAAGAAAAAGGCCACCTTTGGTGGGTATTTTTGGCGCCCGATAACTCGGAATTTGTTAGAAGCAAGTCTTTGCGTTATAAAACTAATGAAAGAAGATTTGCTAGAGCTTAATTACAGTGCATGTTTTTTTTTTTTTGCTAACAGCGCCCACTCTATTGCATCCTCTAGGACCTCTACATCGTGTTGGATATTTACTTATCTGAGATAAATCAGGATTCTAGTGGACCCTAGTGTTAACCGAATTCAAATGCCCGGAATAGCCAAATCCCATTTGTACCATGTTGTGAAAATAGGGTAAGAAATCGCTCCAAGGCACGAATTAATCGATGTCTTTTAAGAATGTTTCCCCCTCCGGATCACTAAGGGTTTTTGAAAACTTTCTTTCGGGATCTGATGGAGAATGTCCTAGTGTATAGTGATTATACTGGACGACCCGAGAAGAAGAAACTCTTTGCTTAGACAATGCTTAATCCTAAAGAGAAGACAGAAAACTTAATGTTTTTGATATCTTTTATCATGACGCAATGCATACCTATTTATAGGCGATGGCATCGGTTGGTGATGATTATATGGAAAGACCAGAAGAAACTCTTTGCTTACTGACGATGCTTAATCCTAAAAAGAAGACAGAAAACTTAATGATTTGATATCTTTTGTTGCTGGCAATGCATGCCTATTTATAGGCAGTAAGGCATCAGTTGGTGACGTCCCTTCATATCCAACTGACATGCATGTTCATATATGTCAGTTCATATATGTCTCTTCATACATGTCAGTTGGATTTTGAATCCACAGAACCAAGAGACACCTTCCTGACAAGAGACAAAGCCTTTAAGCTTGATCCTTTCCTTGCAGCAACAACAATAACAAACAGTAAATGTATTCAAGTATATATTTTGTGAAAATACTCCAACATTCCCCACCATTTTCAAAAATTTATGAACTAGAAAACAATAGGAACAAAAACTAAAACGAGCTGCATCACCGAAGTAACTGCCTACGTACCCTTTCGGGATCAAGCCACCGTAGTTCATGCAATTGATTAAAAAAGTATGATCGATATAGAGACTAAGCATCGTCGTAGGAATTAGCACATAGATGAAAGTAGCCACGGATTTGAACTTTTCAGTTAGTGTGAATTACTCAAAGTTCAATCAAGGTTTTATGGTGAACTAGTGTGGAACCAATGACCTTGTAGTGATTGAACCAGAAGTCACTACATATGTTAATTCCCATTAGGAGAGTATAATTCTTTGTTCCTACGCGTTAATGGCCTTGCGTAATATCCCGATTTCATGAGTACTTTAGAGACTTGTCTAATCTCATAGAAAGCGGCCTCACTTTCTTACTCGGATAGGTGAGTTTCACGAGTAAGTGATTCTACGAGTCACTTCTTCATACACAAACTCATTAAGGATTAATGTTAATCCATCCTAAACCTTGTAGAATTTATACACTAAAGGTTTTGAAATGGGATCTATGAAATACTTTAGTGTATCTCCAATGTCATACATCAACTTTTAATACCCTTTGAACTTAGTATATATTTCAAAACTTAAGTAGGGTTCTGTTGTAGTATGAATCTACATAGACCTTAATCCCATTCCTTGAGATGTTATCATCTCTCTTGGCAATCCTTTCGTCAAAGGATGTGCTAAGTTTCTCTTGGATTCTACATAATCAATCTGTTATTACTCCTCTCTTGAGTAATCCTCTAAGAAATTGATGTCTTAGACTAAGATGTCGTTGCTTACCATTGTAAGTCTTTTGTGCAACTTTATACAAGGTTGCTTGACATCACAATGAACCATAATGGCTGGTGTAGGCCGTCCATATTGGGATATCTATTAATAGATCTCTCAACCATTCGCCTCTTTACATGTGTTTGCAAGTGCAATAAACTCTACTAACATTGTTGAGTCAGAGATACAAGTTTGTTTCTTGGAACTCCATGATCTTTGCCTTTCACCACCCATCGTGAATATCCAACCCGAATTGGATTTTGAGTTAGACTCAATATTATTCCAACTTGCATCCTTTGTAACCTTCAAGTACAGTGGGTTCACCTTGGAATTGTAAACCATAGTTAATGGTCCACTTCAAATATCGAGAACTCTTGATACGACATTCCAATGTTCTCTTCTGGATTGTTTGTGAATCGACATAACACTCCCACAGCGTATGCAATATCGGGTCTTGTGCAATTCATAGCATACATAAGACTCCCAATCACACTAGCATAATTTAACTGGTCACAACACCTACCAGTATTTTTTCATCAATTTGACATTAGGATCTACAGGAGTTCTTGCTTCTTTACAATTGAGTGATTGTACTTCTTAAGGATGTTTTCAATATAGTGAGATTTTGTGTCAATGTAATTGATCCTTCGTTTCTCACTATCTTAATCCCTAAGATCATATTAGCTTCCCCAAAATCCTTCATATCAAAATTGGATTCCAGAAACTTCTTTGTTTCTATCACACATTCTATATTTGGTCCAAAGATTAACATATCATCTACATACAACAAATGAGGATTCCGTTCTTGTATGTAGAGTAGATATATTTATCTGCTTCATTCACTTTGAACCCATTAGATATCATCACTTTGTTAAACTTTTCATGCCATTGCATAGGCGCTTGTTTTAGTCCATAAAGAGATTTGACAAGTTTACAGACTTTATTCTCTTGTCCAGGAATAACAAAGCCCTCAGGTTGTTCCATATACACTTCCTCTTCCAAATCACCATTTAGAAATGCGGTTTTTACGTCCATTTGATGAACAACTAAATTGTGAATTGAAGCAAGAGATAATAACACACGTATTGACGATATTCTTGCCACATGAGCGTATGTATAAAAATAGTCTATACCATGACGTTGGGTATAGCCTTTAGCAACCAACCTTGATTTGTATTTGCTAATGGAACCATCAGCATTGTATTTTCTTTTGAAAATCCATTTCCTACCTATTGGTTTACAACCCGGATGTAAATCTACCAGTATCCAAGTACCATTAGACATTATAGAGTTCTTTTCATCGTTAATTGCTTCTTTCCAAAACATAGCATCACGAGAAGTTATTGCGTCTCTATAAGTTAAAGGATCAAAGTCGTCACTAACATTCACCTTAGTTTGGTGTGTAATATTATGAATATTACCTTCTAACAAACATGTCTTCACGAAGTCAGGACCATAATATTTCACAATCCTTCGTCTCTTACCTCTTCGTGGATCTACAGTGACTTTCGGTTCTACTATACCACTTGGACCAGTAGCGATACTTGGTTCTACTACCTCCTCACGAGTCCTTTTAAAACTACCGGAGACAATATCTTTAGAAGATGATTTGTTCATATTCTCAAAGAATTCAGCGTAAATGGATTCAATAATATCATATGAATCTAATTTCAAGAACCTATAGGCGATACTATTCTTTGCATAACCAATAAATACACACTTATGGGTCTTATTTCCTAACTTGTTCATTTCTGGGTTTGGTTTTCTAACATAAGTAAGACATCCCCACACCTTCAAACGTTTAAGATTAGGTGCTCGGTAGAACCATAGTTCATATGGAGTTTTGTCAATCCTTTTAATAGGAACTCTATTAAGGATATAACATGCACTAAGAAGTGCCTCACCCCACCAACAATCAGGCAGTCCAGAACTTATCAACATACAATTAACCATATTCACTAAAGTTCTATTTTTTCTTTCCCAACACCATTTGATTGGTGAATAGGGTGGTGTATATTCATGGATTATTCCATTTGATTCGCAGAATTTCTCCAATTCTTTATCTTTATATTCACCCCTCTATCAGAACGAAGAACTTTAATTTTACGGTTTAACTGATTTTCAACTTCTGCCTTGAATATTCGAAACTTGCTTGCTGCTTCATCTTTACTTTTCATTAAGTATACATAAGCGTATTTCGAATAATCATCAATGAATGTTACAAAGTATTTGTTTCCTCCACGCGAAACTTTACTGTGCAAATCATCTATGTCTATATGAACAAGACCAAGAAGTTCTCCTGATGATTTAGTTACCGACTTATGTGACTTACAAGTAATCTTTCCTTGCACACATATTTCACATTTATCAGTATTTTCAATATTGCACTTAGGGATGAGTCCTAGTTTATGCATATTTCTAACAACATTGTAATTAACATGACGTAATCTACCATGCCATAAAGGAATAGACTCAACAATATAAGCAGAATCAGATTTTATTAAATTCATACGAAACATGCCGTTACAGTAGTATCCCTTGCTAATAAGTACATTATTCTTGGACATTATAAGATTGTCCGACTCAATAACTAACTTAAACCCTCCCTTATTAAGACAACCTCCGTAAATTAGGTTTTTCACCATATAGGAACATGAAAAACATTGGACAAAGTGAGAACTTTTCGAGTGAACTTCAAATCAACATTTCCGATTCAGCGACATTGGCACGAACATTGTTGCCCATTCTAACTTCTCTTGGTGTTGTGCACTCTTTGTAAGTCCGAAATTGAGACTTATCATTGCATATATGAACGGTAGCACAGTCATACCACCATCCATCCTCAACTCTAACTAAATTGGCTTCCTCCACAACAACAATTAGTTTGGGTTCACTTTAGATCGATTCTTTGTATTGATTTGATTCTTCTTGTCTTTATCGTCCTTAATATGAGCCCTGCACTCCCGTGCATAATGACAAGGGTTTTTACAGTAATAGCAATCACCTTTGGGTTTCTTAGATTTTCCAGTCTTGTTCCCATGGGGATTTGACTTTTTTTTCTTCCCATTTTTGTGATTCTGGGAGGATTCCCCTTGAACCACATTTGCTTTCTGTATCATGGTCATTCTTCTTATCTCTCTTACGAGATTCTTCCTCAATACGTAGATGACGTATAAGGGATTCCAGGGTATGGGTTTTTTCCCTCATGCTTCAATTTCTTCTTGTATATATTCCAACTGTTAGGTAATTTTGCAATTACAACACCAACTTGGAATGCTTCAGGAAGATCAATTTTAGCATCCTTGATTTTACTGACAAGGAGACCTAACTCATGTGCTTGGGTAACAACAGAATCTGAATCATTCATCTTATAATCAATGTAATTGCTAATTAAAAACTTTTGGTTACTTGCCTCTTCAATGCGGTACTTCTTGTCCAGTGCATCCCACAATGCCTTTGCTCCTCCTTCAATGGTTCTATGTGCACTATATACACTATCAGCAAGTCGATTGAAGATATGCCCTCTACATAAGAAGTCATCAGTCTTTCGCTTTTGCCTTTGTTCTTTCAATTCCTTTTTCTTTGCCTCATCATCACCTTCTTTGTCTTCAGGGATTGGTTCAAGGTCGTCGCTGATGATGTAACTCAGATTGACAGTAGTGAGAAAGAACAAAACCGTTTCCTGCCAACGGGTAAAGTTGTTTCCATAAAATCTTTCAAGACGAGTGAGATCCTGATTCATTACTTGAAGAGATTGCACTGTCCTAGTGAGCGATAAATCTTGTACGGTAGTCATTCTTAAAACTGTTGTGAAAATAGGGTAAGAAATCGCTCCAAGGCACGAATGAATCGCTGTCTTTTAAGAATGTTTTCCCCCTCTACAGATCACTAAGGGTTTGCTTGAAAACTTTCTTTCAGGATACAATGGAGTATGTCTGAAGCGTATAGTGATTATATGGACAGACCATAAGAAACTCTTTGCTTATCGACGATGCTTAATCCACAAAAAAGAAGACGGGAAACTTAATGATTTGATATCTTTTGTTTTGGCAATGCATGCCTATTTATAGGCGATAAGGCATCGATTGGTGACGTCCCTTCATATCCAAATGAGACACATCTCAGGTCGGTTCATACATGCTGTTCATATATGTCGGTTCATATATGTCTCTTCATACATGTCGATTGGATTTTGAATCCTGAGAACCAAGAGACACCTTCCCGACAAGAGACAAAGCCTTTTGGCTTGATCATTTCCTTACAAAGAACAACAATAACAAACAATAAATGTATTCAAGTATATATTTTGTGAAAATCCTCCAACATTATCAACTCGATTTCTCTTGGCTTTTTTCGCAACCTCATCTATTTTCCCTCAAATGTGGGAGTGCTAGAAGTTCCGGCCATCGACCTTGCTGAAACTAAGATTGTAATACATCGATTTCGGCAGTGGTTCGTCGATGGAATGGAATATAGGTAATAATTTGTCCTTTCCTAACACCGAGGCCTTTTCAGCACAATTGGCTCCAGAGTTGGCAGAAAACTCTGCAGTTAAGCATGCTCGGGCGGGAGTAATCCAGGGATGGGTTACCATCCGGGAAGTTTCTGTTGGATTAGCGCAGCGATGCCCGTTGAAAACCCCATGCGTCGGATAACACGGTGGCTAAGTGGGGACAATATCAGGTGGAGGGACGGGTCATTACAAAGATAGTTGAAATGCAAGTCCGTGCCTCAAATCTAACATAAGAAGAGGCAAATGAGAGTCTTGGATGAAAGACATTTCCAACTACCTAAATAAGGGAAGACTTCCGGCTGACTCACAAGAGGCAAGGAAAGTGGTAGTCAGAGCGGCAAGGTATTGATCGCTTGTAGAAAGTGGTAATGAGAATTTGATTCTCAGACTTGTAAAAGTTGATTTTTAGACCTAAATTTTGAAAATAAAAATAGCAAACTCAAATAAAAGTTGATTTGAAGAATATAGAGAGACGGAGACTCAGGATTCCACTACCTACCAATATCAAAGTGATTTAAATTCACTAGTTATAATCATGCAATTCACATTTTCAATTTGACTCTAAAGTATTACAAAATTAGATTTTCTGAATGACAAATGTAAATCGAAAGCATGGGACATCAAAACCCTAGGCTAAGCATGGGATATCAATAAAAGTAACAGCTTTTAACAAAATCATTAAATCAATTTTTTAATCAAAGCAAATAATCATAAATAGAATTGCATAAATTAAATAAATAAGAAATACCACTTTTTCATTGGCAAAATAGCTTCCTCCGTTGCCTCAGAGATTGGGTGTAGCACCTCATGTTGGAAACACACTCGAAATTCATATTCATTGCTCAAAAGTTCTAACAAAAGGTGAAAATATAATAAGCAGAGAATTTCAACGTGAAATGAATCGCGAGAATCACTGTTACAAGATGTAATTCAAAGTGAAGATAAACGTTGCAGTTCGGGTGTTACAAAAATTCAAAAATATAAGACACTAGAAAAACGACTGTTATGTGCAGTGTTTGTTCTTCGTGCTCTTCCTACAGCAGCAGCAACAACAGAAATTTTGCAATTCTTGATTTCTCCTTCTGTATTTTCTCCCAAACTCTGTGTGCCTTCTCTACTACCCCATCACTCTATTTATACTCAACTGGGCTAAGCAAATCCTCGCAACAACTCCCATTAATTCCTTCCCTTATTTGCAGTAGCACGGGAATAATTTCGATTTTCTCTCCTTTTTTATCTCTTCCACACGTCTGCAGCCTCCAAACACGCTGAGAATAAGTATATGGTGAAGTAAAACTCCCTGCAACGACGTGCCAACTTATCTAAACCACACAAAAAACACGGGAAAGCATAAAAAGAAATCGCGATACTCGCATGTCTCTGTTTTACCTCAATCCCACGTATACAACCCAAGTTTTTCGATTCTAACAGGATATCAAATACAGGATAATCCAAGTTAATTCCAACAATTAAATCTCCTCGAAATTATTCCAAAATCCAAATAGAATTTTAACCCATTGTCCCCTCCAAAAACATCTTCAAACCGTGAAGAAGGAGGGAGTCCCCTATCCGGTCCTTGGGTGCCCTTAGTAATTCCAAGGGGGGTCTTTAGTAAAATCTTGTGTGCCTTTAGCACCTTTTCGGGGTGCCCTGAGTAATTTTTGAGATGATTTTCCAAAAATGTTTCTTTCCCAAAAATACCCACACACTCATAAAACACCATACCTTATACAAAATCGAGCACTAACAATACATAAAATTGAGAACAATTCAGACACAAAAATGTGTCTATCAAATACCCCCAAACTTATTATTTTCCAGTCCACGAGCAAATCTAATCTAGAAAATAAAAATCCTAACTCACTGTCGTAGGCAACACGATTGCACTTAGCGCGTGCAACAACTCCTAGGTGACCCTAGTGGCTGAGTTTCGTCTCGGAAGGGTTTACAAGAGGTGTACCCATAAAACCTTGACTTCTAATTGGTCACATGTATCCAAATAGCTATGAGGGCATAAATATTATTAACCTATCGCCAAGTAATTAAAATGCAAGAGAAAAGTTTACTAAAATATCCACTACACAGCGGGACCGATCCGTTAAATAACGGAAAGAGAGATCCGTTAAACAACAGGAACAACATCGAGAGAGCCATTTCCACTCAACAACGGAGAGATGTCCACTTGATAAAACACCTAATTCTAGTATCGGTTTCTTACACTTTTCTTAGTTATTTCTCTTGAAAACATCGTATATTACTCTTGTTTAGTATTTTTGTAGGTACTTGGCATGGTTTGGCACAATAGAAGGAAAATGGAGGTCTAAAGCATTGCTCGGAATCGTTAAAGCCGATGGACTCGAAACATGAAAAGAGATCGGTCTCTTTACCGATAAGGGCTTAGGAAACCTCTGTGTGGCAAACCACATCAAATTACATGGTGCCAACATCAACAAGTTCACCACACAGATTGTTCACATGTGTGACAGAGAGAAGAAGTGAGACTTAGGTTACAAACCACGGTCCGTAAGAAGAGAAAAAGACTGTGAACCCGTGGTTCTTACCGTAGTCTCATCTTCTTTGTCACCAAGCATGTAGGTTAGTTTGCGGTGCTCGAGGCCATGGCTTGTGTAGCTGTTCAATCGAGAAGAAGAAGGAAGAGTGGAGTCGGTTCGTTGTTGTTGATGATCGAAGTAGCAACATAATGTTGATGGTGATTATTACGAGAGAAAAGATTAATCAATTACAATGAGTTTCATTACAATTACGGTTAGTAAAGACCGTATTTAAGTACTCTCTAACAGCTAGTGACCGACATATACACGTAGGAACTAAACGTGTGATATAACGAAACAAAACAAACACGTGATCAGCGACTGTGCTGTGCTAGCCTGTTAACCTACACCACTTTCTTCCTTATCCTACACCTTTGTAGAATAATGACTTGATAACTCGGTTATTCTCGCTATTATCCCACTCAAGCTCATGGGTAATGCAATAATCTTGAGCTTGGATGCGAGTGCAAGAAATCTAGGACCATGTAATCCTTTTGTAAAGATATCATTTACTGATCTAGAGTATGCACATAGATGACATCAAGAGATTTTGACTGAACAAGCTCTTTAATAATATGATAGTCAAGATGGACATGCTTCATCTTGGAATGTTGAACTGGATTTGAAGCTAATGATATTGAGTTGATGTTGTCACACCCCAGTTTAGGAATCCAGGATATAGGAAAGTGCAAATCATTTAAAATCTAACAAATCCATACCATTTATGCCGCTTTGTGGGCTAAGGTTATGTATTAAACACGTACTAGATCTTGACATTGTTGTTTGCTTCTTAGAGGACCAGGAAATAATGTTAGATCCAAAGAAAACAAAATACCCTCCAGTGGATCTTCTATCATCTATATTACCAGCCCAATTAGCATCAGAGAATACAAGAAGAAAAGAATCACCTTTAGTAAAATGAATACCATACTCCAAAGTACCCTTGAGATATCTCAAAATTCTTTTGGCCCGGTAGATGTTCGGTTCTAGGATGTTGCATGTACTGACAAACCTGATTTACTGCAAAGGAGATATCTGGTCTGGTCTAAGTGATGTATTGCAGTGCACCTACCAAACTTCTGTACTCAGTAGGGTTATCAAGAAGTTCACCAGAAGCAATACTAAGTTTGATGGTAGGAGAAATAGGTGTCGAGACATGGCTTAGCATCTTCGATGTGATGCTTGTGAAAAAGATCAAGTGCATACTTGGTTTGAGTGAGATATAAAGAATCAGAGACTGTGAACCTCCAATCCAAGAAAATAATGCATATCTCCCAAGTCCTTGTTTATGGGTGAAAACTATTTCGTAGGTTTTGGTAATTTGGGGTGTGTGGATGAGAAATGAGTCTAAACCTTAAACAAATGCACTGCGCGGTGAGTGCTTGTAGATTCGAGAGATCAATCGTGCAAGTCCGGCCTAAACCAAGAAATGGCCGTTCCGGACTTGTTTCGGTCACAAAGTGAAGGAGATGGGGTTGATCTTAGGGAGGGAAGCGAAGAAGGTGTTGGCTATGAATGACTTGTATCATAAAGCTGAACTGGCTTGCAGGGTGCAAGCTATCAGTTCCGGTGTTTTAATACGATTGTATCAACACTTGCCTCTGTTGTCTGGACTTGTCTTGTTTAAATAGGGTGGAGAACCTATTTATACAAGTCATTTGAGCCTTATTCACGTCTCTCGTGGGAAGTGGAGGAAGTGGAGTGATGGAGTAGTGGAGTTGTGTGTTGGTGTTACACGACCCGGTCTTGCCCACTTCTCCTGTCGTCTCTAACCGTCCATGACTTCCGACACGTTCTTGTGATGGCGCGTTGCACGCCGCACGCCGTAAACCACCGAGACCAATACCCCAGTATGTATCCCCAGGTTTGTGACATGATTGATGTCTCGAGTGTGTGGATCGTGGGACCCTGAGAAAGTTGCATGTAATGCTAGATTAAATAACTAAGTTATTTAGGAAGCCGATACTTGTGAAGTATCATGTGTATTCTATGTGAGTCTTGCATCATGGTGTGGTAGAGTGACGGGTGGTGATTACCATGACGCCTCACCGACCAATTAACTCCCGACCGGGGTTGTATAACCAAGCCGGTGAAGTTGGACGGACGAGATGATCTTTGAGACACTCATCTGCGACCGTTGATGGAATTAGGGTTTTGAAGAGGTGCGCGAGGCATCACTCTTGACTTGATCGAAACCAAGCATAGGAAGTGTTTTGGAAAGGACCAACCAGGGCATGCGTGTAGACGACATGCGGTGTACACGTCCGTACCTCACTGTCTCATGAAGGTGCGATCTAGGCCACTCAATTTGACCGGTAAAAGGAGTGGTTGAGATCGATTTTGCAACATAAATCTGGTGCCGCAAAAGCCGCGCATCATGCCCACTTCGGGGGCGCGTTCCAAGATGACCAATCTTGGTCGATCTTGGCCGATCGGTCTGGCGTGTAGGTGGTAGGCTGGTGTTCACGCCTATACCTGACTGTCCCATGAATACGTGATCGGAGCCACTCAAATCGTCCGGCGAAGTTGAGCGGTCGAGATTAGTTTTCAATTGGGAAGTGTATCCACGCTAGTTTGGGCGGACGATTTGGGATAACCAGGCATGGTATGCCTTGGCCGACAGTGAGGAGATTGATGGGTCCACGGTGGTCATGTTGGTATGACCAGGACTTGCTTAATCTAATCTTGGGCCCTCCATTCGTCTTAGGAGAAGATGGACGCTCGTGATGCTCAAAACCCTAATTTTGGATTTCACGGCCGTGTAACCATGCTTTATTCAAGCGTACGAATTGGGATGACCAACCATGGTTGGTCCTGACCGATTGGTCGGTATGTGGCGAGCCCACGGTGATTGTGTTGACATGCTCTGGGCCTTTTGAATCTACATCTACACCCTCCATCTATACCTGCGAAGATGGATGGTTGAGACTATTTTTGTGACACATGTAATGTGCCGCAAACCCTAATTTAGGGTTTTCCGCCCATACCGCTCTGGTTTGGACGTTTTGGCAAGCTATGCCAATATGGAGGCCGACCATGCGAAGTCCGCGTTGGTTCGGCAGCAAATATTCCATACTTGCTTGGGGGTTATGGAATTGATCTGGGCCATACAATCATCTTTGGTGAAGTTGGATGATCGAGATCATATCCGATTGATACTGGACAGTCCGGATGCTCAACCGGCTAGTATAACACACCGAGAGTTGATCAATCGGGCTAGTATAACACACCGAGAGTTGCAGCACTGTCACGGGTATTTCGTACATGCTTTCATTATAATGCTTGGAGGTTCGTGTTGCTCTGCGGAGAGCAACACTCAGTCGTCATGCCGCACTGATAATGAGTACATGAAATACAAGGCTGCTCATGCATTAATTAATAATGCTATAAATTCACAGGGTGTATGGGATTGTTGCTACATGCTCCAACCTGGATGAATTTCGTGTATTTAATTCACATAATGGGATTGTTGGCACATGCTCCATTCTAGGTGAATTAGTAAAGTGAAGAAGTATTCAACACTTATTAATGGCTTTATCTTTTACAAGATGTTAGCGCATAATTTTCTGGTTTTTTACAATTTTAACCTTAAACGAAAATCCACCATCAACATTAAGTCCACTGCCTAGCACATAATGGTTACACTATTGTGGGGTAGGCATGAGATGGTGACAAATTTGTGTCTTGAAATGACCAAGCTAAAGTGAATACATATTTCTAGGATAGGTCGACATCGTTAGGCGTTGCCCTGGAACTGGTTAGTCCTGATTAAGGCTGTGAAGGAAGCAGGCTTGATCTGGTGAGTCGCTTTGGTTCCCTTTGTACATATATGGACAAAGCTTGGCCCCTTCCTTGGGTCAGGTGTACTCCCTTTCGTCTAGCAGCTTTCCTCATATGTATCTGATAAGCATCGTTGATTGCTATCCCGAATTAGTAGCCTTTATAGGTGGCAAGTGAAGACTTCTTTTCTCCCGGGATTCTGTCGACTTGCGAGATTATAAGGAATCATCTCACGTAGTCGTTTATTCTATATCTCGGTGTTGTTCCACACTTATCCGATCTTGATTGGTCGATCGATTGATTTTTTTTTTTTTTTTTGTGTGCTCGTAACTTCTTCTCCTTTGCAGTTTATCATGGAAGCGGTGGACAATCATTCTGTCACTTCTTCAGAAAGAAGCTTCGAAGTTGACAAGCCTAAAACCCATGCGCACGAAGAAGTAATTGATGTAGTTTTACAAGTGGTAAGAAAGAAGGTTCGATTCTCGGACTTGGGAAGTTGTTGATTTTAGGACTTACTTAAATAAAATACTAGAAACAAGAAAATATTTTAACAAAGTTGAGAGATCTTGGGACTTAGGATTCCACCAAACTTCACAATCAATTGGTTCATACAATGATTCATAACAATTTTAGCTCTTTTCTAGACTCTATTTCTTTGCCAAAAGTAGATTTTTTAAAGCATTAGATGTAAATCGTAAGAATAGTGCATCAAAAGTTCTTAGACTAAGCTTACACTATCAAACAAAATCACAAATAATCAATGAAAATCATAAATCGATTATAATTACCAAACATTGTGAAACATGGCTTCCTCCGTCATCCCGGTGTTGGGGTTTAGCTCCACATGGTGAAAATACGCTCAAAATATTTATTCATGGCTCAAAAGTGTGTTTACAATAGTCAAAAAGAGAGAAGAGTAATGAAAACGAGAAAAACCGCAACGTTTATAAGTGTTTCAAGTCACCGTTATAATAAACGATAAATCAAATGTATTGCGAGAATAAAAGGCGCCTCTCGCGAGTCTGTTCTTCGTGTTCTTGAGAACGACACTTCGAAGTGTCGGTTCTTCGTCTTCTTCACTCTTCTTTGCAACTTTCTTCTTCTCGGCTCGTAGCCTCCAATCGACCCCAAAACTCCCGACCAACCCTTTCCTTGGACTCTCCCCAAACTATTTGTACGCGACAGGCTTTAAAGCTTCCAAAGATATCACGAGAAATCTTTCTGTGAGAGTCACGGATATTTCCTTTTTCTCTCTTCCTCTACGCGTCTGCTTTGATCAATACAAAGGTCACGAGAGGATTTTAGGATCGAATATCTTCTATTAATCTTCACGTTCCTTCCAAAATATGACGAGAATCAAATCTCGGACGAATATATTCTTCTATCTCACGGAACTATCCTCCAACAGAATCCGAGAATATCTTCTCTTCCATGTTCATCCGTGATCTTCCTTTTTTATGTGAATAAACCCATTACCTTCCCTGTTTCGATGTACTGGATCACTCCCAGTCCATATCCAATATAAATTCCACTAAATTCTCGTCCAAACCTCTTCCCAAATCTTCCAACGAAGCTCCGAGTATATTGCTCCCCTGTTTAATCGAAAAACAATCAATATCCTTCCTTTTGCAATTCTGAAATGTATAACGCTCTTGTTTTTTCGTAACAAATTGTTACTAGTCCAAATCAACGAAAGAAACACCAAACAGAACTCATAAGATCAAGTCTGCAACTTTGCTGCTTAAGTGAATGTTTTCCCGCCAAAAGTTTATGTTCAAAAGCTAGGGATGGAGTGCCCCTTATCCAGACGAGGGGTGCCAATAGTAACTGGGGTGGAAATAGTAATGAGGTGCCCCTTATCAGTGAAGTGCCCCTTAGCCAAGACTCCTTGTAGTAATTCATCCGGGGACTCAAAAATCATTTTTCGAGCCGATTTCTCCGCGCAAGCGTATTTCTCCAAAAATACCTACAAAGACATAAAACACCAAAATAAGTACAAAAATGGATACTAAAAATATAGAAAATCGAGATCGAAATAGACACATAAATGCGTCTATCAAATACCCCCAAACTTATTATTTGCTAGTCCTCGAGCAAATCAAATCTAGAAAATAAAATCCTAACTCATTTTGTCGCGCAGGCATCGTCGATTGCATTTAGCGTATGCAATAAGCCTTTAAACCCCTAGGTGGCCCTAGTGGCCGAGTTATAGTCTCGGGTGGGTTTACCGAGAGATATACCCACAAAACCTTTATACTCCGGACCCTAGCTATCTACGCGAGAACCTTGGAAGGCACTAAAGAATCTCCTTGGTTGGCATACTTATTGACTACGGGAGGAGGAAATACCACGATGCGAAATTCCAATTGTTGTACACGAGTTTGCACTCAAGCATACTAAAATTCATATATAAGTGACAGAGCTCTACTCGGATAGTTTGGACATCATAACCGGAGTCAACCAATCACATGGATAGATTAAGAAATGGATATAGAGAAAAACGTAGATGGTTTTGATGTTGACTAGGTGAACGGTGTTTCTCATATCTGTCTGAAGGCCCTTTGCCAAAACGAACCTATCCTAATGGACTGAGATAGTGGTCGGACTAATATCAACACCTTTGGAATATACAAGGGAACCAGTGGTCGATAATCCTAACTCTAGGTCAACTCAACTGGCATATACAAGGGTTCCAGTGGTCGACTTTATTGAATTTATTCCAGTTGGTCAGATGGTCTGGTCTCAATTTTTTTATTTTTTTTTCTTTTTCATAATAATTCTTTTTTTTCTTTTTCTTTTTCACTTTTTCACTTTTTTTTTTTTTTTTTTTTTTAATCTCAATCACTCTATTTCACCCTAGCAGTGGTAACAACTTGAATCGTGAGCCCCACCTAATCACTTAGATAAACATATTTTGAAGAAAACAAACAAAAAATAGAAGTGAAAAGGATTCAACGAGATATGGCGAAACTACCATGTTTTTTCTTTAATTCTAACACCTGAGCTCCGTGCTTTTATGAATAGACTCTTTAGATGTTTCCATCTAATCATATTGGTTCCTCAACTCCTACAACCAAAATGCTTCCATCCACTTAGATTGGTTAGTGCCATCCTTAATAAACATAAATTTCTAGGCTCTGGAGTTTATTTATTGCAACTAAAAAGTTTCTCCCATACCCCCAAACTTAAATCTAACATTGTCCTCAATGTTCTAAAGATGAAATTAAAAGCATGAACAAGGAGAAGCTGTTACCATTTGAAGCAAAAGAGTTAAGGAAAGATATTACCGTTTTGCATGAGCATGGGTTACCTCCCAAGAAGTGCTAAGTTTAACGTCTTTGACCCAGACATAAGAAAGAATTAATCACTTCATATCATAAAGCAATAACCGAAACAACTGTGGATCATCTGCATCAAAAAGTGTTAACACGAGATAAAAGGAAGCGCAACAAACCAAGAATAAACATAGCACACCCTTGCCTAGTTTCTGTTTAAGACAACTACATCTAGTTGTGGTTCGAGTTCGGAGTTCTATAAAGGGGTCTAAATAAAATATTTTCATGGGCTGCACCTCCTCATAAGTAAGATCGAAATATCGGGTTCTAAGGTCCGAAAAAATTTAGAAGCACACAATAATAACCCGAATAATTGAGGATCCTCTAAGTCAATCAGATTTGACTTACAGGTTGACCATAATGAGAGTGGTGGTCATTCTTAAGCAAATGTGTCAATTCTATTTTCCTAAAATAATTAGGTTTAGTCTCGAACTTAATAATTGACACATCTCGAAACATATACGTTCCCATAATTGGTTGAAAAATATTTGGTGGGAAAACAAAATCAATCTTGGTATCATAGCATGGGTAAACCACATCAACCGGATGATGGGTTTCTAACAACTGAACTTCTTCTGGACATTATTAGGTTCTGATGAACTAGTATGAAGGCAATCTGGCACAATGGTTGAGGCACATATATCAAGTCCCAAGTGAGGGATCTCTACAAGAGCTAAAGGTAAAGCACGAGGAGAATGATAGTCACCCCCAAACTTAGAGTTTTGGGTGTCTCTAGATAGACTAGCTACAATTTCCCTAATTTCTAGATCATTGAGAATCCCGAAAATGGTCAATTGCTTCTTGTAGGTCGTATTCGGGTGACGCATCCTCATACATGTTTAAAAGCTCTACGAGTTCATCTTCTTCGTCTAAGACTCGTTGTTTGTAAATCTGTAGACTCTAAAATATTATTCTTAGAATAAACTCGTTCCTCTAAGCCAATATCGGCCAGTAATCAAAAGGAAATACTACATCGTCTAAAACGGAGTATCTCTAGTCAAGTCCTCGTCCTTTTGAATAGGTGAATAATTATTAAAATTATTTGGATTTGAAATAGAAATAAAATTATCATTATAAAGCTCAATTGGAGTAACAAATTCGACTACATGTTTCATATTTTTCATCAACACTATCCTCATCAATTCTAACCTCGTCATCTTGATTATGCGAATAACTATTCTCATTTTTAAGGCTAAATTGGAAGTCAAGATTATTCCGAGCAATTCTTTTGTCCGTCTCTAAAACAAACCTATTTGTATTCTCGGTTATCGCCTTGAGAGACTCTTCTAGG
Source organism: Papaver armeniacum (assembly GCA_023531295.1). Classification (NCBI taxonomy): domain Eukaryota; kingdom Viridiplantae; phylum Streptophyta; class Magnoliopsida; order Ranunculales; family Papaveraceae; genus Papaver; species Papaver armeniacum. The sequence goes on from JAJJWW010011620.1 coordinate 22,575, forward strand.
GAAGAATAGGACCGAAGGATCAGCTATTTGTTTGAGAGATTCTTCAAGAGGAAGAATAGGAACGGAAGGATCATAATAAGGACTAGTTTTCAACTCTTTAATTAAGTCGTCCAAAGACGAGGTACTAGTACTATAATATTCCTTATTTTCTTGCTTGTATGACCCAGGTGCACGTGCGAATAGTAATTGGGCTCACCATGGTATGAACCATAACCTTGAAAAGGTTGGTGTTCCCAACCACTATGCATACTTTGTGGTCAAAGTAATAGTGTCCATTTTGAAAATCGCCGGATATTCGTTGTATTGGCTATTGTAATACCAGTTCGACATTCTTTTGTGCACATGCAAATGCAAGGTCGACTAAAATGGGTAAGCTCGAGTTACCACAAAAAATATACCCAAAGGTACGAGGTGAGGTTTGTGGACTTTGTTGGTAACTCCCATAAGGCCCAAGGCACGTGTTCAGCTTACTAATCCACGAGTTTTCCTAAAATCGGTAGTCTGACGATGCAATTGGTGTGTGCACGTGTTATTATTTTTTTTATTTATTAATAAACTGTAGGAGAAGAATATCGCAGCAAGGACATACTTGCGAAGTCCTCACCAATGACACTTTGCGAGTGTCGCAGATCGATGACGCAATAGATGGTGGTGATAGAAACATGAAGAAAGCGCAAAGATCTTGCGAAAACTAGAGTGTCTCATGAAGACTTAACATTTATACTCCCATGAAATGTCGCAAGGTAAATCCGAAATTAAGGGAAATATTAGTTGTACATGAGCTGTCATCCACTATGTAAATACTATATAAAGAGGAGAGCGGAGAGAGAAAGGAGGGATAATTTTGGTAAGAGAGAGAGATATTTTTAGAGAGAGATTTATTTTCTTTATCATCTTCTTCCCCAAATAATTAGATCTAAAGCTCTAGAAAATATCCATTAATGGAGATTTTAAATGTAACTTTTATGTAACCTCAATAATCATAGTGAAGAACCATGTATGTAGATCACATTGATCTAACCATGTAAAAAATCCTTGTGTCAATTTATATTTCTAGTACTTATATTTGAAATTTAGATGATTAATAAGATTTAGATCTACAAAATATTATAGGGGGTGTGTTGTAGGAAATCCCGCAACTACATATGCGCTAGAAACAGGGACTCGCTTCTTGTTGGATTAGAGAGATTCAAAGAAATTACTTATCTTTGTGCATATGGATCTACAAAGTTCAAGGGCTTAAAACGGAAGTTTCAGCGAAATTTTTATCTCCAAGAAGAAACATCATCGGTCATTCGAAATTAGATGTGGAGATGTCCAATGAGGAAATGAAAATTGATAATGTCGATAAGAAATTAAGCATGGGTTCACTATATAAAAACATCCTAGCAATGGAATACTTAACTATCGGTCATCCAAACTCGTCGTCCAAAAAAAAAAAAAAAAAAAAAATTCCGGTGAAGAAATATTCATAGGCGAAGACAAAGCTTCTCATACCGATTGGGAGGATACTTATGGGAAATATCTAGCATTGGAGCGAATGGCAAAGGGAGATAAAATAAACAAGTGATGACGGGATATCACTTACACAAGAGAAGAAAATCAGGGAGGATTCGTGCAGCTTAGAGGCAAACTCATCTGGCAACAATAACAGGCGAAGGTTAAAACTTGAAAAGCAAAAACCAAACAAAGGAAACTACATCTCAGTTCACCGTAACCATCAATCAAATAGCGAGAATGAAATCCAAGGATTCCAGCTAAGTTAACTTAGCTAGCAGTCCAGCTTCACTTCAGTCATTTCAGTATACAAGACAGCAAAAAAGGTCATGAGCCATCAACAAGGGAGATTATTGCGAAGAGCTCGCTATTACTTCAGCAAATCACAAATAAAGTCGCAAGTACTGGCGAAGTTACGTTATAAAGAAATACGGAAATGTCAAAGTTACACTTTCGTCCACAATTCTGGCAAGTATAAAGAAGGATGTCCAGTTCAAAGAGCCGCGAGCAATGACACCAAAAGGGAGTATTTGAATCTCAAGTTTCAATCACTAATGAACAAACACAATCATCGCAACAAAGAAAGATCATTAGAGAGGTTCCATGAAGCACTATTAAAGATGACAAATAACATCAAGAAAGAAAAAGAGATGAAGAAGATGCGGCAGAATGAAGAAGAGAAGTATAATCACAGTAGAGAAAATAAGATAAGGAACAAAGAATAAATAATCAAGCCTAGTGAAGATAAGGAACATACATACATAAGTTTGGGAGCAACTATATTGGCAAAGGTTCGCATCCAGTTAATTATAAATGGAAACAACGTACAGTTTAGTTCGTGCAAACACAGAGCAATCCAGTTTGCAATGATAGAACAACTCGTGTGACTTCCAAAGACAAAGCTCGCACCATCATTCGTCAGTTGCATCATTGGACATCATTGCACGTCAACTCAAATAGATGGAATGATCACAAACAAAGAAAGGTGGAGACTAAAGGACGGACGTGAAGAAGAAAGACAAAAAGAAATGAGGGACCGGTTCCTTCATTGGAGAGAAATTAACTTAGCAATAGGAAGACTCAGAATAATCACTAGTTTGTTTGTTTACTTACAGCAAAGAAAGAAACCGGTAGTGACTCCCCATATGCGAAGTAAATAAAAGTTAACCAGCTAAGAAATATGATAAAATAGTCAACACTTAATTCGTCAAAGCTTCGCCAGTAACTAATGAAATTTTCATCCAAGAGAGTTCAACAGAGAAATTTTGGTCTTTAAGAAACCAAACAACGTCCGTATAGCCGCCAGAAATGGAGAACTACATGTACGAGGAAAAACATTGTGTTTAAGTCAAAGAAATCAACACCAGCTAACAGGTTTGCAACATGAGATATATGCAACTAATCTTTGAAGGATAACAATTCCTGCGAAGTGAATTGTTCCTGAGAAGTTAAGCCAACTTGCGACATCAACTTGCGAAGTTAAGAAAACTTGAGAAGTAAAGAAACTCTGCGAAGTTTACTCTTATCAATAAGAAAAGGTGCAGAAATCATCACGTGAAGTTGAAGGAAGACGTTGAGAAGAAAAGGTTATGCAAAGGAAGAAAAAATCTGCGAAGTTTACTACGGATCAACAGACTTCAACAAAGAGAATGGTGCACATGTTCATGAGAACTCTAGTAGATACAAACAAAATCCAAAGAACCATCAGCAAAGAAAAGACACAGTAGAAACAACTACTTTGTCATTAAACTCCGAGAATCAATTCTATGACCACCCCAACGAGGATCTCGCAGAGTGAGATAATACCATGAAATCAATAGAAGAAGTTGCCAAAGGAGAAAGAAAGAATAGAAGGAAAGAGATCCAATAAAACCGTTATTCCATTACGTCGCAAACAGAATGTATCACAATTGGTGATGAGCAAAGATAACAAGACCAGTATCACGGGTTCGAATACCTAGTCAAGTTTAGTTTTTCACAAAATTTTTAAATCCTAAAGGCGAAGAAATGGAATAGAGTCACAGCACTATGTATTTCTTTCGCACAAAACGAGTGGCACAGATGGTTAGAGAAGGGGCATGCAAACAAGAGGTCGCGGGTTCGAGTCTTCCCCTTCGCACAGAATTTTTTGCCTTCCAGATGTTTACTTTGCGACCATTTGCTGCACAAACATACACTTCGCAAATATTTGCTTCACACAAATTTTCTTCACGTGAAGTCATCTTTGCAAGTACACTTGCGAGAACAAGAAAAGAAGAATTTTTCCCAGCCCAGAAAAGAGAAAGCCAAATTTCGTAGGTCTCCTTATTTCGCAAAGAGAAAGCCAAATTTCAATAAATGTTTCGCAGAAGCAAAGAAAAGAGTTGACGATTATTTCGCAAGAGAGGGCTAGAACAGTTGGTATGGTGCGAGAATATGTAAGAGGCAGGTCAAGGGTTCAAATCTCATTTCTCACACTTCTTTTTGCTGCGAGATAACTATATTTTGTGCGACGTTTATACATTTCAAGGATGCTAGCTTCGCAAGCAAATCATATACTTCGCAAGAGACAACAACAACAACGAATCACATAAAAGCTAAGTACCACTTTCTTTGAACATTTTACTTTTACAGAAAATAAAAGATTTTTGATTTGATTTAAAAAAAAAAAAAAATTACAAAGATCTTAAAGATTTCAAAGATTCGAGAAAAATCTCACAGATTAATTTATATATTTTTCTTGAATATTTACTTTACTTCAAATGATATGATATTATGAGAATGATAGAAAGAAATGACATAAATGAAAGAATAAGTGAAGGAAATGACAGAAATGAAGGAATGAATGAAAGGATGAATGAAAGGATGAATGAAAGAATGAAGACATGCGATAATTTCGCAGAGATAATGGAAATGCGATAATTTTGCAAAGATAATGAGAAGAGATAATCAAAAATGAATGATTGAATGAATTGACAAAAATGAATGAGTGAGTGAATGGGACGAACCTTTATGGCGTACACCCTAGTTCGCGAATGATATTTCGCAAGAGGCAAATGTAAGACCTAAAGTGCGTCATATAAGGGGGTATCTCTTGACATGGCTCGGGGAAAAGGTTACACCGCTCCCGGAACCGAGTCATGGAGATTTGGGGCCCATGAAAGCCTATCCGGGAGAGATACCTTGGATTTCCAACTATATATATAAGGTTATACCCTGGTTGGACACCCGAGGGTCTCTTCCAATGAGTCAGTGTATGACCAAGGCGCCGAGGTACACGGTTGAGTCAAGAGTGCGGGAGCGTTGGAGCTTCTTTACCACTCTTGACAAGTCTTGGCACATGCTGCACTCGGCCCGAAGAAAACTCCACTTAGGGTGCAGTCTCGTAACCATAAGCCCTATAGGTATAAGGGATAAGAGGCTGCGAAAACAAATGATTGTTGTTAAGACCGGATGGGAGGAGCTAGTCTTGTATGGCCGATGTACGCCTCCTTGAAGGGGCAACCAGGGAGATGATAAGGGCGGCACCCTCCATTAGGGAGCTGATAAGTGTCAAAAGACGCAAATGTCATGAGGCTTTATTTTCGCAAGAAAATCTAGGCTTGTCATATTTGTGCGATGATCCTGAAGAGGCAATAATACAAAAGACAAAGATAAGACGAGATCAATGGGTCTTTACATGAAAGTGTAAAGACGTCCTACGATTTCGTCGCAAGACGGCAATGTCATGGGGCTTTATGTTTGCAAGAATATTTAGGCCTGTCATATTGTCGCAATAATGAGGGGTGGCAAAATAAGACCTTTAACTAGGAAGGAGAAATAAGACCACACAAGAAAAATGATAAGGCAAGACCAATGGGTCATTACATGAAAATGTAAAGACGTCCTGCGATCTTGTCGCAATGACAAAATTCAACATAAACATTTTGAATGTAGGTAACCGAGATCTTTCATCGCAAGAAAGATTACATGATAAGCTTTCGAGCTTGAGAAAATGATTAAATGATAAGCTTGCGAACATATACATGATAATGAGACTGAGGCAATGCAAATGCCGCACACTTGATATTATGATCATATTATCATGCGATACTAATAGTGCATGAATAAGAAAAGATGAAGCACAAGTAAGAACTTGCGAGGAACAATAAATACTCAAAGAGGAATACATATATTAGAGACAAATTCATAGAAATGACGAATGGAAGCGATTTAAAGCTACATCAATTTTAGAGCGACAATATGAAATTTCGCATAATTATTAAGAATTTCGCAGAATGTGATTATTTCACAAGATAAGATAAGCAGCCTGAAGAGATTATACTATCGCATGAGCACAAGACATGAGACAGAGGCAAAATAAGAATGCAAAAAAAAATCGCTCCATCAACACTTTCTCGCGGATTCTACCCTCATAGATAAAGAACAGAGGCAACTATGGATAACCAAGAAAACATTTTATGTTCTTCATCTTCTCGGCAAGAATCATTTCCAAAATGGACGTTCGCTAATGAACAACAAGAATCCTCATAAAAAATGGAGTAATAATTTCGCATGAATAGAGGCAATACTTATTTCTTGCATTCAAGGATGGATACCTCATATACTTCTTCAAGGATACTTCATACTTCATATACTTCTTCAAGGATACTTCATACTTCATATACTTCTTTAAGGATACTTCATACTTCTTATATTTCAAGGGTTGATACTTCTTATTTACTTCGCAAAGCTTCGGAACTTCGCAAAAGAATAGAGGCAAGTACGTACTTTTCAAGTCCAGTATTCTTTCGCTCGTTCCTTCATCAACAAAGACCAAAAATTACTACAACAACAGATTTTTCCTTAAAGATCGCTCTTCAAGCAATATTCAAGGAAAAAGAGGCAAGATGTAGGAGCAGAATATCGCAGCAAGGACATACTTGCGAAGTCCTCACCAATGACACTTTGCGAGTGTCGCAGACTGATGACGCAATAGATGGTGGTGATAGAAACATGAAGAAAGCGCAAAGATCTTGCGAAAACTAGAGTGTCTGCGAGACTTAACATTTATACTCCCGCGAAATGTCGCAAGGTAAATCCGAAATTAAGGGAAATATTAGTTGTACATGAGCTGTCATCCACTATGTAAACACTATATAAAGAGGAGAGAAGGAGAGAGAAAGGGGGGATAATTTTGGTAAGAGAGAGAGAGATATTTTTAGAGAGAGATTTATTTTCTTTATTATCTTCTTCCCTAAATAATTAGATCTAAAGCTCTAGAAAATATCCATTAATGGAGATTTTAAATGTAACTTTTATGTAACCTCAATAATCATAGTGAAGAACCATGGATGTAGATCACATTGATCGAACCATGTAAAAAATCCTTGTGTCAATTTATATTTCTAGTACTTATATTTGAAATTTAGATGATTAATAAGATTTAGATCTACAAAATATTATAGGGGGTGTGTTGTAGGAAATCCTGCAACTACATAAACTACTAAAAAAAGTAAACAAACAATATATACAAGTCCAAAAATAAGGAAAATAAAAACTAACAAAAATAAAAGCTTCGGCTTTCTCCTTTTATGGCAAGTCCAACTTTTCACCTTCGTTTCAAGCAAAACCTGCAAAACAAAAACAAAAATACCAAAGAAGTAAAATAGAACAAAAAATAATCTAACAAGAAATTAATAATAAATAAATAAAATATATACAAAACCTAAAAAAAATGCAAAACCTAAAACCTAAACCTAAATACAAGTCCGCGTCGGCGGCGCCAAAAACTGATGTAGTTTTACAAGTGGTAAGAAAGAAGGTTCGATTCTCGGACTTGGGAAGTTGTTGATTTTAGGACTTACTTAAATAAAATACTAGAAACAAGAAAAGATTTTAACAAAGTTGAGAGATACTGGGACTTAGGATTCCACCAAACTTCACAATCAATCGGTTCATACAATGATTCATAACAATTTTAGCTCTTTTCTAGACTCTATTTCTTTGCCAAAAGTAGATTTTTTAAAGCATTAGATGTAAATCGTAAGCATAGTGCATCAAAAGTTCTTAGACTAAGCATACACTATCAAACAAAATCACAAATAATCAATGAAAATCATAAATCGATTAAAAATCAATACGAGAAGTCTTAAGAATCAATTATAATTACCAAACATTGTGAAACATGGCTTCCTCCGTCATCCCAGTGTTGGGGTTTAGATCCACATAGTGAAAATACGCTCAAAATATTTATTCATGGCTCAAAAGTGTGTTTACAATAGTCAAAAGAGGGAAGAGTAATGGAAACAGAAAACTGCAACGTTTATAAGTGTTACAAGTCATTGTTGCAATAAACGATAAATCAAATGTATTGCAAAATAAAAGACTGCCTCTGCGAGTCTGTTCTTCGTGTTCTTGAGAACGACACTTCTGAAGTGTCAGTTCTTCGTCTTCTTCACCTGCTGCTGCAACTTTCTTCTTCTCGGCTCTGTAGCCTCCAATCGACCCCAAAACTTCCGACCAACCCTTTCCTTGGACTCTCCCCAAACTATTTATACGCGACAGGCTTTAAAGCTTCCAAAGATATCACGAGAAATCTTTCCGTGAGAGTCACGGATATTTCCTTTTTTCTCTCTTCCTCTACGCGTCTGCTGATCAATACAAAGGTCACAGAGGATTTTAGGATCAAATATCTTCTATTAATCTTCACATTACTTCCAAAATATGACAGAATCAAATCTCGGACGAATATATTCTTCTATCTCACGGAACTATCCTCCAACAGAATCCGAGAATATCTTCTCTTCCCTGTTCAGCCGTGATCTTCCTTTTTTATGTGAATAAACCCATTACCTTCCCTGTTTCGATGTACTGGATCACTCCCAGTCCATATCCAATATAAATTCCACTAAATTCTCGTCCAAACCTCTTCCCAAATCTTCCAACGAAGCTCCGAGTATATTGCTCCCCTGTTTAATCGAAAAACAATCAATATCCTTCCTTTTGCAATTCTGAAATGTATAACGCTCTTGTTTTGTCGTAACAGATTGTTACTAGTCCAAATCAACGAAAGAAACACCAAACAGAACTCATAAGATCAAGTCTCGCAACTTTCTCGCTTAAGTGAATGTTTTCCCGCCAAAAGTTTATGTTGAAAAGCTAGGGATGGAGTGCCCCTTATCCAGACGAGGGGTGCCAATAGTAACTGGGGTGGAAATAGTAATGAGGTGCCCCTTAGCCAAGACTCCTTGTAGTAATTCATCCGGGGACTCAAAAATCATTTTTCGAGCCGATTTCTCCGTGCAAGCGTATTTCTCCAAAAATACCTACAAAGACATAAAACACCAAAATAAGTACAAAAATGGGTACTAAAAATATAGAAAATCGAGATCGAAATAGACACATAAATGCGTCTATCAGTAATGGCTAAGATCGATCTTCCACTTAGCGAAGTCGGTCGCGCTATACAGGGGATGTCTATTTTGCACATGCGTATTGCCAGGGGACGCATCTGTGCACTTTCAGCTGCGATTGACATGGAGGAGCGGTGGAGGCGTGAGGAGACATTGCAAGCACTAGTAAGCACAAGGGCAGAGAAATATGCAGCCCGGTTGAAGAGGCGGAGGGTTGAGCATAAACGACCTCTGAATGAAGATAAGTGCAATTGCCCAATCCAGGACGGCGTGATAATTCTTGACTCCGACACAGACGAACCTGAATATTTGAAAGCAATCGGCACGACTCCTAAAGTTGTTGTGCCCTTTGATGCTCCCGCTTATGATGTTGGGATGGAGTGAGCTGCTGCAGAGATGTCTGATGCAGAAGTTGAGGTAGATCCGAAGGGAGAAGCATCAACAGGCGATGGAGCAAAACCTAACGGTGGTGCAGGCGACCCTCTTGGCGACTAAAACCTCTTTTCTTCTTTTCCCTCTTTCCAAGTATATTCTGTACATTTGAACATCTTTCTTATACTCAGTAGCGGCCGAGTTCAAGGTTTTTCTTCTATTTGATTGTTTGAATAAAGGTTTTTTTTTTTTTTTTTTTTATAACCCTTTGTCAAGACTGCAACTGAACCTTCTCAGGCGCAAGGGTGCGCCTTCACACGTAATTCTTTGTGATAAAAGAAATAATGCCATAATAGAATATCTACGGACCTGTGTTCCTGATGCAAGATCTTCTTGGCCTTGCTGGGGTGAGTGGCTCAAATCTTCTTTCCCTATTGAGAATTTTAATCCGTAATTGTTAGAGTAATATTTACATAAGTAACGGTGCACTATTTGTCGCAAAGGGATTTTGTATGCAATAGCGTATAAAAGATAACCCTAGGTTAACGTGTCGAACTTACGAACATGTGCCTAGGAGCAACTTGATTCACAAATATTAATGCAATTAATTGAATTACACCTAGAGAGCTTATTTTAGGTGGTCCACTTGATTAGAATCCGCTAGAGAACTTATTATATGCGGTGATGTAAGGAATCTAAAGATTAGTTGAACTTATAACTTGTCTAAAAGTTTTTAACAATCGAAATTAATTGGAGGTAGAACTTGTATGATTAATAATATCTTGTTCGGTAGTGGCGAATGAATCTCTAGTGAATTCCATCTTATAATTTGAATTACAATCTTTACAATCTTAAAAGTTTTTGTCTTTCAACAACAACAATTTGTCTTAAATTGCAACTTAAAACTCAAACCTCCCTGTGGACTTGAACTCGACTTGCCTCGCTACTTCTTTATAGATTTGTGTAGCATAAGAAAATTATTATTGATAGGTTGACAACCCCATCACCATTTCACGGTGGCATTAACATCAAGATAGAGAGACCCGCTCAACAGCTGCTCTTATCTGCTCCACAACGGACAAGAGAGTATGTGTAATGTGTTGAACAAGTGTTAGAAAGGTCTTGTGCCAGATGGAAAGCAACTAACAGAGCAACCGGTATGCATTTATCCTCAACTCTCTCATAGTTCTCAATAGAAACAAAATCTTCTTCAGGTTCAACTGTTAATGATAAACTCTCGAACCTCGTAGAACCTTGACAATTAACTCTTCTTCTGAATTTCTTCTTGCTTGAAACTTCTTTATAGATTTTTCTTCCCCGTGGCCTTATTGAACAAAAAACTAACTATAAAGTTTACATGCAAATGTTTTTGTGTATTTTTTATTCTTTTTATTTTTGTAATAAAGCAAAAAGATTGCAACTACAATAATTACAAAACTAATATTAACACGGCCATGAGAGAAGAATTTTACTACTTGGAACTTTGCTCTTATAATGTCTTGGTATCATGAATTTCAACGACTTACGTCGTTTGATTTTCTTTGCTCTTGTAACTAAGTCTTCAACTTTATTCATAGATTTTGATGTCGCTCCGCTTGTTGAAGATGATAAGTTTCTATTGAGAGACAGTCGTAATCCAGTAACTAAGACTACATGATGAGGCTGCTCTGTTTTTCTGGCATTTCCTTCTGGACTAATTGTCTCGCCAGCATGGATGGTAAGGTACATCACGCTCTCAAAAGAATTGTCTCTCCATAATGTCAATTTTTCCCACGTCTCTCTAGAATGTCAAGTCCCTAGCAATCCTAATTTCTATATTTTCGGTGAGAAACAGTATATAAACTTAGCTAAAAGGATATTATGCGACTCTAGAAGTTTCTCCCTTACCCCCTCACCAGAAAAAAAATAAAATTAAATCTAACATTGTCCTCAATGTTTAAAATTAAATATCAATACCAAAGAAAGGTAAATAGAGGAATCAATAAATAGAAAAGTCAGAAAGATAGTATCTGGGTTAAGCGTAACAATCCTTCTATGGAGAAAAAGGATGAAAACAAAAACCGAAAAACAAAAAACCTACAAAAAAACAAACTAGTGTACAATACAACCTTAATGGTCAATCAAGGTAAGCAGGGTCCTCCATAGGGACAACCTCAACATCACCTGTAGGAAAAGGCTCTAAAAGGGTTTCAATCTCTGACCGTTAACCTTTGAATAACTACTACCATCCACTCAATCTCAATAGCATCGTGAGGAAAAACAGTGTGAACTATAAAAGAACTTTTTATCTCAATCTCAGTAACTTCTCGGGAAGAGATACAAGCGGGCATCATACATAAGAACTTTTTGACCTAGAGAAAATGACTTACTTGAAATATTTCTATCATGCACAAGTTGCATTTTGTTCTTATACTCCTTAGCACTGTCATATGCATCTCTGCGAATTTCTTCCAACTCATTGAGCTGGAGTTTCCTGATGAGCTCCTACCTTGTCAAGTGAAAAATTTAGCTGCTTAACAGCCCAATATGCTTTATGTTCTAACTCAAAGGTAAGTGACAGGCCTTGCCAAATACAAGTCGATAAGGTGACATTCCAATGGGGGTCTTAAACGCAGTACGGTAAGCCCATAAGACATCCATAAGCTTCAATGACCAGTCTTTCCGATTAGGATTGACTATTTTCTCTAATATACTTTTTATCTCCATATTGGAAACTTCTACCTGACCACTAGTCTGTAGATGATATGGGGTAGCTACTTTGTGGGTAATACCATATTGTTTCATTAAACGTGTAAACGGTCCATTACAAAAGTGTGCCCCTTTATAGCTTGCGTTGTACAATGACGGAGGGAGGGGGTGGCTAGGGTGTGCTATAGCCACCCCAAAACTCATTTTGACCATTGAAAATGTCCACAAATTATTTTTTAGCCCCCCCGCCCTAATCAGTGAATTGCCCATGTATTAGTTCATTAAACTAAAGTTAGTCCATTAGTAGTGACATGAAACAAAAATCCCTTTCTTTATCTATGTACGTGTACCACCAAATGACACATTATCTTTTAAAATGACAAATCCAACCTTTGGAAATTCAAATATTTCTAAATTATTCTCATTTTATTTGATAATTATTGAAATTAGTCTTGGATATATCAGTAAACTATAACTAATTTGTCAGAATTTCCAGTGTGATAGTAGTATGGTTGCGCAAGGAAACAATCAACTTACTCATCTTTCAGCAAAAATGAGTTCTGCATCCATTAGTGCTAGCTCCTCCAGACCCATAAGAAGATCTATTACAACAGCACGTGTAGTGAAAGATGCAGCTTAGGATTGGTCATGTAGCCTTCTGGGGAAGATAATATGCAAAGAGCCATTGGATCATGATGATATTAAGGATGAAATCAATAACCTCTGGAGCTTCTATAAATGATTTGAAATAGTATCGAAAGGAAAAAATATGTTTGCTTTCAAGTTCAAATCGGAAGATGTAAGGAAGAAGATTCTAAGTAAGGCACCTTGGGATGTTTTGGGATACCTTATGGTGCTTCAAAAGTATAATCCTAATATTGGTATTAAGGATCATATATTCTTAAGCCAAGTATGGTGTGTTAAGTTAAGAAACTTGGGACAAGTATTGCTGACTGAAAAGTTGTTGGTGGACATCTGTAAGGATATTGGGAAAAAGGTACCTACACCAGAAGGGAAGAAAAGGCAGCCTAGAGGCCATGTTACAAGCACAGTGTATGTGGAGGTTAATCTTAATGAACCACTAAGAAGGGGGGGATGGCTTGATACTGCAGCTGGCCAGAGAGTTTGGGTTATATATCACTTTGATATGCAGCCCTATAACATATGTAAGAAGTGTTATGTGATCGATCATGATGATTCGAAATGTGAAAGACTGGAGCAAGAATTAAAAGTAGAAGCAATGACTGATGCAGAATATGCAGTTTGGAGTCAAACCGAGGAAGGGAAGAAATTCTTGGCAGCCTATATCTTGGACGAGGGTGCCGTCATCAATAATGATGTACTGGCACTAGATAACAACGAAGATATTAGTCGGAATGTTGAGAAAGGAAAATGAATCGAGAAAGTCTAAGAGAGCCAGGGAGGACTCCTCTACAACTAACGATAATGGGGTAATTGATGGAAATATGAGTGCAAGGATTAATCATGTGTTTGAAGAAGATGAGAATATGATGGATGATTCAGAATCTAATGGAGGTTGTGGTATCAAAGACAGGGAAGGAATGGTACTCAACCAACAGCAGGAAGGTGAGAGAGCAACCACAGCAATTGATAGCTCAGATCTCTCTGTTGGGGAAACGACTACACATATTCAACTTGGACCAATTGTGAATCAACATAAGGTTCTCTCTAATCCCAATCTTTGTAACCCTAATTTTATTTTACACTATTTGTTCTCTAATTGGGTATATTTCTTTTCAAAATTGGGGTTTTTTTTATTACATATAGGGTTGCGATTTCTTTGCTTTAATTTCGTTTTTTATCTTGACAAACGAAATTTGAACATGAAAATTTTGTCCTGGAATGTCCAGGGGTTTGGGAATAAATATACTAGGCATCACTTAAAAGACATGATACAAGCCAATGACCCAGATATGGTTTTCTTGTCTGAAACTAAGAATAAGGACTGTAAAATGCTTAAATATACATACAATTTAGGATTCATGAACTATTGTTATGTTAATCCAGTAGGTCTCTCTGGTGGTACTTTTCTGCTTTGGGAAGATGGTATTCAGTTAGATGCTATTGATACAAATAAAATTTTATTATTTGCCATGCTACTATTGATGCTAGGAGTGATAAAACTCTTTTAGTTTTCATGTATGGTGCTCTTAAGGATGATAAGATTAGAAAACAGTGAGATTACTTATATGGTATTGCAAGTAATTTTCACAATGCGTGGATGGTTATAGGTGATATGAATTTCATCACTAGTAGAGAAGAAAAAGTTGGAGGAAATGTTCCTTCTCAAATTGAGATTGATAGAGTTAAGGATCACTTAGAAAATATGAATTTAGGTGATGTGCCTTACATAGGAAATCCTTATACTTGGTCAAATAGAAGGGCTGGAAAAAATCTAGTTATGGAGAGGTTAGATAGAGTTTTGGGTAATGGAAGGTGGTTGATACCATGAGGATAACTTAATGCGTCCTCACTAACTCATGACCTTTCTTAGATTAATTGCCCATGAGTTAGTTGATACCATGAGGAAAACTAAAGCTAAGAAAGGTCTTATGAATATTAAGTTAGATATGTCGAAAGCTTTCGACAGAATTGAGTGGAACTTCCTGATTGCCATTTTCAAGAAGTTAGGTTTTCATGATGACTGGTGTAACATGATTTATGAATGTATATCTACTGTTTCATCCTCTGTGCTACTGAATGGTGCTCCGGGCGAGGTTTTCTATCCATCAAGGGGTCTTAGACAGGGAGAACCCTTATCTCCCTATTTATTTATTATTTGTATGGAGTGTTTATCTAGAAAACTTTGTGTTGCTGAGAATGATAACTTAATCCAAGGGGTTAAAGCTAGTAAAACTTGTTTTCCTGTTTCCCATTTGTTCTTCGCTGACGATTGTCTCTTATTTGCTAAGGCAACTGATGTGATTTTGAAATTGTTTGTAAAGTGGTAAGAAAGATGTTCATTCAACTCAGACTTGTGAAGGATTTTTTTAGACTTAAATTCAGAACTAAAATAGAAAACTCACTAAAAATTATAGCAAACACTGACAAAGATGATATAATATTAAAAGAACACTGAGGCTAAGATTCCACTATTTTCCAATTTCAAAGTGATTTAATCCAATATTTATATTCATGCAATTTTCTAATTCAAGTTGATTCTAAACTATTGCAACAAGTAGATTCTCAAAATAACAAGTGTAATTCTGAAGCATAAAACATCAAAAACCTAGGTCCAAGTATGCTCTATCAAAAGAAATCACAATTGTTTAACAAAAATCATTCAAACAATTATCAATCAAGGCAAAATAATCATAAAAATAATTGCAATAAATAGATAAATAAAAATATACCACTTCTTGTTGGAAAAAATAGCTTCCTCTATCGCCTCAGCAATGGGGTTTAGCTCCTCATATTAATCATGACCTCAAAATATTGGTTTATGGTTCAAAAGTTGATTAAAAGAGTGAAAAGTAATAACACAGACTGTTTGCAACAAAGTGTATCGAGCGTTAAAAATAGTTACAATGGAACTGTTGTAAAACTGTTGTAAACACTGTTGCTTTGTCGCTGATTTTAAGACCCCAAAAACGACTGTCTTCAATGGCCTTTGTTCTTCGTGTTCTTCCTTGTGCACCAGCAGAAAAACCCGGTTTCCTGCAACTTTGATTTCTCGGCTCTGTGGTGTTCTAAACTTCCCCTAACTTCTTATAATGGTTCAATACCCTTCTCTGGAACTCGACAAAGCCTTTTATACACTTCAAAAACCTCAAAATCCCGATTAAATTTCTTATTTTCTTTTCGTGGAAGTTACGGCAATAATTTCTTCCCTTACTTGTTTCACGCGTTTCTGATCTTTCCAACTCCTCCCCAAATCTTCCTTAGATAGAAACTCATCTTAGGAAATAATATCTCGCCTTTAGTCTCCCTGTAATACCGAAAACCAGGCCAGCAGAGACCCGTAACTTCTTTCACCTCTGTTTTTCTCCAACTCGAGTTCTAGCCAATTTGGATTCAATCAAACGACTATACCAGGCCTGTTTAGGCCTAATAAGTAAACCCAATCAACTTCAGCCTTTTAGTCTCCATAAAACTCGATCAAAATCTCAACCCTAATTTCTGCCGTGAAAACCAATTTTTTCCCGCCTTTTTCTGTATTTAAACTGGAGAAGATGACCTCCCCTTAACAGTTTCAGGTGTGCCGACAGCAATCTGGGTACCCCTTAGTAATTTGGTCACCCCTTATCCAAAATGAGAGTCCGAATAGTAGGTGTCCTCCGGGTGCAACTTTTCGAGCATATTTTGCAAAAAATGTTTATTGGCCAAAAATACCTACACACATAAAACACCATAATAAGTACAAAAATGAGCACTATTAATATATAGAATCGAGACAAATTAGACACAAAGATGTGTCTATCAAATACCCCCAAACCTATTATTTGCTAGTCCTCGAGCAAAAATAAAATAAAATCCTAACTCACTGTCGCAGGCATCGTCGATTGCATTTAGCGTATGCAATAAGCCTTTAAACCCCTAGGTGGCCCTAGTGGCCGAGTTATAGTCTCGGGAGGGTTTACCAGAGGTGTACCCACAAAACCTTTATACTTCAGACCCTAACTATCTACGCAGACCTTGGAAGGCACTAAAGAATCTCCTTGGTTGGCATACTTATTGACTACAGGAGGAAGTACCCTGATGCGAAATTCCAATTGATGTACACGAGTTTGCACTCAAGCATACTAAAATTCATATATAAGTCACAGAGCTCTACTCAGATAGTCGCACTATGGATATCAATACCCAGAGTCAAAACTAATCACATGGATAGATCAAAAAGATGGATATGGAAAAAACATAGATGGTTTTGATGTTTACTGAGTGAACGGTGTTTCCCATATCTGTCTGAAGGCCTCGCCAAAATGAACCTATCCTAATGGACTGAGATACTAGTCTGACTAATATCAACACACTGGCATATACAAGGGAACCAGTGGTCGATAATCCTAACTCTAGGTCAACACAACTGGCATATACAAGGGTACCAGTGGCCGACTTTATTGAATTTAATCTGGTTGGTCTAATGGTCTGGTCTCAATTTTTTTTTTTTTTGGGTATCTCAATCACTCTAATTCACCCTAGCATTGGTAACAACTTGATTCGTGAGCCCCACCTAATCACTTAGAGAAACATAGTTTAAAAACAAAACAAAATAAAAACAAGTGAAAAGGACTCAACGAGATATGGTGAAACTATCATGTTATTTCTAACACCCGAGCTCGTGCTTTTATGAATAGACTCTTTAGATGTTTCCATCTAATCAGATTGGTTCCTCAACTCCTACAACCAAAATGCTTCCATCCACTTAGATTGGTTAGTGCCATCCTTAATAAGCATAAATTTCTAGGCTTTGGAGTTTATTTATTGTAACAAACAGGTAACAAAAGTTTCTACCCCATCCCCAAACTTAAATCTAACATTGTCCTCAATGTTTCTAATTAAAGAACAATATCAAAAATATAAGTAACATGAGGAAATAGTAAAGAGAGAAGTCGTAAAGATAGTACCTGGGTGAAGTATAACCAAAAACATACAAAAAATAATATACAACATACAGAACCGCCTCGATGGTCAATCAAGGTAAACAGGGTCCTCCAGAGGGACCTCCTCAACATCAACTGTAGGAAAAGGCTCTAAAAAGGGCTTCAACCGCTGACCGTTAACCTTTGAAAAACTACTACCATCTGGTGTCTCAATCTCAATAGCGCCATGAGGAAAAATAGTACGGACCACAAAAGGACCGGGCCACCGAGAACGCAACTTCCTGGGGAATAGATGCAAACGAGTGTCATACATAAGAACTTTTTGACCTGGAGAAAATGACTTTCGTAAAATATTCTTATCATGCACAAGTTTCATTTTGTTCTTATACTCCTTAGCACTACCGTATGCATCTCTACGAATCTCGTCCAACTCATTGAGCTGGAGCTTTCTGTGAGCTCCTGCCTTGTCAAGTGAAAAGTTTAGCTGCTTAATAGCCCAATAGGCTCTATGCTCTAACTCGATAGGCACTCTTGGCTCAACCGTGAGACACTTATCATGTGAACTCCTGCCTTGTCAAGTGAAAAGTTTATCATTCTCTAACATTTGCGTCTTAAGACACTTATCAGCTCCCTAATGGAGGGTGCCGCCCTTATCTTCCCCCTGGTTGCCCCTTCAAGGAGACGTACTTCTGCCATACAAGACTAGATCCTCCCATCCGGTCTTAACAACAACCAGTTTTTTTCGCATCCTCTTATCCCTTTTGCCTATAGGGCTTATGGTTACGAGACTGCACCCTAAGTGGGGTTTTCTTCGGGCCGAGTGCAGCATAAGCCAAGACTTGCCAAGAATGGCCGAGACACTTCAAACGCCCCAGTCACTCTTGGCTCAACCGTGTACCTCGGCTCCTTGATCATATGCTGACTCCTTAGAAGAGACCCTCGGTCGTCCAACCTAAGTCATAAGCTTAAGTTGAAAATCCAAGGTACCTCTCCTGGATGGGCATTATTGACCCCATCTCTCCATGACTCAGGTTCCAGGGGCGGTGTAACCTTTTCCCTGAGCCATGTAATAGATACCCCCTTCTATGACGCACTTTAGGTCTTACATTTGCCTCTTGCGAAATTTTATTCGTGAACTAGGGTGTACGTCATAAAGGTTCGTCCCATTCTGATCTTAGGATCTTTATGGATCTAAGATCGTCTCTCGCGAAATTATCGCATATCTTCATTATTTCATTTCTGTCATTTCTTTCATTCATTCTTTCATTCTCATAATATCATATCATTTGAAGTAAAGTAAATATTCAAGAGAAATTCTAATACATTATAATTCTGAAATCTTTGTAGTTGAGAAATCTTTGTAATTCTGCGATTGTATCGTGCTTTGTAAATCAAATCAAAAAAAAAAAAAAAAATTGAAATCTTTTGAAATCTTAGAAATCCTAGAAATCTTCTTTGAAATCTTGCGATTGTATCATTTTTTATAAATTAAATCAAAAATCTTTTATTTTCTGTAAGTAAAATGTTTTATGAAAATGGTACTTATCTTTCATGTGATTTTCTGTTGCTGTCGTCTGTTGCGAAGTATATGACTTGCTTGCGAAATTGGCATCCTCTTGCGTATTCTCACACCGTACCAACTATGCTAACCCTCCTATGCGAAATTAACGCATACTTGTGAATCTTGACTTTCTCTATGCGAAATTAACTCCCCTCTGCGAAATTATATCACAATTGTTGAAACTTGGCTTTCTACTTGTTTAAATTTAACCTTTTCCCTGAGCCATGTAACAGATACCCCCTTATATGACGCACTTTAGGTCTTACATTTGCCTCTTGCGAAATTTTATTCGTGAACTAGGGTGTACGTCATAAAGGTTCGTCCCATTCTGATCTTAGGATCTTTATGGATCTAAGATCGTCTCTCGCGAAATTATCGCATATCTTCATTATTTCATTTCTGTCATTTCTTTCATTCATTATTTCATTCTCATAATATCATATCATTTGAAGCAAAGTAAATATTCAAGAGAAATTCTAATACATTATAATTCTAAAATCTTTGTAGTTGTGAAATCTTTGTAATTCTACGATTGTATCGTGCTTTGTAAATCAAATAAAAAAAAATTGAAATCTTTTGAAATCTTAGAAATCCTAGAAATCTTCTTTGAAATCTTGCGATTGTATCATTTTTTATAAATTAAATCAAAAATCTTTTATTTTCTGTAAGTAAAATGTTCTATGAAAATGGTACTTATCTTTCATGTGATTTTCTGTTGCTGTCGTCTCTTGAGAAGTATATGACTTGCTTGCGAAATTGGCATCCTCTTGCGTATTCTCGCACCGTACCAACTATGCTAACCCTCCTATGCGAAATTAACGCATACTTGTGAATCTTGACTTTCTTTGTGCGAAATTAACTCCCCTCTGCGAAATTATATCACAATTGTTGAAACTTGGCTTTCTACTTGTTTAAATTTAACCTTTTCCCTGAGCCATGTAACAGATACACCCTTCTTTGACGCACTTTAGGTCTTACATTTTCCTCTTGCGAAATTTTATTCGTGAACTAGGGTGTACGTCATAAAGGTTCGTCCCATTCTGATCTTAGGATCTTTATGGATCTAAGATCGTCTCTCGCGAAATTATCGCATATCTTCATTATTTCATTTCAGTCATTTCTTTCATTCATTCTTTCATTCTCATAATATCATATCATTTGAAGCAAAGTAAATATTCAAGAGAAATTCTAATACATTATAATTCTGAAATCTTTGTAGTTGTGAAATCTTTGTAATTCTGCGATTGTATCGTGCTTTGTAAATCAAATCAAAAAAAAAAAATTGAAATCTTTTGAAATCTTAGAAATCCTAGAAATCTTCTTTGAAATCTTGAGATTGTATCATTTTTTATAAATTAAATCAAAAATCTTTTATTTTCTGTAACTAAAATGTTATATGAAAATGGTACTTATCTTTCATGTGATTTTTTTAAACTATCAAATATACCCTTGTTTTTTATAATTTCATTTTTAATCTTAATTCAAAATATATGACTTGAAAAATCCATTCAATATATTTTTATAAATTGGCATCCTCATTTGGGTAGTTACAAAAATTTAATTTTGGATTCTTAATAAAAGTTTAGATTTGCTTTTATTTCTTTACAATATTTCCTAAAACAACTATCCAAATTGAGTTTTTAACATTAATAATTTTAATTTTGGTAATAACCTTCCTAGTCATGACATTTCATATGATTTCCTTAAATTTTTAACGGCTTAAAATACTTGAAAATGAATCTTGACTTTCTTCTCTTGCGAAGTAAATTGAAACATCCCTTGCGTATTCTCGCACCGACTCAATTATATCACAATTGTTGAATCTTGACTTTCTACTTGAAATTTTAAATTTAACAATTGATGAAATGGCTTTCTACTTGTTTAAATTTAACAAAAATAAATGGTAGCAAGGGGAATCGAACCCATGTCCTCTAGCTTGCATACCCTTCTCTGACCATCTGTGCCACTTGTTGTGTGCGAAAGAGACGCACAATGCTGTGACTTTATTCCACTTCTTCGCTCTTGGAGGTTCAAAAATATGCGAGAAAATATGCAGAAGGTGGGGTTCGAACTTGCGACACCAAGCTTGTTCTCTTCGCTCGGAACCAACTGTGCTATCCACTATTTATGAAAAAGTGGTGTTGTTCGCTACTTATTCTCATATTCCCTCCCTTTGTGTACTCTTTCTTCGTTTTTTCTTCTTCTCATGTCTGTTAGCATGTTGTGTGGACTTTTCTTCGCAATGAACTTCTGAACTTCGCCCCGTCCTAATTGGTTTATTTTCTACTTTGACAAATGCTGGTGAATGGTGATCAATTCCAAACTTTCCTCTTTGTGTGCAAAGATTTCTTTACGAGACCGTCTGACCCAAATCTACTGAAGAGTCCTTATAAGATTCTTAGTTGATGAAGACTCCGCTTGTTTTCATTTGTAACACTTGTTTTAATAACTGATTGCTGCTGTCGCTTTGTATACATCCGTATTCCCTTTGCCGATTTGACTTTTATTTTCTCCCTTGATGCTTACAGACTCCATATAATTTGATGTTCGCAGTAGTTAACTTCACTGGACTTTTAATTTCGCAGGTATTGATTGATTCGAACTGGTATTGACCCGAACTGAGCTGAGATGTGGATTGATTTGTTTGCCTCGAACTGAATTGTTGCGAACTGGATCGAGTATGCGAACTGATCTGTTTTTGCGAGATAGATTGATTGGGGAGAACTAAATTGATTGATCTGTTAAGTTTTGACGAAGTAAATAAAACCATAGTGTTTTTTTTTCCCTCTTCGCATAAACTTTGCTACTGTGACTCTGTTGTTGCTGTAACGAGATAGTTTTGTTGTATGCGAACAATACTTTGTACAAAATCTACAAGATATCACCTCCATCCGGCAATTTCTCCCCAACCGTAAATCTTCTTCGCAGAATTAATCTTCTCTTCATTCATCGTCAGCTTGTTGCCTCTGCTGTTTTGATAGTCACCATTCGAGAAAATTCGATTCACTCTTTGCTGCAATCAACCAGCCAGTTCCATTAGTAATCCCGAAAGATTTGTGTTAATTTTCGTCATTCAAGCAATAAAAGTTATCAATGGAAATTAATTTAAAATTATCCACAGGAAACATCCCTAAATCAACTGAAAACTTCACACCCAACTTTTCTTTAAAATTCATTGAGTAGGTTTGTAAAATTAGGTTTGCCAGATTTTTGATTAAAATTGGTTTTGAGCCAAGAATTTGGTTGGAAAATCGAAATTAGTGAAGAGCAAAATCTGTTTTTGAACCGAGCTTTTTTCAAAGTACTCTTTTAGAACCAACATATCTGACAACTAAAAACAAAGAAAAGAGTTAAGGATAAGGATTTGTCCTTCTAGGAGCAATTGTTGATGTAGATTGGCTTTGTTTGATGCTCCTAAATATCTCTTTCTTTCTTTTAATTTCTCTGAACTACTGTTGACGTCTGTTGTTGGAGATAAAAATCTCTTTATTTTCTTCAATATCACAAATGTAGTCCCTGTTTCTAGCGCCAAAAATGTAGTTGCAGGAAATCCCACAACACACCCCATGTAATATTCTCTAGATCTAAACCTATTTCATAATCAAAATAAAGATTAAAGTGCTAAAATTATAAAATGGACACAAGGATTTTTTACATGGTTCGATCAATGTGATCTACATCCATGGTTCTTCACTATAATTGTTCAAATTACATAAGTATTACATTTAGAATCTCCATTAATGGATATTTTGTATAGCTCTAGATCTAGTTTTTTGGGGAAGAAGATTATAAATAAAATAATAATCTCTCTCTAAAAACATGTCTCTCTGAAAAATATCTCTCCCTTACTGAAATGTGTCCTCTCTTTTACAAAAATGTCTCCCCTTTCTCTCTCCTGCCTTTTTCTTTATATAGGTGTTTACATAGTGGATGACAGCTAATAGGGCCCCTATTTTCGGATCTAGCTTGCGTCGTTCTCGCAAGCTTACAACGGATTTCTTCGCACGTGCTCTTCTATATCGCAAGGTCTTCACACGTTCCTCGTGATTAGGCTGATGTCGCTTGCTACGTCATTCTTCGAATAGCCTGCGATGTCTTCGCATACACTTGTTGATTAAAACTTCGCTGGAACTGTTGCGAGATTATGTAGTTGCAGGAAATCCCACAACACACCCCATGTAATATTCTCTAGATATAAACCTATTTCATAATCAAAATAAAGATTAAAGTGCTAAAATTATAAAATGGACACAAGGATTTTTTACATGGTTCGATCAATGTGATCTACATCCATGGTTCTTCACTATGATTGTTGAAATTACAAAAGTATTACATTTAGAATCTCCATTAATGGATATTTTGTAGAGCTCTAGATCTAGTTTTTTGGGGAAGAAGATGATAAAGAAAATAATAATCTCTCTCTAAAAATATGTCTCTCTGAAAAATATCTCTCCCTTACTCAAATGTGTCCTCTCTTTTACAAAAATGTCTCCCCTTTCTCTCTCCCGCCTTTCTCTTTATATAGGTGTTTACATAGTGGATGACAACTAATAGGGCCCCTATTTTCGGATCTGGCTTGCGTCGTTCTCGCAAGCTGACAATGGATTTCTTCGCACGTGCTCTTCAATATCGCAAGGTCTTCACACGTTCCTCGTGATTAGGCTGATGTCGCTTGCTACGTCATTCTTCGAATAGCCTGCGATATCTTCGTATACACTTGTTGATTAAAACTTCGCTGGATCGTTGATGTTGCGAGATTCTGCTCATACAAGTACACATGGTACGGCAGTAAGTTCACACTGGATCCTAAGTCATGTAAAGCTTTTTCTACCCGGTGTTTACCTATTGTACAAGCAATGGTAGGGGAACCTGGGTCTTTGTACTTTGGAGTTGTGGTGTTCTGAATGATTGAACTTACGTAACTAGCTAAAAAGGCTTTCTTATGGACGCTAAGTTTTCGCTTTCGCGTACACATATCCTTAAGGAACTTGGCATAAGCAGGAATTTGCCTAATTGCATCTAATAAAGGAAGGTTTATGGTAACTTGCTTAAAAACCTCCAATATGTCATTAAACTTCGATTCCTTCTTTGTTGGTACTAATAGTTGGGGAAACGGGGCTCTAGGCACAGAATCAGACCTCTCAGGAACCGAATTGGCATCATCAGAAATTTTATCAGTCCCCTCAGCTAGTGGTGGTCCTAAGGGGTGAACTACGGTATGTTCACTATCGGGCATGGTTACCTGATTGTCTACTACTCTGCCACTCCTAAGGGTTCTAATAGCATTCAACTGATTCGATGATTTTGCACCTACTTCATGAACTCCTCTAGGGTTGGGTAGTGTTTGACTAGGAAACTTACCTCTTTCTCTCAAAGACTCATTTATCAGACCAACCTGGGTTTTTAACTCGGAAATAGCCTGACTATTTTCTTATCCTATCCTGTTACTAGCTTGTAGACTTTGTTCTGCGATAGAATGAAATTTTGCAGTTTGCTGAGTTAACAAGTTGAGAGACTCCTCTAATCTTAGGATTTTCTTATCTGACTGATTCTGAAACTGAACTGGTCCTGAAGGATTCTTAGTATAGCCAAAACCCGGGGGAGCATTAGAATTACTAAACTGACCTTGATTCTGGCCCTTAGACCACGAAAGGTTCGGATGGTTTCTCCAACCAGGATTATAGGTTTCTGAATATGGGTCAAACTTCTGACGGTTATCAAATCTAGTATTATTATAGAGAACATTGGCTTGCTCTTCATTATTCTGGCCTTCCCAAAAAGGCTCCAATCTACCACTAGTCTGACCCACTTCTAAAGCTTCTAACCTTTTTTCTATTGCAGCAATTTTGGCATCTGATTCAAAGCCTATTTCTACCCTATTAACGTTCCCTCTGCCTAGAAGAATTATTTTCTGGGGTTCCCTATTATTTTCCCGTTGTTGGGTCTTTTCGGCTATTTCATGCAAATATGGCATCGCCTCATCAACTGTTTGGTTTTCAAACCCACCTGTACACATAGATTCTACTGTGGTCGTATTGGAATAATCTAAACCCTCATAAAGGATCTGAACTAACCTAACCTTTTCTAGACCATGATGAGGACATTGGGCTAATAGATCATTGAACCTTTCCAAATACCTATACAAAGATTCTCCCTCCTGTTGAGAAAACGTGCAGATTTGCGTCCTAATAGACGATGTTTTGTGCCTAGGGAAAAACTTGTTCAAAAAGGCAGATGTAAGTTGTTCATATATTTCAATTGAACCAGAAGCCAAACTATATAGCCACGATTTGGCTTTATCTTTCAAGGAAAAAGGGAATAACCTGAGTTTCAAAGCATCATCATCAAGGTTTCTAATCTTTAGGGTACTACAAATTTCCTCAAAGTCCCTAACATGAAAATAGGGGTTTTCATTTTCTTTCCCTAAGAAGATTAGGAGAAGCTGTAAGGTCCCAGGTTTAAGTTCATAATTTGCTTCGGTTTCAGCTAACCTGATACACGAGGGACGAGTAGCCCTAGTCGGGTTCAACAAGGCTTTCAAAGTTGCCATTTCTGGCACTATCGGAATATTAGGGATTGTCTCCCCAAACGGACGTTCAAAAATCGGACTTTCTAAATTGAGGTAATCGAGACGCTTAGAACTACTAGGTTTCTCTTTAACAAATCTACCTAGGGAGTCTCTTTTACGTTCCGGCATGCAAAAGAATAAGGAAGGGAATTCTATGCAATCACAAAACAAGGCTGACTCAACCAAATCAAACCTATTTATTTCTAGCAAACAAAAAGCATGATGGCTCCACTTAGATTGTTTCTAGACCAGCTTCTAATCCTTCGAAAGGGAATTCGTTACAATTTAAGCAAACCCCTCTGGAATCAATCCGAGTCAAAGTAAGTTGAATAGAGGCGAGGGAAGCTCGGTGGAGCTTTGATACCCAAGGCCTCACCGGAATTACAAGGCGGCGCAGATCACGCATTCAACTCACGAAACCTTCAGGAACTTCGAAGTGTGCTTAAAAGAGTAACCAATATTTTTCGAATGACTTTCCTATTAAGCTCGTTACCCTATCGGTCTTGTTCTAGTCAAAATTTTAAGGCTTAGGTTCGCGTAGGTTACGTGTTCCTAAGGCGGGCAACAAGAGAACGGTGATGAAATCCGAACCCTTATCTTGTATGGCCAGGCCTTGCCCTTTACTAGAAAATTAAAGCAGCCGTATTCAAGTCCTCATCATATATGCAATCCAGTAACTCGCTGACAGGGGATTCGCGAGTGTTCAGAATCTTACCTCCCGTTCCAGACGGGGATGAATCGGTTGTAGTCGACTCGGGCCACTGACTCCTATGTCAGTGTACGAACCCAAGGTGCAGAGACAATATCGTAATTGTCCTCCTTCTCTGCAAACAGTTTATATTTAAAGTACCCTTCCGTAGGGTAAAAAAATAAATAAA
The DNA here is from genome assembly GCA_023531295.1 of Papaver armeniacum. NCBI lineage: Eukaryota > Viridiplantae > Streptophyta > Magnoliopsida > Ranunculales > Papaveraceae > Papaver > Papaver armeniacum. The sequence goes on from JAJJWW010011620.1 coordinate 49,076, forward strand.
AATAATGTCCAAAGTCCAAAAAGAAAAGAAAAATTACAAAAATAATAAACCCTAATACAATTTTTTTTCTTTTTTTTTTCTAAAAATAAACAAACCCTAAAAACAAAATAACTAAAATAAAATTGTATTCTTTTCCGTTCTTTTCGCTTTAATCTTTAGCTCCAAGTCTTTACGAAATCACCAAACTCCTTGGCTCAATTTTCTTTATGATCCAGAACCTGTAGACAAAAGATAAATACCCAAAAAAGTAAAAAAGAACAAAAAAAATAAAAAAAATAAATCTAAAACCCTAAAAACAAGTCCGCGTCGGCGGCGCCAAAAATTGATGTGATTTTGAAATTGTTTGTAAAGTGGTAAGAAAGATGTTCGTTCAACTAAGACTTGTGAAGGATTTTTTTAGACTTAAATTCAACACTAAAATAGAAAACTCACTAAAAATTATAGCAAACACTGACAAAGATGATATCAATATTAAAAGAACACTGAGGCTAAGATTCCACTATTTTCCAATTTCAAAGTGATTTAATCCAATATTTATATTCATGCAATTTTCTCATTCAAGTTGATTCTAAACTATTGCAACAAGTAGATTCTCAAAATAACAAGTGTAAATCCGAAGCAGAGAACATCAAAAACCTAGGTCCAAGTATGCTCTATCAAAAGAAATCACAATTTTTTAACAAAAATCATTCAAACAATTATCAATCAAGGCAAAATAATCATAAAAATAATTACAATAAATAGATAAATAAAAATATACCACTTCTTGTTGGAAAAATAGCTTTCCTCTCGTGAAACTAATTCAAAGAATGGGGTTTAGCTCCTCATATTAATCATGACCTCAAAATATTGGTTTATGGTTCAAAAGTTGATTAAACGAGTGAAAAGTAATGCTTTAAGTTAGATCTCATATATTTTTTTCACTTGATTAATGTTTGGTGAAATCCTTTTGGTACATTTCTTGAAACTTGGAAGAGGCTACGGCTAGTTATCAATTTGTTAAAATATTTGAATCGTTGACAGTTTTTGTTGTTAACAGAGGAAGAAGGTTATTAAAATCATTATTGGAAGCTCTTCCCTAGATGAACTTCTAGGCGGTAATTGTCCAATCTATTTTGCAAGTGTGTGTCATATCATCTACTCCGTATGGGTTAATAAACTGAACCATCGATTGATTACACCGGAGATCGAGGCAAAACTCGGTTTCTTTTTGAATCATTGTTTAGTTCATTTTGTACAAAATAGTTGTTACAATGGAATAAGTTTGTTACAATTCTAGGTTGAAGCTTGTCGTTATTTTTTAAATAAATATTTTCCACTATAGGATCTTTTGCATATAAATAGTTTTTTATTTATTATCATACAATGATAAGCGTGCGCTTTCGTATTTACATTTATAGGAGAGGTTCGGGGACAAAAAGTAGTTACATAGATAGGATAATTGTTGTTTACCTTCTAATTACACAAGCTAAGTGGATGTGTAACTAGAAGTTACACAAGCTAAATAGAAGTGTAATTCTAGTTACACATGCTAATTAGATGTGTAACTTTTACTTATCTTGATTGAATGTGTAACCACGGTTACATAGATTTTACCTACATATAGTAATGGTTGTTACTGATTGAAAATGTTGCATTCTTTCCATCAAGGTTGCATTCTTTTCATTACAAAAAATAGCTTTGTGATGGTGAAAGTTGTCGATGGTGGTGCGGGTGGTGGTACTAATTGGAGGTGTGGTGTGAGTTGTGGAGAAATAAGTGGAGGTGTCATATTAATTTGTGGTGGTGGAATTGCAAAGTATTAACTGGAGGCACTAGTACTTGAACAGAGAAAGATCTAGAGAAGTTAGAGAAAAGCTTGTAGGCAAGGTATTGCATCACAATACTTGGTGAGTATGTTTAAGATGGTATTCAATTCGATTTACCGTAAGATCTTCCATGCAACATCTGTTTACCCTCTTAGCACAGAAGCAATATGCATGTGTAACTTCCGAGTACATAAGTCATGCAGAAGTGTAACTCCTAGTTACACATGCTATATACATGTGTAACTTGCAGTTACACTCATAATAGTTTGTTTTGTCAAGGTTCTCATCTGCACCTTTGTATTATTCAGTATGATTCGCCCGAAGCTTTATTTATTTGTTGCTTAAAATGAGGCGTGTTTTTTTTTTCCTTCCAAAGTATGTTGTTTGAAGATGTTGATAATCTTTTTGCCTTTCAAGTGCAAGGTTGGTTGTTTACTTGATGATGAGTTAACGGAAGTTCTTCGGTGAAGCTTCTATTGTATATAAGATTAGCGAGGAGCGCATTGGCGAAGAAGTATGTTAATTATTTGGTTATTTTTGAAACAAATGTGGTATGCTTCAAGGTATTTGTTGTTGCCTGCTAAACCTTTGTGCAGATTGATCTTATTGATAAACAAACGAATTATTGTAAATAAAAATTAAAGTAATACATGTATTTTTCGTATATGTAGTTTTGACGTATAACCGATGCATATAGATGTGTAACTTGTAGATACACATACATATAGCATGTGTAATAAAAAGTTACACATGCTTTGTCGCCATATGCATGTGTAACTTCGTTTACACTGATTTAATAATTTTGGGCCTAAATTTAAATTTTATTTAATTTGGGGCCGATAATATATAAAAGGGCATGGATTTTAAGCTCCTCATATTAATCATGACCTCAAAATATTGGTTTACCCCAAAAACCAAAAACAGCCCTGTCTTCAATGGCCTTTGTTCTTCGTGTTCTTCCTTGTGCACCAGCAGAAAAACCCGGTTTCTGCAACTTTGATTTCTCGGCTCTGTGTTGTTCTAAACTTCCCCTAACTTCTTCTAATGTTTCAATACCCTTCTCTGGAACTCGACAAAGCCTTTTATACACTTCAGAAACCTCAAAATCCCGATTAAATTTCTTCTTTTCTTTTCGTGGAAGTTACGACAATAATTTCTTCCCTTACTTGTTTCACGCGTTTTTGATCTTTCCAACTCCTCCCCAAATCTTCCTTAGATAGAAACTCATCTTAGGAAATAATATCTCGCCTTTAGTCTCCCTGTAATACCGAAAACCAGGCCAGCAGAGACCCGTAACTTCTTTCACCTCTGTTTTGCTCCAACTCGAGTTCTAGCCAATTTGGATTCAATCAAACGACTATACCAGGCCTGTTTAGGCCTAATAAGTAAACCCAATCAATTTCAGCCTTTTAGTCTCCATAAAACTCGATCAAAATCTCAACCCTAATTTCTGCCGTGAAAACCAATTTTTTCCCGCCTTTTTCTGTATTTGAACTGGAGAAGATGACCTCCCCTTAACAGTTTCAGGTGTGCCGATAGCAATCTGGGTACCCCTTAGTAATTTGGTCACCCCTTATCCAAAATGAGAGTCCAAATAGTAGGTGTCCTCCGGGTGCAACTTTTCGAGCCGATTTTTCCAAAAATATTTATTGGCCAAAAATACCTACACACACATAAAACACCATAATAAGTACAAAAATGAGCACTATTAATATATAGAATCGATACAAATTAGACACAAAATGTGTCTATCAGCAACTATTAAGGGTGCAAAGGCTTTGGATAGTATCATTCAGAATTTTAGTATGTACTCAGGTCAGTCCATTAATCTAGGTAAATATGGGATGGATTTTAGCCCAAAAATGGATAATGTTGTTAAACATAGGATAGCTGAGATACTAAATATTAAAACTTTAGCTTTAAAGGATAAGTATTTGGGTGTCCCTTTGTTGATACAGCAGAACAAAATGGAGACTTTCAGTCACTTACCGGGTGATTTTCAAGGGAGGTTAGCACGCTGGAAAGGTAAGATTCTTAACCAAACTTGTAGAACTATCATGGTGCAATCTGTTCTTGGTACTCTTGCCTCTCATCACCTTGCTGTGTTTCCTATGCCAAAGAAACTTACAGACAGGTTGGATGTCATCCAAAGGAACTTTTGGTGGAACAAAAAGCAGGATGAAAAGGGTTTGTTTTTTAGGAAGTGGGACGTTGTAACTCAAGCCAAAGAACTAGGAGGTATGAATATTAGAAAGACTGCAGTTTTAAAAGAGGCACTCCTTGCTAAGTTAGATTGGATAATGCTTACTGAGCCAGACTCTCCTTAGGCTCAAATTATGCACCATAAGTATTTTCTTGATCATAACCCTCTTCATTGTACCAGTGAAGGTGGCTCTTGGGTATGGAGGGGAGTTTGTAGAGGTTTAGATTTGATAAGAGAGAATTATTGTTGGGAGGTAGGAAATGGTTCTAAAATTTCAATTTGGAAGGAAAAATGGGTCCCTACTATTGATAATCTATTACCAAGTAATTTCTCTTCTTCTAGCCTAAGTATTGTTGACCAATTAATCATGCCTAACAGTTCTGACTGGAATATAGAACTATTAAATGCTTTGTTTGATAGTGAAACAGTTAGAGAAATTATTAAAATCAGAATTCCTCTTAGAGGTGATGACAAAGTTGATTTGGAAACCATCTAATAATGGTTTATTCACTCGTTAAGAGTGCTTATAGAGTTGCAGACTTCTCTCTTAACCATCAGGTGACTAATGCAGGCCTAAATACTCAAGGTTGGAAACATTTTTGGAAGTTAGATCTCCCACCAAAAATATTACTTTTTTTTTTGGAAATGTTTGCAGGGTTGTCACTCTTTTAGGGATAAATTATCAAGGTTTGTTAGTAGCATAGATTCTAAATGTGCTTTATGTGATAGTGTGCCTGAAACACAGGATCACATTCTTCTGCACTGTAATGTTTCTAAACATGTTTGGACTGCTATAAATCCCTTATTCTTGTCACATTTTAACATGTCTACCTTGAATGACTGGATTGTAAGTTGGATAACTAATGGAATTGCATGTAATGCTAATGGGAATATGTATGAAGTGATACTTACTGCAGGTTATACTCTGCGGCACACATGGAAGATGAGATGTGCCGTTATTTTTGATAATGCCCAAGTGCAGGTAGATAATCTAGTGACAAGAATAAAAAGGGATATAGTGGATTGGAAAGAGAATAGAAGAAGATTAATTTCAAACAGAAGTCTGACTAGTTCTTTTGCGAATGTGATACCATGGACTGCTCCTCATTCTGGATACTTTAAAATTAATTTTGATGCCTCGTTTTATAAGTTGACTAAAAGAATGGGAACTGGACTAATAATTATTGAGGTGGGATTCATGGGGCAGGGAATATACCATCAGTAGCTGAAGATGAGGAGCAGGCCGAGGCATTAGCTGCATACGAAGCAATCAAGCTGGCAAATAGGAAAGGAATTTTAAATCTTCATCTAGAGGGAGATTGCCTTAATGTAGTCAGTGCCTTGAATGGAATTCAAGGCTTAATAAAGTGGACAACAAATTCAATAATTAGAGATTGTCATGAACTTTTAAAAATTTTCAATAAGTGGTCTGTTTCTCATGTTCCAAGAGAAACAAGTAGTGTAGCTAGTACTATTGTCCAGTCTATTGTATGGGATGCTAATGTCCCATCTTGGTTAGAGTCCCTCACCAGAGGAAAACTATGTATTACTCAGTAATTGATTGAATGAAATTTCTTTCTTATTAAAAAAAAAAAACATATTCCTAGATACATTAACCAATTTAACTATGTTATGAAGATAAACATTAAAAAAAAAGTACCGTACTTTTTAAGTGTAACAATGTCATTTGGCTTGAAAGCAAATAAACCAAAATCTTAAAAAAGAAAAATAAAAAAAAAATAGCGGTCTTTGGCCGTCTAAAAACTAGTTCTATTAGTCACTGAATTCGCCCCCACAAAATAAATTGTTGGCTATGTTCCTGATTTCAAATGCCTTTATACAGTTTTATGACACTTATTATCATCGCTAATAAGATAACTAAAATTAAGTTTCATGGCAAAAAAAAAATTAGCCCACCACATAAATTTCGGGTTCCGTCGCTAGCGGTGTACCAAAACGTGTAAGTATGTCATCTTTGAAAACTGGACGACAACCTTGTGGTCATTCGTTTTACACGGAACTGCCTCAATCCACTTTGAAACATAGTCTAGAGCAACAAGTATGTAAAGGTTACCAAAAGAATAAGGAAATGGGCCCAATTTCAATCTAATTAAACCACACACCCAAATACCAGCGATGCTATAACCCCATTTCCCTATTTTTATTACTGTTGGACGATGTGTTCGAATCCCTTGTTGAATACTGCAGCCAAAACCATCCTCATTTACTTCAACTTAGCTTGAATCTAAAGGTACCTGCAAGAATTGATGATGCCGAATCGAATTCGGTTTGCCGCGATGAAGAAATTGTTGCAGCAATGACCGTATTGATTCTTTCTGAAAACGCGGGGGTGTAACAACCACACCAAATATTTCGTTTGGCAATCTGTATGGACTAAACTCCAATATAATTCCGAGAGCACCAACTTAGAAGTGAGACTCAATCAATAAAGATATCAAAGAGCTTTATCTATTTCTCAATACAATCAGTAAATCAACTAGATAGAAATCTATGAGACTGATTGATATGAGAATAACTCTGATGGTACCAAAGACCAATGTTCGAGTGTCAATCAAGTCCTATCCAACAGACAAGGTTGGATTTATCAACTATGATTGAACTACGCACAACCTGTGATATTTCAGTTATATAAACAAATACAATGCGGAAAAGAAATAAACAGACACCAGAAATTTCGTTAACGAGGAAACCGCAAAAGCAGAAAAACCCCGGGACCTAGTCCACATTTGAACACCACACTGTATTAAGCCGCTACAGATTCTAGCCTACTACAAGTTAACTTAGGACTGTAATGTAGTTGAGCCATAACCAAGTATCACACTGATTAAGGTACAATCACGTTCCTTATGCCTCTTGAATCCCAGCAGGACTCTACACACTTGATTCCCTTAGCTGACCTCACCCACAACTAAGAGTTGCTACAACCCAAAGTCGAAGACTTATAAACAAATCTGTCTCCCACAGATATGTCTATTCTGTTTTTGTTTTCATCTTTAGATAAATCAAGGTGAACAGGAAACTCAACTAATAATCTTGTCTTATACTCTCGAAAAGCATCCTAGAAATATTAGTCACCTCACAATAACCTAACTGATTAACAAAAGAAGTTATTGCGGTATCATAATAGTCTGAGACGAAGAACTGTTATGATTACTTTTTATATCTTACCTATTGGAGATAAATCTCGAGTAAATCTTAGAGAAGATAAAACTCAATACGATAGAACAAGTAAGATCGGAATACGCAACTATAGAGAAAATAGTTGGATCTGGCTTCACGAATTCTAAATGAAGTCTTCAAGTCGTTAACCTAATAATGGTTTTGGAAAACATGGGTTAAAGGAGAATCAAATCTATTTTTCAACTAGGACACACAAGAGTATCGGGATTAGGTTTCCCAGATGCTAGAGTTCTCCCTTATATAGTCTTTCAAATCAGGGTTGCTTACAATCAAAGCTAAGATAGCTCAGTAACAAAGCAATTGATATTCACCGTTAGATGAACTCCTGATTTAAGATTCAAGCTAATTATGCTTAGAAACTAAGCAATCAATCTCCACTGTTAGATGGTATTAGCTTGATACACACAAATGAAATATACCTATATTTAGATATAGATGAACCGTACCCAAACATGTATACCTTGTTCGCTCAATAATAGTTAACCGAAATTAGCCACAAGAATACTTATAACTTAGACACTTTCATCTAACACTTCTAGATCAAATATGATAATCAATCAATCATGATAGATAATCAAATGAATCTAAATGTGTTTTAATAGAGTTGTTCAAATGTTCACTATCTCATAGAAATATATATGAACCATTTGAAACAAAATCGGTTTGGTTTGTAACCAATTCATGAATATAATGCCACGGTTTGTAAAATAAGTTCACAGACCTTATTTCATTAAAGTTCTAGGGACGTTGGTTCGCAAACTGAGTTCGCAAACGAACCTGAGTTCATGAGTATGTATTTCATACTTACCGATTATAGTACCTTACCACTGTGTTCGTAAATAGAGTACGCGAACAACAGTTCTGGACTTTTGCCTTGTCATGCCGTTCACAAACAGAGTACACGAACAACAGTTCTGGACTTAGCCTTGTATAGTCGTTCGCAAACAGAGTACGCGAACAACAGCTCCTAACCTTTTCACAGGTAAATCCGTTCACAAACATAGTTCGCAAACAAGAGTTTCGGACCTGAACTAGAGCTACACAGTGCACATATAAGTATACATGTTTTGTTATATCCAGACATTGGTAGTCGTTCTAAACTCTCATTTAATCATTGAAATATCCTTAGAAGACAACAATGGTAATCTTACACATACCACTAGCTTCAAGTAATTTTCAAGTGATTAATCGATCAATACGAAACTTCCCAAGTTAACATGAAATGATTGTCTCACACAAATCATGTATTATTTAGTTTCCAACAAACAAATTGTCTCCAACTAAACTCGTCAAGTAGATGATGAACTTTAGCTAAAGCTAAAAGATTTCGACATGTATTTCGAGAAATATATAAACGAGATAAAATCGGCTCGAAATTTCAAATGTGTATAATGTAAAAGTCAATATAGCTATACGACTTAGTCCCTTTAGAAGATAAAATAGAATAAACTTCTGAGTGATAGATAAGTTTTAGTCTTCACATACCTTTTGTTGATGAAGTTCTTCCAAGCTATTCAGTAGATCTTCTTCTTCAATTGGTGAACGCCGTGAAGTCTAAAGCTCAACTACACACTTATATCCTAATCCGAGACATAGTTATAAGTAGACTAGAAATCAAGTATATAGTTTTGATCAACTAAACTTGACAAACAAGCTTGAGATAAAAATGCTTGCGAGTTCGACCGAGCAGTGCTCTAACACTTTCCTCTTTGTCTATGTTCTTTGATAAGAAATGAGAATTTCTTCTATATTCAACCCTTGGTTGGGAAATGGCCACGTCCACTCTTTATATTCCTTTAGGTAGTCAACAATTTTTTTACAGTACCAAGCTTTATTTTTGTTGACCCACTAGCGGGCTTCTTTAGCCGAGAGCTAATGTTAGTGCCACCAAAGAGAAATCAGATAACACACGCAGTAATTGAGGTTTCATCTTGTATGCAGTGAGTCGCAACATTGGTTCCATTTTGTAGCAAACGCCAATTTTTTTTTATCGTACCGGTGTTCAAATTTGATTGTATTTCTTACAAAATGCTTAAAATAATATTATTAGCAGAATAACGAGACCTAACTAATGTAATTATGGGTATAATTGTGTCGCACTTACTTGCTTATCAAATTCCCCCACCCCCCACCCCCCCATTCAAATTTGCTCGTTCTCTGGCAAAAGAAAAATAAAAATACTCAAAAACGAAATGAAATCCGCTCCACAGTAGATAGATAAGATATATCTGCTCCACAACGGATATCACACTAAGAGAAAGATATCCGCTCTACAATGGATAGATAAGAGGTATCCGTTCAATAGCTGGATATGGAATAATAACGGAGAGAGATATCCGCTCAACAGTCGGATATGAAGTAACATCGGAGAGAGATATCCGCTCCACAACGGATAAATATCATACAATTTTTTTTATTTTTTTATTTTTTTGAAGCAACAAATATGTAAATTCCTAACAAAAGTGAATACCTACAAAAATCTAAATGCTTTGTCCTCAATATAATTGAATCGTCCAATGTAGAGATTAAGATGAGAAATTCCTAAATTGATGTGAGAAAAGTAAATAAATAAAAATATAAGTAGAGAAAGGGAAACAAATCTGATGGGTTTACTCCCATGATGCAAAAAATTTATATCCCTGCTTGCGCACGCAAAGAATATCAAGCAGGGTATACACCAAAGTATGCTGCCAAGCATATATATAAAGTCTAAAAAGTTAGGGATCAATCCAACAAATCAGGTCAGCTGCAAATATGAATCCAGGTCACACACATAGGGAGGGTGTGTGTGACCTGGATTTACAATTTCCTATAGTAAATCCATTCCCAATAGCAAACTGTAAGTGATACTCAAATAACGCATGTCCGGGATAAATAAATTACTCCCGTAAGCAACAAATTTTAGATTGTTTGACATTTTCTATTTGCGGAGCACGCTCTAAATCAGGTTCTAATCAGCTGAAATACATTTGGTCGACATATTATCTTCATTAGAAATCAGAGGAAGCAATGCATTGACAATGTAAAAAGGTATCGGATTATCAAACTCTGTACAATGTTTGAAACTTGTATCTAATGGTTCAAGTTTATGAAAATCAGTAACTCCTAAATCTGTTTATAAGTCCCCGGAAATAATTCCCATTGTTGAATTACCTTGATTAACCATTGGAGGACACAATGCATTGAAAATATCAATAAACATCGTGATGAAATTTTTACAGTGGTAAGAAAAGGTTCGTTAAGACTTGTGACGATTTTCAATTTTAGAATTAATGTTTATAACTAAAAATAAAGAAAAACGGGTAATGATCCCTGAGAGTTAAATGGGTAATGATCTCCAAGATTGTATAGGATAATGATCCCCTAATCCATCGATGGCGGCTGTCAGCGCCAAGTTAAACGATAGGTAGGTGTACGAACCAAGGACATTCGTATGATGAACTCATAAACTAGATTGAATTCAAATAGTAATTCAGAATTATTTCGGGTATTGGGAAATTATAAACAAAATTGTTGAATGCATTTTTTGTTTGATTTATTGAGATATTTGTATATTTTTTGAGGATGGGAAAGTATGCCTATTGATCCGTCAACTCACCCCAATAATTCAAGTTGATGCGAAGATTATAGAGAGACTGGGACTAAGGATTCCACTATTTACCAATTTCAACTGATTTAAATTCACTAATTATAATCATGCAATTCACACATTTAAGTTGATTCTAAATTATCGAAAAAAGTAAATTTTTCGAAATAACAATTGTTAATCGAAAGCATGGGACAAAAAACCCTACGCTAAGCATGCTCCATCAATAGAAAACACAATTGCTTAACAAAAATCATAAAATCAATTTTTAATCTAGGCAAATAACCATAAATAAGATTGCACAAATAAAATAATTAGGAAATACTACTTTTTCATTGGCAAAATAGCTTCCTCCGTTGCCCCGGAGATTGGGTTTAGCTCCTCATGTTGTAGACACTCTCAAAATATTTTTTTCATAGCTCAAATGGTGATTACAAAGGAGAAAAAGATAAAAAGAATTAAAACCGAGAATTTGCAACGCTTTATAGGCATTACAGATTCTCTGTTACAAGGAAGATGTTGTGAATTCAAACTAACTGTTACTAATGGAACTATTAAAATATTGTTGAAAAACGATAGTTCTGGACAATACATGTTCTTTCGTGTTCTTCCTCTTGCAACAACAGAAAAATATCTGTGCAACTCGTGATTTTTCTCTTTGCAGGTCTCTGTTCTAACCCATATCATTCCATAATTCCTCAGTGACCCCCAGAACCATTTATATACCCAATAGACAAGAAATCTCTCGAACTAATGCTCATAATCTCCTTTTTATTCTCTCGGCCATATTAGTGGAAATATTTTCTTTTTTTCTCTGACCACACGCTATTCTGAAACTCAACCACTCCAAAAATGTTGAATACACATAACATACTGAGTCAAACTTGTGTAGGGATGAAGCTTCCACGTATCTTCCACAAATCAAATCCAACAGAATCCCTAAACATACTCTTTCCCTGTTTAACGAGATATGAAGAAATCTTCAATTTCTATCGAAACCAAATCCATTACCTTCCATGTTTAGTTGTAACAGGTATATATCCATCCACATCCAGCACAAAATCCACAAAAACCTCGTTAACAATTAATCCAGAGATTCTCATACTTTCAAAATATATTTTCCCGCCAAAAATTCTGTTTAGAGTGAAAACAATGGAGTGCCCCTATCCGGATTGGGGGTGCCTTTAGCACTGGAGTGCCCCTTATCTAAAATGGGTCCCTTTAGCACTTGTCCTCAGGTGCCTTTAGTAATTTTCCAGGTGCCTTCAACACATTTCTTGGGTGCCTTCAGTACATTTTTGGGGTACCTTTAACACATATCTGGGGTGCCTTTAGTTATTTTCTCCAAGGATTCAATAACCACTTTTCAAGACAATTTCTCCATAAAAGTTTATTTCTTCAAAAACACCTACAAAGACATAAAAAATCATAATAAGTACAAAAATGAGCACTGTCAATACATAAAATTAAGATCATATCAGACACAAAAATGTTCTATCACATCGCATCATTGGAGTCAGCGAAGTGGGCTAAACAAGCTAAGATTGGTTCAAAACCAGCAATGCAAGTTACCTGACCAGTATCAATCAACTCCACATTCATATCAGCAATCAGGAAATCACAAGATGGGTTAGCAAAATAGGATCTCAATGGAGCAACAATATCATGAATAATCGACTCATTATTATCTGCAACTAAGTGATTTATAGGAATCTCACTATTCAAATGACTAGAAGGTATCTCATTATGAACGTCTACTGTCTCTAAGTCGTTAGACTTAACAATACTATCTTATGCGTATACAGATTCTTCTAAATCATCATTATCTGATTAAATGGCATCTCTAACACAACTATCGTCCTTTTGAATAAGCAAATAATTAGTAATATGATCATGAGTTGGATAAGATACAATATATTCAGATGTTACATCGGTATCATAATTCCTAAAATCACTACTTGTGTCAAGTTCATCTTCATCCTCGTGGTACTGGGTTGATACTCCTGTGAATAACCACCCATCTGGAAGGGATGCGGAGTTGAACTTCCATACCTGAGATGATTATATGCAAGAACTTCCTTATACCATGGACCATACATATTCCTAATCGCCATCTCGGATGACGTCTCTTAAAAATGAGTCATCATCCTCAAAAAAGAACCTGAAACGAAATTCTAATAAAAAAAAAAAAAAAAAAAAAAAACAAGTCAAATGGAACTAAAAATCCTAAAAGCAAAATATGTACAAAGATAAAATAAAAATAAAAAATAAAAACCTAAAAATAAATCTAAAAACTCTACACCTAAAGACATGTCCGCGTCAGCGGCGCCAAAAATTGATCGTTTGTAGAAAGTGGTAATAAGAATTCGACTCTCAGACTTATAAAAGTTGATTTTTAGACATAATTTTTGAAACTAAAAATAACAAACTCAAATAAAAGTTGATGTGAAGATTATAGAGAGATTGGGACTAAGGATTCCACTATTTACCAATATCAAAGTGATTTAAATTCACTAGTTATAATCATGCAATTCACACGTTCAATTTGATTCTAAAATATTTCAAAAGTAGATTTTTTGAATAACAAATGTAAACCGAAAGCATGGAACATCAAAACCGTAAGCTAAGCATGCTCCATCAATAGAAATAACAATTGCTTAACAAAAATCATTAAATCAATTTTTTAATCAAAACAAATAATCATAAATAGAATTGCACAAATTAAATTAATAGGAAATACCACTTTTCATTGGCAACATAGCTTCCTCCATCGCCCTAGAGATTGGGTTTAGCTCCTCAAGTTGGAAACACGCTCAAAATTCGTATTCATTGCGTAAAAGTGCTTACAAAAGGTGAAAATATAATAAACATAGATTTGCAATGATAAACAGATATTGCAGAAATCACAAGATATGTCTCAAAGTGAAGAAAAACGTTTCAATTCGGGTGTTACAAAAATTCAAAAACATAAGACACTAGAAAAACTACTGCTCTGTGCAGCGTTTGTTCTTCGCGTTCTTCCTATAGCAACATCAAAAGTTCTGCAATTCTTGATTTCTCCCTTTGTATTCTCTCCCAAACTCTATGTGCCTTCTCTACTACCCTAGCCTCTATTTATACTCAATTGGGCTAAGCAAATCCTCGCAATAAATCCTATTAATTCCTTTCCTGATTTGCAGCAGCACGAGAATAATTTCATTTTCTCTGCTTTTGTTATCTCTTCCACACATCTGCACTCTCCAAACACGCTGAGAATAAGTCTCTGGTGAAGTAAAAATCGCTGCAACCACGCGCCAACTTTTGTAAACCACACAGAAAACACGGGAAAGCAGAAAAAGAAATCTCGATACTCCCATGTCTCTATTTTACCTCAATCCCACGTATACATCCCAAGTTTTCGATTCTAACACCATCGACAATCCTGTTTAGTCAAAACATGATAATTCAAGTCAATTATAGTGATTAAATCTCCCCCAAATTCTTCCAAAATCCAAATAGATTTTCAACCCATTTTTCCGCCATAAATATATTTAAACCTTGAATAAGAAGAAGGTGCCCCTATCCGGTCATAGGGTTCCCTTAGTAATTCCAAGGGGGTGCCTTTAGTAAAAATAATGGGTTCCTTTAGCACTTTTCCAGGGTGCCCTAAGTAATTATTCGAGCCAATATTTCCAAAAATGTTTCTTTTCTAAAAATAACTACACATATAAAACGTAGGAAATACCAATTGGTCCTAGAAACATTATATTAGGATGAGTCTAGTCCTATTGACCCAGTCATGTGTCTGTTTGGTCCTTTTTGGACAATTAAATTATAGTTTGGTCCTAGAAATTATGGTTTGGTCCTAGGGTATTGTCCACCCACACGGAATATTATTTTTTTGTTACCAAAACACCCCTACACGTGCTCAGTTTATCGTTTGGTCCTAAATTTTTATTATTTGGTCCTTTTACCGACATATATAATCAGAAAACCTCTCAGTTTCAGTTTTTATTTTCTCTCTCCTGTGGAAGTTCTTCTCTCGCTGCAGATTTTTCTCTTCTAGGGTTTACGAAATCTTTCGAGATTTCGATCTTGATACCAAGATCGATCCGATTCTGGCAGATTAACTTGATTTCAGAGTTACGGAGGTTGATTTTAATAGCTTAATTTGATTACGGAGGTTGATTTGTTTTTCAAGATTCGGTTGATTATTGATTCTGTTGGAGTTGATTTTTTGGAATCACAGATTCGGAGATTGGTGTTTGGAATCACAGATTCAGAGATTCTTGCTGCTGGTAAGTTTTCATGCAATCCTTTTCCTTGATTTGAAGTAATTAGTTTTTCTTCTTATTCTTGATTCTTTTTGTTCGAAATCAAAAGAAGTAATTAGTTTTTCTTCTTATTCTTATTCTTATTCTATAGATCAGCTAATTTTTTCTTTGATTAGTTTTTTTTTTTAATTTTAATAGCAATGAAGTCGTTCTGTTAAGGCTTTTGTTTATCTGTTAGGATGTTAACGAATGAAGTCATTCTGTTGTTACGGCTTCATTCCAAGAATGAAGTCCATTCTATTTGATGGATTATAGAGAGTTTTAATAGACTTCATTCCTGGAGTGAAGTCCATTTTCTATGGCGTGGACTATAGAGGTTTTAATAGACTTCACTCCTGGGAATGAAGTCCATTTCTATGGCATGGAATGAAGAGGTTTTAATACACTTCATTCCTGGAGTGAAGTCCATTTCTAAGGCATGGAATGGAGAGAGTTTTTATAGACTTCATTCCTGGAGTGAAGTCCATTTTTTCTATGGTATGGACTGGAGAGGTTTTTCTAGACTTCACTCCAGGAATGAAGTCCATTCTATTGCATGGACTATAGAGAGTTTTAATGGACTTCACTCCAGGAATGAAGTCCATTCTATTGCATGGACTATAGAGAGTTTTATGTTAGTTTTGTCAAGGAAGAAGTACTTTGCTGCTTTGTTTATAGTTAGTTTATATGTTAGTATGTTAACGAATGAACTCTTTTTAAGGAATAAGTAGTCTTTTTAGTTTATTTGTTTATCTGTTAGAATGTTATTGAATGAAGTTATTTTGTTTCATTTTTTTAGGTTCAGAATGGCGCTCTCAAGTTGTTATGCAGTTGTGTACTACAAAGGGAATAGTATTCCCTTTGAAGTTTCTTTAGATACGATGATGCGTGACCTCAAAATACATGTTTGTTATTATTGGAGAAACTTGACTCCTCGTAGCATAAGATTTAGGGATGGCGAAGGTTGTTATAATGCTGTCATCAATTGTGATTATTCTCTTCAAGGACTAATTGTTGTTACTTGTTCAAAGGAATTTCCTAGTTTTAATTTGTATGTTGAGGAGGCTTCTAATGTTGGTGCTTCTACCTCTTCTACCTCTTCATCTGGTATTTCCACGCAGTCGCTCAGTGATGATGAATTATGTAGTGGGTTCACTGAGACTTCAAAGATTAAATACCTGACGGAAGGTCATGAGGAATTAAAACCTCTTTTATCTGCAGGGTGGGAAGATATTTTTAAAGGTGTTGGTCAAGTTTTTCATGGTGGTGTTGATGAGGTTCGCTTAGCTGTCAGCAAATATTGCTGCAAGTCTGGTTATACAGTTGAAAAGATTAAGAATGATAGACTTAGGTACACAGCCAAGTGTGGTAGGGATGCGGAAAAGTGTCCTTGGTATCTGCACTGTATTCCAATTGATACACAGAAAAATATCTTTGCTATCAAGGAATTCAATGGGGAGCACAAATGTGGTGGTGCTTATGAGCTGAAGGAACCACCTGTGAAGAAGAAATTGATAAAACATTTATTCAAGGATCAAATACAGTCTAATCCATCTTTAAAGCCCAAGGATATGGTTGCTCAGGTGAAGAGTTGTTACGGTATTAACATAAAATACCACCATGCTTATAAAGGGAAGGAAGCATCTAAGGCAGAGATATATGGCGATGATGTAAAAAGTTATACAGATCTTGTTTGGTATGTTGAAGCAATAAATGCTACCAATCCTGGCAGCTATATCAAGTTTGAATATGATAAAGTGACTAAACGTTTTCAGAGGCTTTTCATATGTTTTGTTGCCTGTATGGAAGGATACCGGTTCATTCGTCCTATGCTTTACTGTGATGCAACATTTCTCACTGGGAGATTCAAGGGAACATTGATGGCTGCCACTGGTGTGAATGGGAACCAAGGTACTTTTGATTAGTTTCTACTTTGATTAGTTTTCTACAGTCCATTTTATACAGAATGGACTTCATTCCAAAAATGAAGTCTAGGAAAGATATATATTGATTCTACAGTCCATCTTATACCGAATGGACTTCAATTTTGGAATGAAGTCTAGGAAAATTATAGATATTTGATTCTACAGTCCATCTTATACAGAATGGACTTCATTCCTGGAATGAAGCCTAGAAAAGTTATAGATATTGATTTCTATTTGTTATCTGGTGTTATATTTGATTTCTATTTGTTTTCTGGTGTTATAGTTATAGGCTTCATTCCAGGAATGAAGTTATAGAAAAGTTATAGATATAGACTCAGTTTTTCTTTCATTTCTGTAGGTTTCTTCCCTTTTGCGTTTGCTTTAGTTCCTTCTGAAGACATTCAAGGTTGGGAGTGGTTCATGGAAAACTTGCAGCATTGTGTCGACTCTCGTCCTATTACATTTATCACTGATCGTCATGAAGGGCTGAAGCAAAGTATTCCCAAGTATTTTCCCAACTCTTATCATAGTTCTTTGTTTTTATCATCTCGAAGAATAACCTTCATATCAAAAAGGACATGAGAAGTATAAACAAGTTCGGATTTGTTCCATAAAGATGCATACTTGCTACAGCGTTTGCCAAATATGAGTCTGCTTTGAATGAGATATGCACCATAGGATGTGAGTGGGTTGCCAAGTACATCAGAAATATCGATCCCAAGCACTGGGCAAATGCTTTCTTCGTAGGATGTAGGTATGGTGCACACTCATCAAGTATTGCAGAGTCTTTCAATAACTGGATTCATCGTGAAAGGGATCTGCCTCCAGCTGCTCTTGTTGATGAGCTGAGGATAAAGATTATGAGGATGAGTTCAGAAAGGCGTGAGCTTGGTAGAACTTATCAGGATAGTTTGACTCCCATATACAAAGCTTTACTCAAGTCACATGTCGATATAGGTCGTCCATGGAATGTTACCGAGTCAGGTAATGGTATATATGAGGTTCACTCACCCAGCTCGCATGTTGTTGATCTGATGAAGATGACGTGCACTTGCCAGAGATGGAAAGTGTTTGGTTTCCCCTGTGCTCACGCCACTGCTGCTATTACTATGAGTGGTATTGATATTTTGAGGTTTATTCAGCCTTACTTTGGTTCAAACCACTTCCGCAACTCTTATGCTCCTGCAATTCGACCAATTCCCAACTACGATAGGCCAGAGGCGTATGAACCTGAAGAGAGAGTCCTTCCTGGTATTCCAAGGCCACCTCTAGGGAGACCGCCAAAGAAGCGTATTCGCAGTGCTTATGAGAAGGAAAGGAGGCCTATGAAGTGCTCCAATTGCAAGAAGATTGGGAATCACAACAAAGCTACCTGTCGTGTATTAATGCTGGAGTAGTATGCCTGAACTTTTTATTAGTTTTCTGGTGTTAGTTTTCTGGTGTTAGTTTTCCTTTGTGAACTCCTTTTTTTTTTGTTCTGTTTCTGGGATATGCACTTATTTTTGTTTTGTTCTGTTTCTGGGATATGAATTGGTGGTTTTTTTAGTTTGTTCTGTTTCTGGGATATGCACTTATTTTTTAAGTCTAAGTTTTTCTAGACTTCATTCCAGGAATGAAGTCCATTCTATGGACCAGAGAAGTTTTCTCTAGACTTCATTCCAAAAATGAAGTCCATTCTATGGACCAGAGAAGTTTTCTCTAGACTTCATTCCAAATAATGAAGTCCATTCTATGGACGGAGAAGTTTTCTCTAGACTTCATTCCAAAAATGAAGTTCATTCTATGGACCAGAGAAGTTTTCTCTAGACTTCATTCCAAAAATGAAGTCCATTCTATGGACTAGAGAAGTTTTCTCTAGACTTCATTCCAAAAATGAAGTCCATTCTATGGACTGTATAAGTTTTTACTAGACTTCATTCCTGGAATGAAGTCCATTCTATGGACTAGAAGTTTTTACTAGACTTCATTCCTGGAATGAAGTCCATTCTATGGACTAGAAGTTTTTACTAGACTTCATTCCTGGAATGAAGTCCATTCTATGGACTGTAGAAGTTTTCCAAGACTTCATTCCAAATAATGAAGTCCATTCTGAGGGGCGAACTGTAGTCCAAAGCCAAAAACATCAAAGGAACATTCATTCTACAAAATTCATTAGAAAATAAGACAAGTAAGACAAAACATTGATATTATCTACTATCTATAATACTATAGTTAAAAGAATAAAGTAGATCAGATTATATATGACATTGGAGAAGCTAAGGTTTAATCATTTCAGTCTTTGCAACCATCTTTAATCAGTTGATTGTTAAGAAATTCTTCATTAGTTGTTTCACTCCAACTTAATCCATCTTTCCCATCATTTAGAAGCTTGCACGCCATTCTCGTATCTCCACCATTGCATCTTTTTTATCATTTCATCTCTCGGAATCGATCTTTGAGATTTCAGAGCAATGGCTTGCAACTTCGCTTTATCCAAGTAACATGTATTGAGAAGGCAATCCGGATGTGCTCCCGATCGTGCACCCGCATTTGCTCAATTTTTAAGTCGAGCCTCTTTCTAGATCATTTTTCACCAGCCATTTATCAATGTGTGGTTTGCAGTAGGCAGCCATTTTCCTTGCATTATTTGCACATCTTTCTCCTATTTCTCCTCTTTTGAGTGAGTTGTAATGCTCCCACTGATAGTCTCCGATGTCGTAAACAAGCAGGTGCCAGTGTAAACCCATAGGCCCTTTTGATTTGCCTTTACCAGGCAGGTTCATTGGAATGATTAACTTCTGAGTCTTGCTAGGCATAGCTGCTATGAAGTCGTCAATCTCACCTTTCCTATCATCCACTTTCTTCTCATGGAAATATGTCTGCAAAGATATATATATATATATATATATAAATTTTCAAATTCACAATACTATCAATACATCATAAAAATGAACTCCAACATTTTTAGAATGAAGTCCTTTATGTGGACTTCACTCCTAGAATGAAGTCCATTATGTGGACTTCACTCCTGGAATGAATTCCATTAATGTGGACTTCATTCCAGGAATGAACTCAAACCTTTATGTGGACTTCATTCTTTGCTAAATAGTTATAATGAAGAGTTGCCACTAAAATTTCTTAAAGTAAGGACTTACAAATGCAGTAGGTGCCATAATCTCAAAGTGTATGTATTTCAGTGGATTTTGGCTGTCTTCGCTATCCATTTTTGCTCTCTCTCTTTGTGCTGCTATCTTCCTCTTGTAGCAGTAGTAGAAAAGAATTAGGACATCAAGGTCTTTATTGAACATTAGATCATTAATGTGTTCTCCTTGGACACCAAACTGAGCTTTGTTAGCTGCATCATCTATAACCCAAGCTGCTTGACTGCAGGATGATAAACAAAAACTTCAACATTAATGATATAAACAAAAACCTCTACATAGATGAATGGAAGTTCATTTTTCTGTATGTTTTCCTACCTTTGCATAGCATGTTTGTAGAAGGTACCCAACAATTTCTTTTGATCTCTGTCCAATGTGGAGAAGTATGGAGACTTTTTCAGGTCCCCCATATTTGGAACAATGGGCATGTACGCTCTCAGCTGCTTTTCTTGCTCTCTCTTCTCTGCAGAATGATGATCTGGTTCATTTCCTCTTCTCTTCTTGCTTGCTGCAGCTTTTTGATTTTCTTTCTCGATAGCAGCAGGTACATTCTTTCTCTTCTTCTGCTCAGCATTCTTCTCCTGGTCAGCAGGTTTAGGAGGAGTCTTCGAAACAACTTTCTTGCTTGCTCGATTCTTCACTTGTTGTTCGTTCTGCTCAACGTTCTTCTCCTCATTTATTGGTTCTTTCCTTTGCAGTCTCAATCTGAACCTCAGTTTCGATTCACTGTAGTCCGATCCACTGATGTACTCTTTTCCAAGCACATTTGTTGCCTTTTTGCCCCTTGTAGTCATCCCGTGTCTTTCATTACTTTAATTGGGGTTTTATCACTGTCTGAAGAACCAAGACCATGTTTATTCAAATCAGCAACTATTTGTGATATTGTCTCAATGTTGTTTGCTGGCTCAACAACTTCTTCATCTTGTCTTTCAACAACTACCTGTGATACTGGCTCAATGTTGTTTGCTTGCTCAACAACTATCTGTGTCATCCCAATCGAGAAACTAGGAGGACTACAGTTGATTTGATTCAAGTCTTCATTCTTCTCAATAATCTGCAGACTCGCATGCTCTTCATTGACGAACATATTATCTTTGTCTCTTGCTGCTATAAATAATTCAAAAAACACAAATATAAAACAATTCAATAATGGTATTGTGCATCAAAAATCAGAGTTCACCCCTCAGAATGAACCCATAACATCTATATGTGAACTTCATAATGGTATTTTGTATCCAGAGTTCATCCATGAGAATGAACTCCAACCTTTATGTGGACTACATTCCAAAACTAACTTTTCTATTCCATTATAGAACAATACTATACCCTAAATTTTCTATAATGGACTTCACTCCAAAAATGAAGTCCACATAATGGACTTCATTCCAGGAATTAAGTCCCTCATAGAACAATACTATACCCTGAATTTTCTAAGGCACGGACTTCATTATGTGGACTTCACTCCAAAAATGAAGTCCAACCTTTATATGGACTTCATTCCAAAAATGAAGTCCATTATGTGGACTTCATTCCAAAAATAATATACCCTAACTTTTCTATTCCATTATGTGAACAATACTATACCCTAAGTTTTCTAGACTTTATCCCAGGAATGAAGTCCAACCTGTAAAGCATAAATTTTTTTTAAAAAGGGAGAAGAATAGTTGGAATTTTTACCTAGGTTCAAACATTGATCCATATTTAAAGGAACTCTGCGCTGTCTGTTGGAAATGAAGGTAGCTCTTCTTGACCCATCGTATCAAGTAGCTTTTCCATAGCATCAACTTGAGTAGAAGGATTCACAACAGATTAAGACGGAAAGATAGGAGCAGTCTTCAGCGGCTTCCATATCAAAGCATCGATGCTAGAACAACATTTTCATTCCCTCCACTGACTTCCGTGCCTTCATCCACTTGTTGATTCAAGTATATTGTTTATTTCATCACTCAACAATGAACTCTTGTACTCATCAGGGAAAATTGTACGCATGTATTCACAAGCCTGTTTCGCCATGAATTTCGCGACATTCCCACCTTGTTCTAGCAATGCATCAACCTCGGGTTGCTTAGAAGACAAGTGTTCTACAAGGGACTCCATCTTCCTGTCAAAAGTGTCTTTGAAGTTGTTGCTTCCGCAAGTGAGTGCTCAAGTTCTTCTTTGCTTTAACAAAAGATGCCCCATCTCCTCTGAATGCTTTCTTGTCAACTTTTTAATCTCTCGAGTATGTTTAACTCTCAGGTTCTCCATCTCACCAACATGTGTAGCTTTAAGACTTTCTATCTGACCCGACATAAGGTTGAATTCTTCCTCGAGCAACTCAGCCTTTGTCTTGGCCTTTTGTTGTTGAAGTAGCTTTTTTTTAGCCTCTGTATATTCTTCCAGAAATTTTTCTGATAGCTGCACACACAAAATGAAACCCCAATTACTTCCTCATTCATAATTTGAATTCATTAAAAAGGAATGAACTACAGGTTCAGAGCAATTTACATTAACAGTCGGAGTTCATAACAGGTTTTAATAGACTTCACTCCTGGGAATGAAGTCCATTTCTATGGAATGGAATGGAGAGGTTTTAATAGACTTCACTCCTGGGAATGAAGTCCATTCCTATGGCATGGAATGGAGAGGTTTTAATAGACTTCATTCCAGGAGTGAAGTCCAATCTATTGCATGGACTATAGAGAGTTTTAACAGACTTCACTCCTGGGAATGAAGTCCATTCCTATGGTATAATGAATTAACAATTTTTTTTTTTATCTTAAAGTGCCTATTTCATAACAGGTTTGAATGAAATATAACAATATCATATTAATCTACTTTGTTACCTCTCCAAAATCGTCAACATTCATTTCTATGTGATTACAAAGGCTCTCAATGTTCCACCTTGCAAACCTTGGACAGTAGGCTTCTCTATTCGCACCTTCCACTTGGGTCCTATTTTACAGTGAATGCTCGGCAAACCAAGGCAAAAAAAAAAAACTACACTAGTCAGTTTTTCAAATATACAAAATGAAGAAATATACAAATGAACTGCCAAAAATAATAATGAAACATATAAGTATCTAACAGTTTTCATCTCACCAACAAGTAAAGGTAACATCCTTCAGGAGAACCTCTTTTCAAGCTTTCCATCAAATGCTTGTGTATGAGATGCGGCAAAGACATTGTACCTAGTGACTCTAGGCAAGCTAGGTACTTGGAGTGTATGGAACCTCCATCACCAGTAGTAACAAAAATGGTAGACAAGAGAAAAAGTTCAAACATTGTTACAAGATCTTCAATAGATCCTTTATTCTTAATCAACTCAATAATTTTATCTTTCGATTATGTATTCTTAATATCAAAAGGTTTCCTTTTCGGTGGATCAAATTTGTAGGTTTTCCAGAACCTTCCACAAGTGTAGTCTGTCTGGTTTCTTGAGTCCAAGAAAGTTTCTTCTATTCCGCCGCCAGGGATGCATGGTATTCCAAATATTAATGACAACTCTTCATGTGAGGATCTGAGCACAAATGTCTGTTCCCCTACTTTGAAAATGAACACATGATCATTTGAACCGGGAATGAACTGATGTGTGTTGCATATAATTTGGACTGCAGGTAGTGACTTATTCCATGCAGTAGCAACAATGGTCTCTTCCAGAAACACTTTGGCTACATTACCCAATGGACTCCTATACAATGCACGTTTGCCCATTCGTCATTCAAAGCCTCTTCATCCTCTAGTGCTTTAATCTTTTGGACAAGTGCAATTACTCAAAGATAGCTACACTTTATCTTCTTATCTACATTTTTTAAAAGAAAAACAAAAAAACATTAACGCTCAAGGGTTTTTCATAAAATATTAGGTGATATAAAGAAGATAAAGTTCATTCTATCTATGTTATGGACCGTAGAATATATATCTAAAACTTTTCTAGACTTCTCATAACTTCATTCTATCTATGGGATGGACTGGAGAGGTTTTTTCTAGACTTCATTCCTGGAGTGAAGTCCATTTATAATGCATGGACTGGAGAGGGTTTAATAGACTTCACTACTGGGAATAAAGTTCATTTCTATGGCATGGACGAGAGAGGTTATTCTAGACTTCATTCCTGGAGTGAAGTCCATTCTATTGCATGAACTATAGAGAGTTTTAATAGACTTCACTCCAGGAATGAAGTCCATTTCTATGGCATGGAATGGAGAGGTTATTCTAGACTTCACTACTGGGAATGAAGTCCATTCTATTGCATGGACTATAGAGAGTTTTAATGGACTTCACTCCAGGAATGAAGTCCATTCCTATGGCATGGACTATAGAGAGTTTTAATGGACTTCACTCCTGGGAATGAAGTCCATTCATATGGCATGGAATGGAGAGGTTTTAATGGACTTCACTCCTGGGAATGAAGTCCATTCTATTGCATGGACTATAGAGAGTTTTAATGGACTTCACTCCAGGAATGAAGTCCATTCCTATGGCATGGACTATAGAGAGTTTTAATGGACTTCACTCCTGGGAATGAAGTCCATTCATATGGCATGGAATGGAGAGGTTTTAATGGACTTCACTCCTGGGAATGAAGTCAATTTCTATGGCATGGATTGAAGCGGTTTTAATGGACTTCACTCCTGGGAATGAAGTCAATTTCTATGGCATGGATTGAAGCGGTTTTAATGGACTTCACTCCTGGGAATGAAGTCAATTTCTAGTAGTGAAGTCTAGAAATGGAACAAGACGAATTGAAAATCTACATGCAACAAGACGAATCGAAAACCAAAATAAAAATTCAGAAGAACAATAAAACATCGAAAATGAAGAATAAAACTTCTACTACTTCGAATTAGGGTTTTTTGGTACCTTTCGACAGTTTCTTTGATTTGGATTTCTTTAAAACTAGTTCTTCTTCAACTTCATTTACTCCTACAAACTCAACTAACTGACTGTTTCTTTCTTCAACTTCTTCAACTTCATCGTCAGAAGATGATTCCACTACTTTTTTGCCCTTCGATCTTCTCATTTTTAGGGTTTTGATTTCTCTTTTTTTTTCTACTGTTTTTGATTTTGGGTGTTTTGTTCTACTGATTTGTGAGGATTGAAATGATTTTAATGTTTTGATTTTCTGGATCTTGAAGAAAAAAAGAAGAAGCAGTTTTCTGATTTTAATGGCGGACGAATCAGTTTCTGATAAAACAGTTCTCTGATAAATGAAAATGAAAATGGAAAGAGAGAGATATCGTGGAAAGAGATAGATATCGTGGGCGGTTACAGTGGGACCAACGACACGTGTGATTATGATGACGTGTGTAAAGGGTATTTAAGTCTGTTTCATATTTTTTTTTAATTGTGGACCAAATGCTAATTTTTTTTTCTAACTGGACTAAACTGATATGGGCCCAGGCATAAAAGGACCAAAAGATATTTTTCCCATATAAAACATCATAATTAGTACAAAACCGAGCACTAACAATACATAAAATTGAGAACAATTGAGACACAAAAATGTGTCTATCATGTATCAACTGATAGGCACCGACCTATACAGAAGAATATACATGGGCCCATTCCTGAGATACGTAACTGAAAAGTAGGGAAAGCTAATGATGGAAGATATGCACTTAGGCGATTGTGGAAATCAAGCGGGTAAAAGATCCCTAGCAGATTAAGCCCGATCTCAAGGATACTTCTGTCCCAGCATGGGTGACACATCCAACCTGATAACAAGAACATGCGAAAAATGCCAGAGGTAAGCCTAAACTATAAACTATCATGCAAAGCATACATCTCGAACCCCTAGCTCGTCTATAAGATAGAGCCAGATCATTCATCTTTTGCTTTTAACTGGAATAAGAGCATATATTTTAAACTCTCAATTTATCTTTAAATTAAACAAAATGCTTATTCTTAGTTCGCCTTTCAGCTCGGATAATATCCATATCCTACAGCTAATGCATAATAGACACGCCTAAAATCTTATTTTGAGTCCATGTGAAACTCTTAAGCTTATGGCCCAATCTCAAGATCACATCTGGATCCATAGTTCAGATATGATTATTCATATCACTTGAACTATGGATAACTCTTTATAAGACTCATGAAGTCTGAAAGTAACATTACCTGAAAATGCATGCAGACATACTAGCAAAGTACACGCACCAGCTGAGCTGCAACATAATTGCTAAGTCAGTGGCGTTTCGTCCAATGGGCACTAGAAATTATTGAACCATCCACAACAGTAAAGTATCTACACTCATAGCTCACAAACAAATGAGTGACATATCGAATTACCGCTTGGAATTACTCATAACATAATAACGATCTGTGGTACAAGATTCTTGATAGTTGCTACAGACTACTTTTCAAAGTGGGTTGATGCAAAAATTGTGGTGACAATCATTGAAAGGGATGTCCGAAGATTTATCTGGGAACAAATAATATGCAGATTCGGAATGCCAATGGCACTAGTAGTGGACAATGGCTCTCAATTAAAATCAAGAGATCTGGAGTCGTTCTACAGAAGCGAGAACATCCAACAAAATTAAAAATCCTAAACCCATAATATTTTTTCCTTTTTATCAAGAAAAGGGAGGGGAGAAAGATTTCTTGTTATTTATTCTGAGAACATCCAACAAAATTAAAAATCCTAAACCCATAATATTTTTTCCTTTTTATCAAGAAAAGGGAGGGGAGAAAGATTTCTTGTTATTTATTCTGTCCTCGAGACAACATCTCTATGGATTTCAAGCTCTCAACTGGTGACTGATAGCTCACATTTCTTATCTCTAAGATTTATCTGCTAACCATAGACTTATATCTAAAAGTCTCTGAACTGTAATCTGGAACACAGGTTCAGTACACCATATTACCCCCAAGGTAATGGTCAAACATAAATCTCCAACAAAACTTTGGTGGCGAACATAAAGAAGAAACTAGATACTTCAAAAGGCAAGTGGGTTGATATTCTTCATCAAGTGCTATGGGCTTACAGATCAACAAAAAGGATCTCCACACTCAAATCACCCTTCTCACTAGTATCTGGTATGGAAGTTGTCTTACCCACTGAGCTAAAATTTCCAACTACAAGGACATTGGCAGTAACCTCTGAAATGAACGATGGGCTTATCTTTCAAAGCCTGAAAGAAATCGATCTAAAGAGGGAAAAGTTAAACACATGAGAATCAAGGAGGTATATTTCAAACTGCCAAGTCAGAATGAACTTATTCTATCCTGTGATGGTGCATCAAAAGGGAACCCAGGCATTTCAGGCTATGGATTCATAGGGAGAATCAATGATGGAGAGTTTGTTATTGCATTGACATGAAGGATTGTAATATCTACAAACTTCTGTGCAGAAATTATAGCAGTTATAAGTGCAGTGAGTAAGGGATTCCATCAATACAATATTTGCTAACTTTAACAAGATGATCAATACAAGATAACTTTAAATTCCTAGTGATAACTCTATGTGACATGAGTAAGGGATTCCATCAATACAATGTTTGTGATAACTGCTATAATTTCTGCCTAAGTTAAAATGTGATTTATTCACATAAATACAATATTTGCTAATTAATTATTTATTTAATTATTTTGGCAAGAGTTGTAACTTAGGAAAGACTCCCAAAATTAGGAGAGTCTTGAAAAAGGAAAATAGCTTTGCTTAGTTTTAAAGCTATGTTTCACTATAAATAAGAGTTCGTGAGTGCTACACGTTTTTCATCCCATTTGGAAAATTGGTGTAAGCTCATAAGGTTGTTTTCCTTGTCTTCTGTACTTCGTGAACAAGAGTGAGATAAAAGTCTTTGTATTGTGTATCACAAAGCCGAGTTGGATTAATCTTCATGATTGATTTTACAACTTGTAATCTAGGTTTTTCACCTCTTGTCTATTCTAAGGTTTTCTCTTCTGATATAAAACCATTCAAGAGTTGTTGATCATAAACCCTAGGTTTTGATAGTTTTCAGTTTCTGATCGTATACCAACATTTGTTAGTTGGGGTGATGGAATTGATCTGTGGTCATCCGAAATCGGAAGCTAGAAATAAAACTTTGATTAAGGTATCTCGTAAAAATCCTTAAGAAGTTTTAAACAAGATATCTCTAGATTTATTCTAGTTGTTCTTGTGGTAGAATAATTAGGTTTCTGTTCCTTTATTGAAGAGTATAATAATCCCTAATCTACAAGTTTGTTTTGATATTACTTTTACCTAGTAATTATTTTTATCAAAATAAACACAAGATTTCCAAAAACTTGATTCACATCTAAAGGGAAATCAAACCGGTGTTTTGTGCAAACAAAATATCGAATCGTATCAATCGTGTTGTTGTATCTTCTAAAGAGAGCCTTGGGTTCTGCTAGAAGATTTACGAGAAGAATTCCTAAAGACAATCGGTTTTTTGCTAGGAGTTCTATTTGTGCTGAAGCAGTTATTACATCTAGTCCGAATAGGTAGTAGGAAATTGGTTTAACAACTTATAATCAGTGTGTGTTTATTCTGGACTAGGTCCCGAGGTTTTTCTGCATTTGCGGTTTCCTCGTTAACAAAAATTTTGGTGTCTGTGTTATTTCTTTTCCGCATTATATTTTATATAATTGAAATAATACAGGTTGTACGTTAATCAATCATAGTTGTTAAATCCGACTTTGTTTGTTGGATAAGACTTGATTGATCTTGAACACTTGATTTTGTTATTTTCACATTGTTAGACCAGTCCGGACTGACCCTGTTTCAAGTGGACACCGTGTTGAAATATTCCTTTAGTGATTGTTGCTTAAATATGTTTATACACGGTGGATATTGAATAGGTTGTTATTAACACAAAAGAATTTGGTTCAAGAACTTCACACTAAAATCAGGTTTACGGACTTGCTTCTGTTTAACTCTGATTGTGTTAAAATAGAGATATAGCTCTTTGATATACTTTCCTATGGATTGAGTCTGACTATCTAGTTGATTCTCTTGAAAGTATATTGGAGCAAGTCCTCTCAGATTGCCAAACAAATTATTGGGTGTGGTTGTTAGACCCCCGCTTTTTCAATTATTGCTACAAAAATTATGTCTGGGAAATGCAGTGCTAGCATGTTGAACGTGAGTGCTACACTGATATTGTGTTTTTTATTTTATTTTATTCTTGCACGATGTTTGGCTACTTTTGGAGACTTCTTAGTGTGCTTGACATCTTAGTAATAGTGTAATTAAAGTTTTGTCTATATTATTTTGACATTTGCTAATTTCCTAGCATCACTCCCAAAGACAAGCAGGGATGAGGAAACCTGGTCATTGACGGTGCATTAGTTTTTATATTAGTAATTTTTATATGACTGGTGCCTTTCAGGATCTAGAAGAAGGAAACCAGAAAATCTATCTAATGGCTATGATGGATTCTTTTTTATTTTCTTGGTCTCGCTTACATTTAAAAATCTCCAGTTGGATATTCTTTTTCATTTTCTTGGTCTCACCTTCATTTATAATCTATATTTGGATATTTCAAAAAAAATACAACTATAGGATTTCTTAGACTGTTGGTTTACCAGTTTAAGAACCCTCCTCCTTTAGAAGGTAATTTATCAACATCAAATAGGTCTGAGATGTTCCTACTATACATGGTTGCTACACTAATGTTGTGCTGCTGTACAATGCTAGCCAACAATTGTGAGGTGCTGAATTTATACTAAAGTTTGAAGTTCCTTTTTCTTTTCTTTCCTATTTATGGGTGGACTTTTATGACTGTTTAGTTGGAACATTAATTTTCATTGGAATTGTCATGTATTGTTTGCCTTGCAGCTTATTTCAATAATTTAAGAACGAGTATTCCGTTTATGTCCTATCTCCACTAACCAACTTAGCTTATCTCAATTTCATTTTTACAGTTACGGATTCCATTATATTGTGTTCTTAATTGTGTCAAATCCTTGATTCTTTTGGAGAGCCATTTACAATTCATGGGCACGTAGATGTCATTTATCATTATTTATTGTTTCAATAGAGGCTTACACAACCATTTGGAAGTAATAAGTGTTTGGTATGCGCATGATTTAAATTTAAACTGCAGCTTAGAAGAACTTATTCAGACGTTCATCGTTAGGAATTTTAGACGCTTCTTCAGCTTATTGCTTCAAGTTAACAAGGGTGATGCACAAAAGATGATATAACTCATTTTCCTTTATTTCATATCTTGAACTTGGTTAGAATTTCATAGATTCATATGTAGTTTGAGATGCATATTAGTACCATAGTGTAACCTTGTTTTCTTTTACCGGTACCAATAAATTCTGAGTCAGTCAAATGAAAATTGCAGAAACTATACTCTAACAAAAACTTATACTGCTTTCATTTAACAATGAGTTTTTCTTTTTAATCTGCAGATTTGAGCTTCCAGATTTGGCATTTTCCTCTTGGAAATTACGGAATTATTTTATTGGATTTCAGGTTTAAGGAAACACTGGCCCAGATTTGCTTTTAGTTCACGGCTTTGGAGCAAACAAGTTTTGTTCAGTAACAAGCTTTGAAATAAATCAGTTAAGTACTGAACATTTGGTATTGCTAGAAGGCATTTGGCGGCTCTATCAATTTTTCATCACATGAACGAAATAATAAAGTTTTTTCCATGTTTGTTATTGTGTACTGTGCTAATTTGTGTAGGAATTGTTTTTTAAAATAGTAAGCTTCTGTGCAGAAGTTGTTTTCCGATCTCTTAAACATGCTTATTTCAGCAATACTAATCATCATATGGTTATCACTTCTAAATGGTATTATTATTGATGTGGGTACATCACCCTTATGAAAGATTGGAAGCTTTTATTTTGTCAAGAAAAATTGAGCAGGTCAGTTGTAGTCTTTCATCGGATTTATCTAACAAAATTTTCATATTACCAATTTCGTGACCCTAGATGATTTTTTTTTTGTAACCTAAAACCACTAGATTCAAACTTTAATGTGCTATTGTTAATCTGCACTGCAGACATTTAACATGTCATAGCTCTAAACCATTACTTACCTGACACGGTAAAAAAATTATATTATCCAGGTACTTTCTGAAAAACAAACTGCAACTACAACTTTAATAGTTGAAGATGTAAAAATACCATCATCAATATTTTGCATGTGGGGGATAATATTCACTAAAAACAAGCTTGACTCTTGCATCAAAAAACTCTGAACTGAAGAATTTGAACTGTCCGAGGGATATCTTCCTTTTGAGGTATATGGAAGAATCTTAAAAAGGCATGCCGAAGTATTTGGTGCTTGTATTATTGATCGAGTTTGACCCTGTTGCGGTTTCTATCTGTGCGTTGATAAACGATGGTTCTGTGGCAAACTTTCGTGAATTTCCCAGAGAGAAACCTTTGGAAATTATGTAAATTATTGCTATGATAAGGTACATTGGTTCATTTATTTGTCTGGTGATTCCTACTATTTCGCAATCTTATTGAACAAATTTACAATTAATGTTAAAAGCTTATAAGGGTTCATTAAAGGTTTGTAAGGTAGTATGTCATTATCTTCTGCGATCTCTTTGATTTAGGTCTATATTGATTCATGGGGTAGTTTTATCCCAATTGATACGTGGTTACCTCGATCATATGAAGGAATTAATTTCATTAAGAAGTTTTTGCTCTACCATATCAAATCAAAGAACTCCTTCCATAGAATGCTTGTAGTACTATCCAATTTGGGCTGTCAGTTAATAACTTATACAAACCGCCTTCTCATTCGTAGTTGAGGACGTTTCTTATAAGTTGATAACTAGCTGACTCATGAAAGATCATGGGAAATTATTCTTAGAAGAGGTAGAAAACGACGAATGAATAAATTCCTGGACTGCGAAACATACATTTGATTGAGAATATAATTAAAGGAGACGGGAACAACTGCTGGTAATGTTTGTGTTTTCGATTGAGCATGAGATAATTATCCTTTTATATGTTTCTTGCATCTGAATTGGAATTTCTTATTTTCACGGTTGATGGTGTTGAATATCCTATAGCATGCAGCTATTGCGTAAATTGGGTGTTTTGTATGATACATTTCTTGTTATATAGTTCTAGGTGAGTGGGGGCTTTCTACGAGAGACTGGAATATCGGATGGTGTGAAAAATGAGAAAGTACAGTGTATTTGGTGCTCACTTTTTATGATTCATGTGCACCATCTAATGTAAGAGCGGGATCAAAATTTATTTTTGTCGACACAATGATTGGGGTCAACGCCTAAAGAAGCAAGAGTAAATGGTTGGTTCTAATTTGTAGGTTGCGATGGTGGAGAAGAAAAACAAGAGAAGTCAATTTTTTTTTTTGGCTCAAATGCAGGGGTGTGTGTATATGGCAGTTCAATGTGCATTTAGTTGTAAATAAATTTTTGTTTGAAACAAATGTATTTTATGCGCCCGAAGTATGATTGCAACTAGAAGCAGTTCCCACGCAACCAAAAGTGGATCTAGATGAAGCAAAGGATACAATCATGAAAAGGAGATACCAAAACCTTATACAACCAAGTTGAGTTTATTTCATTGGTGAATGTGTATACAATTTATACTTATACTACTTGGTAAATATATATTTGTTGTTTGGTTTGATGGATTTGTTGAAAAATAGTTCATACTAGTAGAACAAGTGGAGGAAAGAGGAAATTTTGCACCTGTATGGGTACGTAAGAGAAGAGAGACATGGATTCCAAAGGCAGTTCAGACTCTGATGAGGATACAATTTGATGGCACAGATACCCTACCGACAAAATAATGTCACCTCTTTCAATCTAGGCTCGATGAAGGATATAACTTAGTGAGGTTCCTCTTTTTTCCATTTTTTCTAAAATTGTATTTATGAGAACTTTTTTGGTTTGGGGGTGTTGGGGATATGATATGAGTTCTTGATTCTGGAATGTCTTTGATAACTTTTCCAAGATAAAATTGGATGGTTATTATTTATTTTTGATGGGCATATAGTAAACTGCTAATTGTGCTTAGTGATATATTTGAGTGATCTAACATAACAACAAAAATGTATGTCATTTGAGTTTGAGATAGGTTTTTATGGTAATGTACATACGTGGAGGTCTTGAGTTTATTTTCCTACAAAATTCATGGAAACAATTTTCTTAATTCCGACTTAAATCATATTGTGCCTATAAGATTTTCTTATGACTCCATTGGTTGGCTTAATCAGATTTCAAAAGACTTCATTAAATTGTTTAGTACGTGTAAAACTGTGTACAATCCTATCAGCAAAATGCATCAAAGTTGGTAAGCTTCACTCCATTTAACATAATAAAATCGCTGTTGTGAACTGGACCTTCGAAGGGGGTCAAGCTTTCAGGAAAAGTTTTCAGCTCTCTTTGTAAATTAGTATAGATGCAGTTGATCTCCATGCATTTATCCTGAACCATGATCAAGGAATTTTGACTACACTAGGGATGGAATTCTAACATTATGGGGATCAAATACAATTAAAGTATGAAGATAGGTATCAGAAAGACCCATTGAAATTTGTTGGATTCTCGGAGGTCATCATGTGAATTTGAGTTTCTTCTAATACAATACATGATCTAGAAAATTTGAAACTGCAATTGGGCATCTTACTGAAACTTCTATTCCACAGGGTTTATGTGCATTCATTTATAAAGCAGAGTTGACGAATAGAGGGAGTAATTTATGGGGTTGGAAAAAAAATGCATATCAAAGAACAACTATTTGATCTCAATCTATTGTTAGTTCTATATGTAGTTCAAATTAGTTATAAATGTAGTTCAAAGAGTATGTTGTATATCCTTCTTTTTACAACACTGCAGGCACCAAGTTTTTTTTTTCTTTATTTTTTGCATTGATTTTAAAAATAGATGTCTTTCTTAATAAATTGAGGTTACGTTATAATCATCGATGTGGGGCTTTGGTGAACAAAGTAAGCCATGCAAGAATAAGTTTGTTTGATCAATGAAATTTTGGAAGCACCTCACATTTCATTGAAAAAGAAAGGTATTGTCAACTTAACATTGGCTATGTGAGTCATTCTTATTTTTTTGCCGTCATTTCTGTTCTTGAATTTTTTTTTTTGCCATCATTACTATTCTTAGAATACATGTAGAGATACGTGGTTCATGACCAATAGAAACTCTAAAACATCTAGATCCATCATCTTTCTTTTTGTACATTAGTCATTCAACAAAACCAACAACTGTGCCTTTTCAAACATGCTCATTTAGTTTGTTTGCATTTGTCTTTTTAATCATATATAGCCTGGATCATGTCATAACATGGGTTGATGATTGAACCCCAGTTTACCAGGATTGACGTCATAACACCGGTTGGGGATTGAGCCCCACTAGGATTGATGCTCTATTAGTTCTTTTGCATTTCTATATATGGTCCTTGAGATTTTGCTTAAGTAACTAGGGATGTAATAGAGTGGAGTCATGATATTTCTTGGAGTAAAAGGAAAATTCTTGCAGAAATAAATGATATTAAAGTACTATGTAATTAGGTATCTGTTGTTGGTTGTTGAGCTGCTTAAACCCCAAACTGATCTCATCCATACTTATCTATGGTTTGTATAGTTTGTAAAGTGTAAAATCAGTTGACTTGAAAATACAAGTGACAAACATCGGCCGATAGTGGGATCCTACCTACTGATTCTACATGGCCGTGTGTGGTGTTAATTTTGGGACTATGAAAGATATTAATAGTTAGAAGGGAAATCAAGATTTCTCGACTATGTTTTAAGTTTGCCTCATGATATTTCAGATGGAAAATAATTGAACTATTTTCAGTCATCAGATATCTGATCTCCTAGCAAATTGACTCATTGATTAGACGATCATCAAGGTTGTAATGATTGATAGTATTGACTTATTTGAGTGAAAAGCTTACATGTTGGTGGTGTTGAATGGTCAAAGAAGTTGATGGAGTATATGCTAAATGTTTTTATCTTATTGTTGAGAAAATTTGGGTCTTATGTTAATTTAGCTTAATGAATTTGGATGTGTTCTTTTTGTCCAACATATGGAGCAATTCGAAGCACTTTTGGCTGCAAGATTGATGAGAAAATGAACAAAGAAACTGTTAAGTGTGTGGTAGAGCAAATATTTTGGATTAAGTTGAGAATAATTTACCTCATTGGAAAACATATTAGCACATATTTTTTGGGAAGTAAGGAAAATTTATGCACAACATCGTCCCTGGATATAGTTATTTGTTAAACTTGCTCAACTGTCTCTGATCTCTTAAAACTTTTCTTTCACATATCCACGTATCTTATGTATATCTTTTCATGTATATATGCAGAAAATGTAGGTGTTTTGATCATGTAGTGTTCGAGCAAGGTGCATCAGCTGAGATTGTTGGTGGAGTAATAGAAAGCAAACCCATGAAGACGTTCATCCGGTCATGTAACTGTTTTTCTTCATTTTCTTCATTTGTTTGGCTATGTAGTTTAAGTGGGTTGGCGACTTGGCGTTGTTTCTGAGCACCGCCACATCATATTAAAATTTATATATGAAAATAAGCTTATTATACTTAAATGAATAAAAGTTTAATTTATTTAAATTATTATTTAGCTTTGCCCCTCATTTGGCAGTTAATCTAAGAAAGTGAGAGTTTTGTGCATTTGCACTCCATGTATTTTTATATTACCTATTTACCTTTGTTGGTTAGTATATGTGATTTTGATGTTTCTTTTCTTTTTAGGCAACAATAAAATTCTGCGAGTGAGAAAAAAATCACTCATAAATGTTAATTGTACAACAAGAAATACAAATATGCAGCGTCGATTAATCCAACCAGAAAGAAATTATCACACAATGGGAAGAATTACACACATAAATATAAAAATAAAAAAATTTATATCTAGGCTTCAAATGCGATAATGATGTGTGCAAATCATTTTAAACTATACATATAGCATTTTAATTATTAAAAAACTAATTTGAGGTATCAAACTTTTATCCATTAAAAATAGTTGAACTAATCAAGATTTTTTTGAAGATGTTTCAATACATCTGGGAAATGGGCACGGGGCGAAGCCACGCAAAACCAATCGACAATTCCCACTTGTTACGGTACGTAGCACGGGTTACATACTAGTTAATTTTAATTTTAGTAACAATCTAGCATTTGCTAGGGTTAGTTATGACATTTCTTTCGATCCCCTTAATATCTTGACTTAGTTAAATAGGACAGTTAATAAAAGACGGAAGGAGTACTAATTTTATATGCAATATCCTCAGGGAATGTAGAGTTTATAAGTGACACCCCTAGTCACTTGTAAGTCTCTTCTCAGACCGTCTCTCAAAGAAAAACGATTAGGCATCGCCAGAATGAAATTACAAAATCTTCACCGTCAAACTTTCTAGACCAACTCATTAAAAGATATCTTAATATAATCTAAGACCGTTTAAAGTGATTTGTTTTTTCCAATTGGTG
The DNA here is from genome assembly GCA_023531295.1 of Papaver armeniacum. Classification (NCBI taxonomy): domain Eukaryota; kingdom Viridiplantae; phylum Streptophyta; class Magnoliopsida; order Ranunculales; family Papaveraceae; genus Papaver; species Papaver armeniacum. The sequence continues at coordinate 85,623 of JAJJWW010011620.1, forward strand.
TAGAAAAACTTATTTAGAAATAATAATTCAATTTTAATGATATGGAGGTTGTTGCGAAGGTCTAGATAATACTTTCTCTAAGACCTTCGTATTTATTTTGACATCCCTACTACTTTATAGAACCTACTGTTGGAGATAGATTTAATTTAAATGAAGATCTAAAATCCTAGGTGTCTTAAGGAAATAAAATCCTACATGTGAAAAATACTAGAACCCCCTACTATATGGGTTCAATATATAGAAGCCCCATAAAATGGATCCTTCATTGTCAACTCCATACTTAAAGTAAATGATATTACTAGGCCCAAAATATCAAATTTTCTTCAGATCTGGCCCATAATTAATTGTTACAAATTTTGATAATGACAACACTACCCTTTAATATATATATCGTAGAAAACTCATTAGATATTTTCATTTCTTATTTCATTTCCTCTCTCCAGTTCTTACGGAAACACTTTCTAGGGTTTCTAATTGATTTTGAGCACAGGCAATTGATTCAGAGACAATCGATGGCGACGATAGAGATCAAAAATCACCATCAGGAGAAGGAGGAGCATCAGTTGCAGTAGAAGATAATGGATCCGAGAAACAAATATCAATTAATTGATCTGCAGATTCAACACAATTTTATCAGCAAGCTAAGTGCAGATAAGTATCCTCTTCTATCAGTGATTATGCTTCAATTGAGAGATTTTAGTTTATTTTATTCAGAAACAAATCTGAGAAAAAAACTTTTCAAAACCTAAATCTTCATGCGTTTTTCAATTAACTTGTCTGAATCGAAATTAGATATTAGATTTACATTCATCTACTCTCTCTGGTTGTATCAATGGAATATTTTTGAAGAATCTTGAACAAAAATTTCAGATCTGTTATTCGTCAAAATCATCGTAACTCTCAATTTCAAGTTGCGATCTAAAAACTGATTAAGGATTCGATATCAGCGACTCATCATATCTATTACCGGTAGATTTGATTTGAATTTTATTCACTTTTAATTTTTGATTTCATATGTTCTTGGTATATATGAAATGGAAGTTGTTTTTGAATGATACCGGGAAACGACATTTAGATGAAGTTTTTGTTGCTAGAGAACTTTTTGCTTTTGTTAAAATTTGTGGATTTTGGTTGAATTGGAAACCATAGTCAATTATTTACTAGATGTTTTGATTTGATGAAATTTGCGAGTGGAAGATATGTCATCTGCAAAGCACAAGGAATGGGCAAGATGACTTGAGTGAATTAAGCATTGAAGAACTGCGTGGACTAGAGAAAAAATTGGATGAGTCTCTGAAAATCGTTCGCAAAAGGAAGGTAAATCTAATGTGATAAGAAGATCTGCAATGATAATTTTTAGCTGCAATTTCAAAATTATGATATTCATTTTTGTATGCCTCTAACTGCAATTCAATTAGTGAACTAATTCTACTTAATAGAACATTCTTAACATTGGCGCTATAGTCCGTAATTCGGTATAGCAGTTGTATTTATTGGTTCTATGTAGATATCTTGCTCATTGCCTGAAAATATCCCATACTCGATGAAGCATATATGAGTGTGATTTAACACCATAACATCTGTCATACATGGGTTCCTATGTTACTGCCCGTTTAGTTAGAGGTCAACAACTTTTTGAAACCAAGACATTATTGGTGTTCCATGATAAGTTCATCATATTTTCATTTCGTTGATTTCGCTTACTCATATTCTCCCATTTTGTTCAATTTAAATTGAGCTTTTGTTTGTCGTATGAATTGGAATGGGGTAATTGACTCATTCTGAACATGAACACTGCCTTACCATAATCACATTTGATTGTAAGCTAACTAGTTCGATCTGTTGTTATTGACTAACAGGATCATGTGCTGACCAGTCGGACCAATATCTTCACCATGAAAGTACGTATATATAGTACAACACTTTATTTTCTATTCTCTTATAGCTTTCTTTCGTGTATCATTTCCTTCACTTCCAAGGATTTGCGTCATTTTGCTCTCTTTTGCAGGTTAGAAACTTAGAGGAAGCACACAAACGTCTCCTACGCTTAGTATGTGTAAGTTTCAAACTCAACAATAATATGTATCTTCACTAATAGGTCCTTTCAATTTGAGTATTATAACATCACTGATGTGGTTGATTGAAAATTCTAGATAGGTGAATTATAATTATATCCTTGTGCTATTGGTCTTAGAGTAAAAAAGTGGAGCCCTACTATCCAGTTCCTGCTGAGAATGAAGAAGACCATTATCCTGAATATGTAAGTGCCGAACCATTTATGCTCTCCAGAGGTTGTCTTTTTGAACTTTAAGGTAGACACTTAGTAGGATTCAATGGATGTTATTGCTTTAAAATATTAATCGGGAAATTCTATATAAAGGGTAAGCGTTGATAGGGACGATTAGCTTTAAATATATGATGCCTTCAGACTTTACGAGTGCTATATGGATGTGTAAATACTAGTTACACATGTTAATTGGATGTGTAACTGCTAGTTACACATGCTAATTAGATATGTAACTTCTAGTTACACAAGCTAAATACATGTGTAGCTACTAGTTACACATGCTAACTAGATGTGTAACTTATAGATACACATGCTAATTGGATAGGATAGAAAGTCTAAGTGTTTTTTTTTGTGCAATCTCTTATGTGGAGTAAATTTCTTAGATATACAACCCTTTCAAAAATGTGTATGATTCCCTAATTTCACGCCATGTTTCTTGTGGTTCCAGGTATATGAAACCCATGCCCGTTTAGCTCTAGAAGCTGTGGACTTGCCGGAGTTTAATCAGGTTGGCTACTGATTTTGATATGCCATGGTTCTTTGCAATGGTTATTTCCCTGTTATTTAGGTGTTGCCCTATTTTTTTCTTTTCGCAGTGCCAATCGCAGTTACAGACCCTTTACTCAGAAGGAATTAACTAAGTAATGTAATTAGGACAAATATTTTTATGCATCCTATTTTGGTAGGACAGAACCTTTTAATCAGGAGAAATGGTCCAATAAAGCCTTATACTGGTATGCTCAACGTTGATTTCGGAAAAAGGGATTAAGAAGAGAAATGTTCATCTGTTGTAAGTCATCTGACCCTTTTTGGATGTGTAACTATTAGTTACACATGCTAATTAGATGTGTAACTTCTAGGTACACAAGTTAAAGGTACACAAGCTAAATGGATGTGTAGCTACTAGTTACACATGCTAATTAGATGTGTAACTTATAGATACACATGCCAATTGAATAGAATAGGATACAAGGAAATTCTTTTCTTGTATAATGATTAGAGGAATTTCTTGGGACGTTTTGATTTATTTTTGAAGTGCAGGCTGAGGGCTTACTGTCTTGGACGAAACTGAAGATGCACTTTTTTGTTTTGAGTAATTATGGCAAGCCAATACATTTCAGGTCAGTGTCGGTTCTAAAATGGGGAATTCAGAGCTCAATTTATCTACTTTTTTTTTATGAACTTCGATATTATCTCTGGGTTTTGTAAGTGTTCTTGATAACTTGACTTTCATCTTTCAGTATCTAGTTTGAGGTTCATATCCTTACCGACCTTTTTTGGATGTAGTGTAATAATCTTTTGTTGTTTGATAGGAGTCTTACAAGATATATTTTTTTTATTAGCAGTGAGGTTATAAAAAAGCATAAATAGGAATTGATGTGTTATACTAGAACTTTGTACTACAGAACTATGTTATAACAGTTGAGAACATTTAGCAAAGTTAGGTGTTGGCTTGTTTTTCAGATTATGGCTATAGTGGTCTTTTGGGATGAACAATCATGGGATTCCATTGTAACCAAATGTTGTTTGAGTAATGACTTGGTGATTGATGAAATATCATTTCTTTCTAATTATTAGGTGTCGTTTTGTGCTCGCAATGCTAAGGTAGTTTCCTTGAAAAGGCTTAGAGTAAGGTCTGGAGCACATGCGTCGCGCAGTTGAAGTTGTGCCAGGTTCGGTTCTGTTCTTACATTTGCCTGTCCTATTTTTCCCTATATCTTAAAATATTTTTATTATTTACATTACTGAACTAGAATTAGGCTAGGTGATTTTGGATGTTACCAAGATGATTCAGTAAATTACTATATAGTCATTTTCATTGTTGCACTGTAAGTTAAATATTTAGTGTTTTTTCTTTATATGTAAAAAGAGATTTAAGATTTACATGACACTATATATGTGTAACTGCTGGTTACACATGGCACTATGCATGTGTAACTCCTAATTACACATGCAACATGCATGTGTAACCCTCGGTTACACTACCCATATCCATGTGTAAGTCCTAGTTACACATGCTAAAAATGAACAACAAAATTGTTTTTTGCATCAATTGATTTTGCATTTCTGAATATAAGTACATTTCTGAATTAAATTGTGTTTTCTTATTCTAATTTCCAGGTCAGCAGGATTCAACAGTTAGGACTTCGACACTTTCGGGTTGTACTCGTGGCTCTAAGATGCAAAATTAGGCGTCAAAAGAAATATTATATAGTTTACATAGTGTAACATGCAAGCCTTTTTGTTGTTTAATTTTGTTTTTCAGGTAACTTTTCGTTCTAAAACTGGTAAAGCAAATAGGAATGCAAGGTGTTAGGTAAGATACTGCAACACAACTCATGGAGGTAAAAACTGAACTCCAAGAACTTTATTTCTCTTCTTAGTTCTCAACATTCTGTGAACATCTGTAACTCTTAGTTACATGAGGAAAATGCATGTGAACTCTTACTTACACTAGGAAAAATGCATGTGTAACTACCAATTACATCAGGAAGATGTTGATGATTTTGATAGATTCAGTATGAAATCTAATATGACTGTGGTTAAAAATGAAGAAGAAATCGAACCATAACCGAAAGTAATGGTTGTTTCTGGAGCTAAATTACAATATGAATGTGCAACTCCAAATTACACTAGTCAGTTGTACGTGTAACTAGTTATGCTAGTCAGATGTATGTGAAATTGTTGCGTGTACTGTTCATTTAACCTTATAAAAAGTGATTGCTTGTTGTTATATTTCAGGTTGCAGATAACTTCAAAAGAGCTAAGTGCTTATTTGCAGTATTGGTCTCGCTGGAATTGGAGTTGCCGCTGAATACACAAGTCAAATGCTTGTGTCACTCTCTATTACACTAGATAGATGCATATGTAACTCTCAATTACACTAGACAGATGAAGTTACACACGCTAAAAAAATTATTGTAAACAAATATTAAAGTAATACATGTATTTTTTTTTATGTCTATTTTTCTGATGTGTAACTTCTGGATACACATGGCATATGCATGTGTAACTTCTAGATACACATGTCATTTGCACGTGTAACTCATGTGTACACATGTGTAACCGTTTCATGCCATACCCATGTGTAACTGTTTCATGCCATATGGATGTGTAACTTCTGGATACACATACCATGTGCATGTGTAACTTCTGATTACACATCCATATGTTGTTGATGGGAGGCGGTGGTGGTTGGTGGTGGTGGTGCCCGCCGACGGCGGACGTTGGCGGTGGGCGGTGGTGGTCGAAGGAGGTGGTGGTGGTGGTACCCACCGACGACGGTTGTTGGCGGTGGTGGTCATAGGTGGTCGGAGGCGGTGGTTGTGGGCTGGTCGGTTGTCAATCCGTCAAAAATAATTTCACTTTCTTACTCACTAAATTTAAATGAAGCACAAGGTAAGGAAGAGTTCGTATCCACAGAGAGGCAATTGTTGTTATGCAATTTTCAGTTTCTAAGGTAACCAATGGGGGATGTTTGTTGTTTTAGCGAAATACCAAAGTAAAAATAGAATAGAGCAAAGCAAATAATTGGAATAATCAATAAGGAGAAGATATTGGTCAAGGGATAGTATCATTCACTAACATGTATTTTCATCAATTATTAGAATTGGTATTTTAATCTCTCATCTACTAATAGTCCTAGGATACCTTGATCGCAAGTATATCCCGCTAATTCCCTGTTTTCATCACAACCACATTAAAAGATGCATATGTGAATTCTTCCTAGAAAGCAACCTAAAGTGTAAAAGCATAATTAGATTTAACTCCCTAAAAGCAATAAGTTCTATGGAATAAGACTAATCAATGCAAACGAATGTGTAAAAGCACTAGTCGTTTTAACAAAAGTTATGATTCACTTGTGACTAGTAGGATATATCACTACAAGCACTACCCACAATTATGCTACTTAGAATCAGGGATAAACAACTTTTTCGTATTGAAAACCCTAATATAGCTCTAGAGATGAAAGCAAATCGGATTGATTAGGACTCAACCAAACAAACTATCAAATCATATAACACTATTAATTGTGAATCACAAACAATAAAATATTGAGACAAAACTAATTCATTGAATCATATAACATATTGAGAAATCAACTTTATCCCATAACCAATAATATTTGTCTAGCTACTCATAGCTATGGAGTTCATCATAATAATATTAATTGAAAAGAAGAAGATGAACAAAAGCAAACCCTAGAAGCGTAAACAAAACCAGCTCTCCAAAGTTCCAAGAAAAAAATATGTGATCTCCCAAAAGTTGTAGAAATCTTTCCTTTAAATAGCTCTCTTGTTTCCAAAATTAGGTCTAATCTTCAAAGGTCCAAAAGAAAGAAGTCCACCAAGCCCATGTGTGAGAAAAACCCATGTAAAAACTCCGCCCAAAAACGGTCGCCGGAAAACTGGTATTGTGGTCGGAATTTGGCCGGAATCCGGCACCGAAAAGTATCTCAGGTGACCGGCAAAATCCGCCCGGTCACCGGTCAAATGGGTCAGCTCGGGTCAACTCGGTCAAACCAACCGAGTCAACACCGATTCAGAGAGTCAGGTAGGGTCGAGTAGAGTCGTTGTTAAGTGAGTGGGCCGAGTCGATCAAGGCCAAAGTCTTGCATGAGCCAGAACATTTGTGTTGCACCATCATTGTGCATCACCAGTGTACTTCCAGCCATGATGGCTACACTGCAAATCAGCTCTTTCTTGTCCTAGCATAAATCACCACAGTGTACAGCTTCAACTCCAAGCTGCAGTCTCAACTGCCATCTCCCTGTGCAACAATTTGAAACCTCCACTTTGAAATCCAATTCAAACCCATTAACAGCAACACTTCACTTCATTCCATTCCCTAGCCTTTACCAATTCCAACACCACCAGCACATCCCTGCAACGGCTAGCTCAATCGCCATCAGTGCATCGTCCTTCTCTACATCTCCAAATAGACTCATAGCACCCTTTGTAGCTTCAGATTACCAGCTTCATTGCAGCTCAACTTCCATCACCTGCAAAGCATTCATTCCATAACCTGTACCTAGGCATACATCTAAGCGGTAGCATCAACTCAGAGCCACCACAGATTCAGCTCTCAATTGCAAGCAATCTTCACAGTTCACTCATTAAGCACAAACCCATGTAATATCCGTCAACTCAGGTCTTCTCGGTGCCATCATTCTTCTCTGTATTTCAAAGCACCCACACAGCTCATGATTTCTGCTACAGTTCAACACCACCAGTGACTCAAACCAAACCATTCTGTAATACCCAGCACACATCTAATACACTCCATTCTCAGTGCAGTGCATCAGTCCATGGCATCTTACAATTCAATTCATCCTTCAGCTCAGAGCAGCAACAACCCCTCTGCCTGACCGCAATCACGGCTACGATTTCAGTTCAAACACACAATCTTATACAAACAGCCTCCAATAGCAGCTCCACCTGCAATTCCCTGTCAAGCACTAACCCCACAATTCCAATTGCAATCACCATAATCAAAACCTATTGTCACAGCAGCAGCTCATTTAACACATGCACTTCATCCACCAGCGCCTGAGCTCAATCAACACCATTTCAAATTCGTCCACCCCATTACAGCTGCATCGCCTCGCCACTTCCAATTCCATCTCTATCTTCTTCCATCTTCGCAACCTGTAGGAACCCGTTTTAGCTCCTCTAACACTGGTTCCATGGCTACAATTGCAACATCACCTGCAATCCAGACCCATCTCCTCATTCTCAATGGCAACAATCAGCAGCAACACCTGAAATGCACCTTCTGTGTCAGTGCAATCACTGCACCTACACTCACTGCTCAAGTCTTAAGTCCCTATCTGCATCTTCTTCAAGCACTTCAATCTTAGACCACCAGTTCTTGTTAACTCCTTGCTTGGTTCAATTCCTCCTTTTCTCCATTTCCTTGTACCACCAGAAACATCATTCCTGCTACATCTCAATCTCCACAGCAGAAAACCCTTCTTCTGTTAGGTAAACTCGAACTCATTCTCGAATGAAATCACAAATCCTATCTCCTTAATGGCCTCAGATCCTAGCAGTAGCATCTTCTTGATTAACAGCAACTCCACCAGTAATTTCTACACCAGAATCCCTAATTCCTTCTCAATTCAAAACCCCTTCACTCAAAAACCCAATTGAAACAAACCCTAGAACAGCTCCAATTTCGAGTTATTTCTTCTCGGCTTCAAATCACCAACAAACCCTAAATTGCAGTATTCTTCTTCTCAGATCGACATCAATCGTCTCCTCCTTTACTGATTCCTTGGGCCTGGATTTCTTCAATCATCCGAATACACAATTCTTCTCAGCTTTCTCTTAATTCATCAGCAGACTTCTCAATCAACCCTAACTTCTAATTCCCGAGCAACACATCACAAGGACATGAACTTGAGCTTAATCTTCCATGAGCAACAGCCACATCTCCTCCATCATCACTCAAATCCCTTATCTCTGTCGACCTCTCTTCTCTGTATTCCATGGCCGCCATACATTCTCTCCATTTCAGGCAGAGAGGAAATAAATGTAAATGATGATAAGAAGAAATAATTTCTTCTCTGATTTTTTTTTAGATTATGTGTAGGAATAAGAATTGATATAGGCACCCAGCTTTTAGATGTAGACCACCACCAGTGACAACATTTTCCACTTAACTGTCGGTTCTGCGAGACTAACAGTGATTCCACGATACGCTTCAATTGCTCGCAACTTCTTCATAAGATGTCGGAATGATCTCGTTCTTTCGCCATTGACTTCATATTTCCGTGCTCTTCACATGATGAGAAGGAATCCAAGATTTGGGCGGGTTCCGCTTCTTTTTTCTCCAAATGACTCCATTGCACCTAATAAACTCAAAAGCACGCGTAAAGTGCATCATTCACCAGAAAAATAGCAAAGAAAGCGTAACTACTAGATAGTAAATTAGGTGTTTTAGACACCTATCAGATTCCCCCACACTTAGACTTTGCTAGTCCTCGAGCAAATCAAACAAAACAATTCTAAAGAATACATACAACTCCGTGTCGTCGAGGCTACGGTCACTTTTAGCGTAAATAACAAGCCTTTAAACTATTAGGTGTCCCTAGTGGACGAGTTATAGTCTCGTGAGGGTTTACTAGAGATATACCCACAAAACCTATTTTTCCAACTTACTAGTTCTCCGTAATGATATCATCCAACGCGCTAAGAAGACATAGAGATTCTGCACACTAGTCATAAGAAGTTAGACACATAAATGAACACAATCTCATTCTTAAAAGTTGAGAGAGAAATAACCATCCCTTCTCGAAAGAAATTCGGGTTCGGAGTGATCGAAAGTCTCGACTCTGCCTCATAAGAAAGGGTTTTATGAAGTTGCTCTCAATAATAAATAACTTTTTATGGGTCACACATGTGTCCAGGTAGGAATGAAGAGAGAATCCTGCGACACGTTGAATGGTAGGAAGGCAAAACCCTCCGAATTGTTTTGAAAACCCACATCTTTTATAATTTTTGAAAACCCATTTTTCCGACGATCTCTTCGAAAGGAAATCAACCACTTAACGAAGGTGGGAATATGCTTACTTACCTCGTATCCGTTCGGCGTGCAGCTAGCACCACTCTCACAACATCCATAGAAACGTCTTCGGTCTTCAATCGGTGTCTTCATCTTCGTCTTCGGTCTTCAACTCTTGATGATAACTCTTGAACTTCGTAGAATCTTGACAATATGATTCTTTCCCTCAAATTCCTTGTCGCTTGAAACTTCATTATAGATATTCCTTCTTTCCATTGGATTTATTGAAAGAATACAAAACTAAAAACGAACTATACAAACCCAAAATATATATATATATATATATATATATATTTTTTTTTTTTCATTTTTTTTTTTGAATAAAATAAAAATAAATACAACTTCACTTTTTTTTATGTAATAATGATGGATCACTAATACGATTACAAAATATTTTCTAAAAATAAAAACGAAATAAAACAATAAAAACTATTAACAAACCTAAAAATTTTCTCTTGTCTTTTTTTTTTTTTTTGAATAAAAAAAAAAGGTGTTGGAGAATTGTTTAGTTAATAATGACGCTAGTAGCGGTTTTGGTAGCTTTATTTTCCATAGGTTAGGTATTGCTATTCAAAAAGGTGTTGGAGCCCAGCTTGTCGCTAGGTTGCCAACCAATAGTTTTTAATTCTTTAAATAATAATAATAATAAAAAAAAATCTTGTGCTGAAAAAAATACAAAATAAAAACGAAATAAAACAATAAAAAATATTAACAAACCTAAAAATTTTCTCTTGTCTTTTTCTTTTTTTTCTAATTTTCGTTTTTTTTTTTTTTTTCTTTTTTTTAAGACAAGAGAAAGTAAAATACAAATAAAATAAAAACGTAAGTACAAAGGCCATGGTGTAAGTACTTTACCGCTTGATTCTTCACAACTTATATGTCTTGATATCATAAACTTCTCGAACTCTCATCCTTGATAATTTTCACTCATGTACAATAGTCTTCAACTTATAAAAATTCTGCTCCTTGTTTTGTTGCTTTACTTAAATCTGAAATCTGCTCAATTTTTGTACCGTTGCTTGTAAACCTCGAACGTGTTCAACTTTCCTTCAAATTTTTGATGCTCCTCTTGTTGATGATGATGGTGTTTCTATGGACCTGTTGGTGTAGAGAGAGATAAGGTGGATGGTGCTAACTGCGAACAAGATTACAAGTGGTATGTAAGTTAGCAATTCGATGTCACCAACATGGTTGATAAAAATAGCACTCAAGAGATCAAAATAGTGCTTCTATGGTGGGAGGTTGGACAGCTCACCATTATGCCCGGAATTTACGTACGGTGACACACACTCTAAAAGCACAAATTTAGACAGTACAAAGAATTGAAGGTTGGTGCCTCACATTATGTAACATGGGTAGTCTCCACTATAGGGGATCACTACTCTAATACCGAATTCAGTCTGCACCTTATTTGCCACTGGCATGGTTAAATCCAACTTTAACTCTCATACAATTAAGAAACCCGATCATGTTCTCTGTCATCTCTAAGTTCAGTCACTATTATGAGATTCTCGATGTAATCTTAGCGACATGTATACTATGTGACTCTAAACTAACTACAAGTTGGAGTTTTCTTATTCACTATTTTACACAAAAGTTGAAAAATTGCAAAAATTTACAACGCAAATGCTTAACCACTCCCCCACACTTAAACTTTACATTGTCCTCAATGTAAATTGAATCGTCCAAAGTAAGTCAAGGTGGGAAATTCGACAAAAATCAGAAAACATAAAAAACAAGACAAGAAAAACTAAAAATAAAACAAGAAATAAATACAAGACAAGAAATACTCATCCTTTGGGTTGCCTCCCAATTAGCGCTTGGTTTAAAGTCGTCAGCCCGACTATCTCCTTGCTTTCTATGACTCCTCCATATGGAGCACATCTACAAAGTTAACTCCTTCCACCACTTCGGAAGTGAAATTCTCATAATATGGTTTCAACCGGTGCCCATTAACTTTAAGTTCTTTCCCTATAGCTATGCTACGAATTTCCACTGCACCATGAGAAAACACATTAGTAACAATAAAAGGTCCGATCCATCGTGACCTTAATTTACCCGGAAATAATTGCAGCGAGAATTAAACAAAAGCACTTTCTGCCCTATGCAAAATTGTTTTCTAGAAATCATGTTATCATGAAATGCTTTCATCTTTTCCTTATAAATTCGCGAGCTTTCAAATGCATCATTGCGAAGCTCTTCTAGCTCTTGGAGTTGTAACTTCCTTTGCTTTCCAGTCCCATCCATCTCCATGTTGCATTGTTTAATAGCCCAAAACGCCTTATGTTCAATTTCAACGGGTAAATGACAAGGTTTACCATACACAAGCCTAAAGGGAGACATCCATATAGGTGTCTTGTATGCGGTTCTATAAGCCCACAAAGCATCATTAATTCGCATGCTCCAATCCTTCCTTGTTGGGTTCACCGTCTTTTCTAGAATGGATTTCACCTCCCGATTAGACACCTCGGCTTGTCCATTTGTTTGGGGATGATAAGGTGTTGCAATCTTGTGCGACACATTGTACTTCGTCAACAAGCTTTGTAAAATCCTGTTTTTGAAGTGAGAACCCCCATCGCTAATTATGGCTCTTGGAATTCCAAACCTTGCAAAAATATGAGCTTGCAAAAAATCTGAAACCACTTTAGAATCATTAGTTGGGGTGGCCTTAGCTTCCACCCATTTCGAGACATAATCAACCGCAAGTAAGATATAAAAATTCCCATGAGAGTTGACAAAAGGCCCCATAAAATCAATACCCCATACATCAAAAACTTCAATAAATTGAATAAAAGTTTGTGGCATTTGATTTCGGGCACCTAGATTGCCGGTTCTTTGGCACCTATCACAAGTTGTACAAAATATATGTGCATCCTTAAACAAAGTTGGCCAATAAAAACCACTTTCAAGTACCTTGTGAGCGGTTCTCTTACTCCCAAAATGTCCTCCGCAAGCATAAGAGTGACAAAAAGACAAGATAGAATTAAATTCAGATTCGGGAACGCACCTTCGTATTACTTGGTCACTACCATGTTTCCATAAGTATGGATCATCCCATATGTATTGGTTCCCTAACTTCTTAAGTTTGTCCCTCTCAGCACGAGACAAGTTCTTTGGGATTTGTTTAGAAACTAAGTAATTGACAATATCGGCTTACCATGGTTCTCCAAAGGCAATTGAGAATAGTTGCTCATCCGGGAAACTTTCATGCAATGGCATAGTCTCCTTGTCCACAACAAGTCGGCTCAAATGATCCGCAACGGTGTTCTCAATCCCTTTCTTGTCTTTGATTTCAATATCAAACTCTTGCAAGAGTAAAATCCATCGTATGAGCCTCGGTTTCGCCTCTTTCTTTGTAAGCAAGTACTTAAGCGTTGCATGATCAGAAAAAACAACAACTTTTGTACCAATTAGATAAGAGCGAAACTTTTCCAAAGCAAAAACAATAGCTAATAACTCTTTTTCAGTAGTTGTGTAGTTTTGTTGGGCCTCATTTAACGTTCTAGAAGCATAATAAATAGCATGAGGAAGCTTCCCCACTCGTTGCCCAAGCACCACACCAACCGCATAGTCACTTGCATCACACATGAGCTCAAAAGGTTTGCTCCAATCCGGTGGTTTAATGATAGGGGATGAAATCAAAAGCTCTTTCAAACGATTGAATGCCGCCATACATTTTTCATCAAAATTAAAAACCACATCTTTTTGCAATAAGTTACAAAGTGGTGATGCTATCTTGGAAAAGTCCTTGATGAATCTACGGTAGAAACCTGCATGACCAAGAAAAGAACGTATCTCCCTCACCGTAGTGGGAGGGGTTAGAGCACGAATAAGGTCTATCTTAGATTTATCGACTTCCAAGCCTTTAGAAGATATTATATGGCCTAAAACTATGTCATGAGTTACCATGAAATGGCACTTCTCCCAATTTAGCACAAGATTTGTTTCAACACATCGTTCAAGGATTAGAGACAAATTGTTCAAGCAAAGGTCAAATGAATCACCAAAGACACTAAAGTCATCCATGAACACTTCGATTATGTTTTCAACATATTCCGAAAAGATACTTACCATACACCTTTGAAAGGTAGCTGGAGCATTGCATAAGCCAAAAGGCATCCTTCTATAAGCAAAAGTACCGAAAGGACAAGTGAAAGTGGTTTTCTCTTGGTCCTCCGGCGCTATCACAATCTGATTATAACCTGAATAGTCATCAAGGAAGCAATAGTAAGAGTGTCCAGCTAAACGTTCAAGCATTTGATCAATAAAAGGCAATGGAAAATGATCTTTGCTAGTGGTGGCATTCAATTTTCTATAATCAATACAAACCCTCCAACCGGGTTAAACACGAGTTGGGACAAGTTCATTCTTATCATTCTCCACCACCGTCACACCTGATTTCTTTGGTACTACTTGTACCGGGCTTACCCACTTGCTATCGGATATGGGGTAAATAACACCCACTTCCAAAAGCTTGAGTATTTCCTTTTTCACAACTTCCATCATGGGAGGGTTCAAACGACGTTGTGCTTCCCTTGTAGGCTTTGCATCATCCTCCAAACGAATTTTGTGCATACAAACGGCAGGGCTTATACCCTTGATATCGGCAATTGTCCATCCTATGGCCGTCTTATACTTCCTTAGCACCCTTAGAAGTTTTTGCTCCTGTAAATCATTAAGCTCATTAGAAACAATCACCGGTAACTCTTCATTATCACCCAAGTACAAGTACTTTAGGTGGTCGGGAAGAGGTTTCAATTCTAAAATTGGAGATTTAACAATTGAAGGTACAAGCTTTTCATCACTGCATGGTAAAGAAATAAAAGAGATATTATGAGTTTAGGGCATCCTTGTAGTGAATTAAGATCACCAAGGGCTTCCTTGACTTCATTACCACACTCTACACCATTATCCATGGATGTAGTTAACACGGTTTCCAAAGCATCATCACCGTTTAATTCAAACATTTGTTGTGCCAATGTATCCATAACATCAATGGAGAAACAAGAGTGGACATCACTAGGATATCTCATCGTCTCGAAAATGTTGAAACGTATTGTTTCTCCATCAAACTCCATGGTCAACGTTCCCTTATCCACATCAATTATGGTTTTCGCCGTTTTCATGAAGGGACGCCCAAGTAGCAATGAAAGAGACGAGTCCGGTGAACCTTCATCCATCTCTAACACACAAAAGTCAGCTGGAAATACAAGTTGATTAACCTGCACAAGAACATCCTCAACAATACCCATTGGGTAGACATTAGAGCGATCGTCTAATTGCAATACAATTTCAGCCTTTTTAAGAGGACCAAGATCAAGTGAATTATATATTGACGCATGCATAACATTAACGGATGCACCTAAATCCAACATAGCTTTGTTAAATGTTGTGTTACCAATTGTGACGGGAATGTCAAAACTACCGGGATCCTTGCACTTAAGTGGGAGTTTGTGTTGTAAGATTGCCGAAGCATTCTCCCCCACACTAAGCACTTCATTACCTTTGAGCCTTTGTTTGTTGGTACACAAGTCCTTCAACACCTTTGCATACTTTGGTACTTGCTTAATAGCATCAATGAGTGGTATGTTCACATGGATCTTTTTAAGAACGTCTAAAATCTCCTTTTCTAGTTCCGCCTTCTTAGAACTTGCAAATCTGCGAGGAAAAGGTAAAGGAGGAACATAAGTAGAAACCGGAGTTTTAGAGTCAGGAATAGGTACCTCAAAAGTTTGGGGAGAATCCTCATATTCTCCTCCAAAACAGGTTCCTTTGGTGTGTCCACCTTGCCCGAATCAGTAACTTCGGGTTGCACAAGTTGTGTACCACTTCTCAACGTAATAGCATTGACACCCTCTTTTGGGTTAATAGGTTGAGAAGGGAGTTTCCCACTATTTTGTGCCTTCAATTGGTTCAACTCAATAGCCATGGAGCCCATTTGTGTCTGCAACTCCTTGATAGCACTCTTAGTTTCCTGTTGACTCTCTTTAAACATGGTAGAAATACCTTGCATCATTGTTTGAAGCTTTGAATCAATATCGGAACCTTGATTTTGCATTGATTGTTGTGCTTGTGGTTCTTTGAAATTGTTGTCTCGGCTGGAATTATTGTTGTTGAGGTTGAAATCCACTTGAAAAGTTGAAGGTAGGTTGTTGAACCGCTCCTTGATTGTTGGCATAGCTAAAATTGGGGTGATCTCTCCATACCGGATTGTAAGTGTTAGAGTAGGGATCATACCGTCTTTGTTGATTTGGAAAGATCACATTAGCTTGCTCGTCCTCATAAGTTTGAGAGGAACTTGGTATAACCGCGGCTGCAACTTGTTGCATCATTGCCGACATGTTACCCATTTGTTGACGAAGTTCCTCAACCTCGCTCACTTCATTCACTCTTCTTAGAAGCACATCCGAACCACGACTCAAGAATTGTTGGGAGTTCGCTGCCATGTTTTCAATTAACTCTCTAGCTTGTGCCACCGTTTTGCTAACTAGTGCACCACCACCCGCAGCGTCAATAATATTCCTATCACTTGATTGGAGTCCTTCATAGAAGTATTGGATGATCATAGCATCACTGAATTGGTGGTGAGGACAGCTTCCAACCAATCTCTTGTATCGTTCCCAACATTCATATAAGGATTCTCCCACATTTTGCTTCATCCCACAAATCTCCTTGCGAATTTGAGTAGCCTTTGATGCAGGAAAATATCTCTCTAAAAAGAGTTTCTTCAGCCCATTCCATGTTATGACACTTCCGGGAGGTAAATAGTACAACCAATCCTTAGCACTATCCATTAAAGAGAAACGGAAAACTTTCAACATTGCACCATCCGCCTCAACATCCGCTGGAAGCATAGCCGTGACAATGGTGTGGAAGTCCATAAGATGTTTGTTTGGATCTTCATTCACCATGCCATGGAATTTTGGTAATTCTCTAAGCAACCCCGGCTTTATCTCAAAAGTAGAGTTCGTTTGAATACACCCCTGTTGTGTATCAAGCCTATGAGAAGCCAAGTCCTTGAGTGAATGATTTGCATCACCCATTGCTTCTTCTTCTTCAACTTGTGGTTCGTCTATGATTGGAACCTCTTGTTCTCCTTCTATTTGTACTTCTCCTTCCACCTCTAATTCTGGATTTTCTGTTGTGTCTTGACTTGGTTGGAGTATTGTGCCTCTTCGAGTAGCTATCCCGCACCTTGGTAGTTCCAATCTTTAGAAGCCATGGATTAGGTACCTGAAAACAATTCTCCAAAACAAGTGAGAAACAAGACAAGAACCGAAAAGCAAAGATAAAAGCAGAAATTATAGAAAGAAACTAAAAACGTAATAACAAGCCGTTGCCGGGGAAAATTTGGTCGGTTGTCAATCCGTCAAAAATAATTTCACTTTCTTACTCACTAAATTTAAATGAAGCACAAGGTAAGGAAGAGTTCGTATCCACAGAGAGGCAATTGTTGTTATGCAATTTTCAGTTTCAAAGGTAACCAAGGGGGGATGTTTGTTGTTTTAGCGAAATACCAAAGTAAAAATAGAATAGAGCAAAGCAAATAATTGGAATAATCAATAAGGAGAAGATATTGGTCAAGGGATAGTATCATTCACTAACATGTATTTTCATCAATGATTAGAATTGGTATTTTAATCTCTCATCTACTAATAGTCCTAGGATACCTTAATCGCAAGTATATCCCGCTAATTCCCTGTTTTCATCACAACCACATTAAAAGATGCATATGTGAATTCTTCCTAGAAAGCAACCTAAAGTGTAAAAGCACAATTAGATTTAACTCCCTAAAAGCAATAAGTTATATGGAATAAGACTAATCAATGCAAACGAATGTGTAAAAGCACTAGTCGTTTTAACAAAAGTTATGATTCACTTGTGACTAGTAGGATATATCACTACAAGCACTACCCACAATTATGCTACTTAGAATCAGGGATAAACAACTTTTTCGTATTGAAAACCCTAATATAGCTCTAGAGATGAAAGCAAATCGGATTGATTCCGGACTCAACCAAACAAACTATCAAATCATATAACACTATTAATTGTGAATCACAAACAATAAAATATTGAGACAAAACCAATTCATTGAATCATATAACATATTGAGAAATCAACTTTATCCCATAACCAATAATATTTGTCTAGCTACTCATAGCTATGGAGTTCATCATAATAATATTAATTGAAAAGAAGAAGATGAACAAAAGCAAACCCTAGAAGCGTAAACAAAACCGGCTCTCCAAAGTTCCAAGAAAAAAATATGTGATCTCCCAAAAGTTGTAGAAATCTTTCCTTTAAATAGCTCTCTTGTTTCCAAAATTAGGTCTAATCTTCAAAGGTCCAAAAGAAAGAAGTCCACCAAGCCCATGTGTGAGAAAACCCATGTAAAAACTCTGCCCAAAAACGGTCGCCGGAAAACTGGTATTGTGGTCGGAATTTGGCCGGAATTCGGCACCGAAAAGTATCTCAGGTGACCGGAAAAATCCGCTCGGTCACCGGTCAACTGGGTCAGCTCGGGTCAACTCGGTCAAACCAACCGAGTCAACACCGATTTAGAGAGTCAGCCGGGTCAGAATTAGAGTCAGCTGTTAACCAGCTGAGTGGGCTGAGTCAGATCAGGCCAAAGTCTTGCATGAGCCAGAACATTTGTGTTGCACCATCATTGTGCATCACCAGTGTACTTCCAGCCATGATGGCTACACTACAAATCAGCTCTTTCTTGTCTTAGCATAAATCACCACAGTGTACAGCTTCAACTCCAAGCTGCAGTCTCAACTGCCATCTCCCTGTGCAACAACTTCGAAACCTCCACTTTGAAATCCAATTCAAACCCATTAACAACAACACTTCTGTAGGACCAGAATATCGCGACAGCAATACTTCGCGAGATTAATAAACGACTGCGTCGCGAAGGAGTCGCATGGAAGTAAATAAATGACGTAATAGATGACGACAATCGTAACATGAGGAAAGTGTGAAGATTTGGCGAGATTTAAGAGTGTCGCGAAGACAAACAGTTGTACATTCGCGAGCATTCGCGAGACGTTTAGAAAATAAGGGACAGAGATAGTTGTCATCCACTATGTAATACCCTATATAAAGGGTCGAGTAAGTCTGTTGAAGGAGAGGTCTTTTTTGAATTGGGAAACAAGTCATTAGAAGAGAGAAAGTAAAGAGTGATTGTAATTTCTTTAGCTTTGTTCTACATTTCTTTGTAAATCTTTCAAGAAAACAATTAATAAAACACATCATTGTTCATCTTCAAATGGATTGATTAAACAGATTTGAGTGAGGGGTGTAGTGTGGGAAATCCCGCAACTACATATGCGCTAGAAACAGTGGATTGAAGAAGATCAACCTTGTGAATTGGAAGAATTAGGGATAACAAGAAAGAAATCTTGAATAATTTTTAACAAGTTACTAAAATTGAGAAATGGCTAGGAGAAAGAATGCATCAGAACAACCAACAATCATAAGGAGAAGTGGAAGATTAGTGGGAGAAAGAAGAAATGAAGTAGGTGAACCATCAAGGATAGATGCAAGAAATGGAGAAGAAGATCCAATTCTACCACCAATTCAACCATCAACTCAACCACCAATTCAACCATCAACTCAACCACCAATTCAACCAACACTAAACAAAGTAATCGATTATGATAGAGTGAGCGTGCATACATGGAGATCAGATTCTACGGAAGAAAGAGAAGAAGTACAACAATTGATGAATAATAGACAGGAAGAGAGAAATCGAGAAGAGATGGGAGAAACAATTCGTGGAAATGAAGAAATCGCGGCATTAGAAGCGCTGAGACAGACAATACACGAAGAAAGGCGGTTAGAAGCATAAGAACGCGCGAATCTAACAAGGCAAAACCACGAGTTGAGGATGGAAAATAGGAGGCTGCAAAATAGAAGATCAAGAAGTAGTAATGAGATCGAGATCAGGATCGACTAGAGAAAATGGGAGAAGAACATTACCTGCAGAGAACATTAATGAAGAAAATTTGGAAAGAGAGTTAAATCATGGCGAAGGAGGTCGCGAAGAGAGAGAATTAATAGAAAATCGTTATATTTTGGTGAATAATCACGATGATGGAAATCAAGAAGATAGGCAGCCTCGAGGACGAGAATAACTTGACTAAGGAAGAAACACAAAGGAAACAAAAGGAAATTGAAGATGATATTGAAAAGCATTACACTGAGCAAGCACGTCTAGCCCGCGAGAGAGAAAGATTGAGAGCATAAATGAAAATCGGGAATTGGAAGAGGCGATCCGGCAGAATAATCATGATAATCGAGAGAGGAGGTGTGAGCGAAATCGCAACAATGGAGATATTAACGAAGAATACGAAAGAATACAAAAAAGTAGACACGAACGAAGAAGGAGAGAAGCAGAATTAAAGAGACCGATCAATTCAAATTCTGAGGCAAATGAACAAATTTCTGCGAGAATTAGCGAGAGATGAGAGGAATATTGAACAACGAAGAGAAGGAGGAGGGAGAAGGCAGTTAGATGAAGCTATCGCGGAGGCTGCGAAAAATCCTTTTACACTAGAAGTGCAGTTAGGAGGAATACCCCCAAAATGCAACTTACCAGCACTAACTAGCATTTTTGATGGGTCAACTTGTGCAGTACAACACATCAAGGCTTACGTGAGATGTATGCTACAATGGGAAAACCATGACGCTATATTGTGCAAATACTTCGCGTCGAGTTTAACGGGAGAAGCGTTGAAATGGTTCGAGGGTCTACCAAGGAATACAATCACATCATTTAATCATTTACAGGCTATATTCTTAGGGGCGTATATAAGTAACAACTCTTCGCGACTGGTATTGAAGATGTATTTGGGCTAAAACAAAGAGTTGGCGAGAGTTTGAGACATCTAACTGTCAGATGGAAGACGATGTGCAGCGAGATGGCCGGAAGGGTAGATGAAAGATACCTCATACTGTCATTCATAAATGCTATGTTCGCAACCAATCTATTATATGTTCAAGTTTTTAGAGTCAAGAATACGATTACAATGACTGAATTGCGAGAACTCCAGGAAGAATATATCGCTTTAGAAGAAAGACAGAACGAGATGGAATCTTATCCAGTGGCGAACACAAATTCTAGCATCGCGAATGGAAGTTTATTACCTCAACTTGTACACACAGTGGCGAGCACATCGCAAGGGCAACAAGAGAGAATGGTGGATGATAAACAGCCAAAATTGGTAGCTATGGGAAGTCACGATCAGGAAGAATTTGAAAGAGAAAGAAATTTCTACAACCGTGGCGGGAATAATAAAATTCAAAGGATTGATCAACCGCAAGAAACCTATGGAGGTCAAAGGCATAATTCGCAAGAGACTTATGGAGGCCGAGAGCGAGAATTATCATAGAAGACAAATGAAGTCACGAGTAGTGTGGGAGGAAATTAAAATGCCGCCATTGAATGCCAGTGTGGAAAAAATATGGGAAGCAATACTTTTGATGGAAAACATACATGCACCATGGAACGTGGGAAGTGAACCACCACCTGGAGATAGGAGTCACGAATTCTGTTCTTACCACCGTTTCCACGGGCACCTAACAAATGACTGCAGAAACATTAAGAGAATTATCCTGCGAATGATTGACCAAGGGAAGCTGAATCACTTTTTAAAAGAAGAAGAGAAAGCTCAACATTTACCGCCGCCACCAGCAAAAGGAAAAGGAACATTTGTTATAGAAGTTGGGGCAAAGAATAAAAATTTGTTTTAGAGAGCTGCGAAGAGAGAGCGGCGAAAAAAGGAAAGATTGGAGGAAGAATGCAAAGGATGCGCAAAGAAAAGAAAGGTTAATGGTAGATACCATGGAAACAAAGGAAGAAGAGGCAATGAGAAATGAATGCATGAAAACAATTGAATATCATAATGGAAATGAGATATTGAAAAGCTTGACTGACGCAGAGGCAGAAGGAAGTAAGAATAAAAGGTGTAAAAAATGAATAATTGCGAGAAAAGATAACAATTTAGTGATGAAAGCACGATAAGGATAAGAGGCAGAGATGATGGTTGCGGAAAAATTGTGCGAGAATCTCGCTATGAAGAATGTATACAAACCTATTGAATAATGGAACTGAGATTGTGCGATAATTTCGCAGAGACAAATGATTGAATAAATTGATAAAATGAATGAGTGAATGAATGAGACAAACCTTTATGGCGTACACCCTAGTTCGTGAATGATATTTCGCAAGAGGCAAATGTAAGACCTAAAGTACGTCATATAAGGGGGTATCTCTTAACATGGCTCAGGTGGAAGGTTACACCGCTCCCGAAACACGGGTCATGGAGATTTGGGGCCCATGAAAGCCTATCCGGGGAGATACCTTGGATTTCCAACTATATATATAAGGTTATACCACAGTTGGACGCCCGAGGGTCTCTTCCAAGGAGTCAATGTATGACCAAGGCGCCGAGGTACACGGTTGAGACAAGAGTGCGGGGAGCATGGAACTTCCTTACCACTCTTGACAAGTCTTGGCACATGCTGCACTCGGCCCGAAGAAAACTCCACTTAGGGTGCAGTCTCGTAACCATAAACCATATAGGTATAAGGGATAAGAGGCTGCGAAAACAACTGGTTGTTGTTAAGACCGGATGGGAGGAGCTAGTCTTGTATGGCCGATGTACGCCTCCTTGAAGGGGCAACCAGGGAGAAGATAAGGGCGGCACCCTCCATTAGGGAGCTGATAAGTGTCAAAAGACGCAAATGTCATGAGGCTTTATTCTCGCAAGAGAATTTAGGCTTGTCATATTTGTGCAATGATCCTGCAGAGGCAATAATACTAACGCGAGGGTAAGACGAGATCAATGGGTTTTTACATGAAAATGTAAGAACGTCCTGCGATTAAATGTCGCAAAGACGACAATGTGCTTAGGGATTTAATGGTCGCAAGAACATTTAAACCTGCCATATTGTCGCAAATATAATGTCTGCTTGCAGAGGCAAAAATACTAAAGAAATGATAAGACAAGGTCAATGGGTCATTATATGAAAGTGTAAAGACGGCCTGCGATCTTGTCGCAATGAGGGGTGGCAAAATAAGACCTTTACTTAGGAAGGCATAATAAGACCACACAAATAATGATAAGGCAAGATCCATAGATTTCTAAATCCATGAAGATATCTAGCGATCTTGTCGCAGTGATAATGTTTAATTTTCAAAAAAAAAAAAAAAATATATATATATATATATATATATATTTATATCTCGCCAGAATGATTATATTTAACTCGCGAGAATGATTATATTTAACTCGCGAAGTTGATTATATCTTATGGACGGAGGCAAGTGTGAAGTTATAATTACAAAGAAGGGTTGTTTGATTAATATATTTGAACAAAGGAAGCAAAAGTTGAAATTTACATTCAATAGTCGAAGATGCATGTATACAGATATTACAAGAAATCAAAGAAGAAAGAGAAATTATTTCTTTGCTGGTTCTTCTTCTTCATCTGATTCTTTGGTTTCATCACTCTCGGCGTCAGATTCTTCTTCTTCTTCATTAGCTTCACTATCAGAAACATCTGAGACGGGCAAGTTCTCGGGAACTTCTTTAGCAAGAAAAGGATATGAATGAAGAGGAATGTTGTGATCATTACAAACTATCTCCGTAGCTTGATTGCGAAAACGAACAGCATCATTATTAAAATTCGCCACTGTAGTTTGGAATTCTTTGCTTGATTTAGAATATTTATTCTCGCGGAGAGAGAGATCCATCGCGAGTTGTTCTTTTTCGGTTTCAAGCTCTCCAATTCTAGTTCGAAATCTCTTTTGATTCCGAAAACATGAGGAAATGAATTAATGTTAATAATACAAAAAGAATAAGAACGAGAAAAGTGAAGAAGTATGACAAACAACCTTCTCTTTCAAAGATCATATCCTTGATTAAGGTAGTTTGCTCGGTGCGAAGACTAACATCAACACCTAAGTTATTTCTAGCGTTATCTAAAACCTTCGCAACCCAGGCAAATTCATCATCATTATTTATGACAAAAAGTGAACGAATTTGGTCTTCTCGCCGCTAAGCATGGTATTCGACGAAGGAGTTCATCTCGCTCAACTTGCACATCAAGGAGAGATTTTTTAAATTTTGCTAATGCCTGTGCACCTCGTTAGTAATGCGATCTTTCTCATCTATGAGATCACTAAATTTCTTCCTTAAAGTTTTGGTTTTCTTCTTGGAGTCAACGTACTTTCGTTTAAAAAGATTAGCCAAACTTAAACTAGATCTATGCTCGATTTTTAAGAGATGATGTTTGGATTGAAGATCCTTTAATGAAAGAAGGTTAGCATCATTTGAAGAACTACTTAGAGATTCATTGAGGCGAGCACGGAGTACATCATCATCCATGGGCTCGGGAAATGAATGAAGAAGAATGGACTCTTCAGAGAGATTATATATGTCGGCGAAAATAGTAAGTCGGGCAAAGAAAAGTAAATGATAAAATAAAAGAAATCGAGGAATAAAGATTGCTATACCATAAAGTCTTTGATTTGCACTTTCAAGAGTAGATACTCTATTTTGTTGAGAAGTAAGCTCAGCTTCCAGTTGTTTAATCCGTTCATCCTTCTCGCGAGATGACACAGACCCCAACTTCTAGTTCTCGAATCCTCTTGTTCAATTGCAAGTTCTTCTTTTCAAGGTTGTTGCGTCTTCTCTCAAGGTCCGAGGCGGCAACAAAAGCGGCTCTCCCAGATCTGTAAAAGAAAATAGAGAAATAATTAAAGATAAGAGCGGAGTCACAAAGAGGTAAAGAGGTATGAACATACCAAAGCATTGAGAGCATTTAAAAGGCTGGGTGTTATTGTTCGAGAAACTCCGCGAAAAGACTCGTTATCTTCCAGCAGTGGGGCATCGCAAATCTTAGCGAGAGCTTTGCAAGTATCAGTTAAATGGTCATCTCCTAATCCTTGCATGGAGTTTGAGAAGATGTTAGACAATTGTTTCATTGGAGACTCAGTTGGTTGGTTCTTCTTCACGAGAGAGATGCTCGAGTCATTATCATCATCGATGGAAGTTGAATTTGAGTTAGAAGAAGGTCGGGTTTTCGTCTCTTAGAAGAGGGACCGGAAGATTTGTCTTTGCGAGGAATGGCCTTATTCTTGCCTTTAACATTCGCAGCCTTCGAGCTCTTCAATTTCAACCTTCAAACACGAATAAAGATAAGAAACAGAGGCAACAATATTGTTTGAAATAATAAAGGAAAATGTTTCTTACTTCATCCGTGATTGATCGGAGTATTGCCAGAGTACTCGACTTGGGATTTACTTCATAACTCTTCTTTAGTCTATCAATCTATAAATTTTGCAAGTTCAAGTAAATATAAGAGGAAGAGAATAATGCAAAAGCAAAGCTTGAAAAGAGAAATATACCTCGTTGCCTTCTCGGGCAGTTAAATTCCAGGGATGATAGTCTCTGAGATGTGCGAGCAAGGTATGCGAACCCGCAATATAAGGTCCTTCCAAAAGTAAAGGAATAACCCACCACCTCTCATCTTTTGATTGGCGAGGAGTAGTATTGTTACTGAATGCCAATCAATGTCTTTGCATAAGAGTTTGTCTCCGGAACATTTTCCACCTTCTTCAACCGGGCACCCCAAATGAGTTTTATCGTTTCTCATATTTATTACTTTATAGTTGGCAAAAAAAGTTCTCTACAGTATATTTTTCAGAGATTATTTCTAAGTTTGCGAACCTAGGGTCTCTGACATTATTAGGGTATAAAGATCCTTTACCGGCTCCACGGTTAGCAAATTCGAGTATGAGACGGATGCAGTCGCCACTTAATTGATAAACAGCTCGCGAGAATTTCTCATGAGCAAGAATTTCATAAAATAATGGAGTCTCAGGATTATATAGAGGGATGGGAAGTCCTGCGAGGAGTTGACCTAGCGAGATTATAATTCTCTTATCATCAGATGGATGATCATAAAATAGTTTTGCATAAAGAATAGATGAATAATCATGATCAGGAAGGGTTGATAAAGAGAAACCCTTTTCCTTTAGCTTCTGTTGAACATCATTAAAATGCGGTGTGTAAGTACGACCTAATGAAACCATTATCAGAATATGGGAATGAAGAGAGAAATTTAAAATTGAAGAAGAAAGATTTACAGTAGCAGGAGTGTAAGTTACGGAGAAGGAAGTTGAAGGAAAATTGCAGAGAGAAATAAAAGAGAAGAAGTGAAAAGATGAGAAAATTATATATAGAGAGAAAGATTTTTGGGAAAATAAATGCATTTAATGCGAGATGGGACGTGAATGGTCAGAAATAAGCGGTTGAATAAAACGTGTCGAGAAAGGAATGGAAGAAAAGACATCTGTAATAAATTCTGTGTAAAAATTACGGAGTTAAAATAGATAAGGATGAGCTATCGCGATATTTCAAGATATCAATTCTCATGATATTCTCTACTTCGCAGAGAACACATGAGAAGAGGCAAGATGTAGGACCAGAATATCGCGACAAAGAATACTTCGCGAGATTAATAAAACGATCGCGTCGCGAAGGAGTCGCATGGAAGTAAATAAATGACGTAATAGATGACGACAATCAGAACATGAGGAAAGTGTGAAGATTTGGCGAGATTTAAGAGTGTCGCGAAGACAAACAGTTGTACATTCGCGAGCATTCGCGAGACGTTTCCGAAAATAAGGGACAGTATAGCTGTCATCCACTATGTAATACCCTATATAAAGGGTCGAGTAAGTCTGTTGAAGGAGAGGTCTTTTTTGAATTGGGAAACAAGTCATTAGGAGAGAGAAAGTAAAGAGTGATTGTAATTTCTTTAGCTTTGTTCTACATTTCTTTGTAAATCTTTCAAGAAAACAATTAATAAAACACATCATTGTTCATCTTCAAATGGATTGATTAAACAGATTTGAGTGAG
Source organism: Papaver armeniacum (assembly GCA_023531295.1). Lineage (NCBI taxonomy): Eukaryota > Viridiplantae > Streptophyta > Magnoliopsida > Ranunculales > Papaveraceae > Papaver > Papaver armeniacum. The sequence goes on from JAJJWW010011620.1 coordinate 112,414, forward strand.
GGGTGTAGTGTGGGAAATCCTGCAACTACAACTTCACTTCATTCCATTCCCTAGCCTTTACCAATTCCAACACCACCAACACATCCTTGCAACGGCTAGCTCAATCGCCATCAGTGCATCATCCTTCTCTACAGCTCCAAATAGACTCATAGCACCCTCTGTAGCTTCAGATTACCAGCTTCATTGCAGCTCAACTTCCATCACCTACAAAGCATTCATTCCATAACCTGTACCTAGGCATACATCTAAGCGGTAGCATCAACTTAGAGCCACCACAGATTCAGCTCTCAATTGCAAGCAATCTTCACAGTTCACTCATTAAGCACAAACCCATGTAATATCCGTCAACTCAGGTCTTCTCGGTGCCATCATTCTTCTCTGTATTTCAAAGCACCCACACAGCTCATGATTTCTGCTACAGTTCAACACCACCAGTGACTCAAACCAAACCATTCTGTAATACCCAGCACACATCTAATACACTCCATTCTCAGTGCAGTGCATCAGTCCATGGCATCTTACAATTCAATTCATCCTTCAGCTCAGAGCAGCAACAACCCCTCTGCCTGACCGCAATCACGGCTACGATTTCAGTTCAAACACACAATCTTATACAAACAGCCTCCAATAGCAGCTCCACCTGTAATTCCCTGTCAAGCACTAACCCCACAATTCCAATTGCAATCACCATAATCAAAACCTATTGTCACAGCAGCAACTCATTTAACACCTGCACTTCATCCACCAGCGCCTGAGCTCAATCAACACCATTTCAAATTCGTCCACCCCATTACAGCTGCATCGCCTCGCCACTTCCAATTCCATCTCTATCTTCTTCCATCTTCGCAACCTGTAGGAACCCGTTTTAGCTCCTCTAACACTGGTTTCATGGCTACAATTGCAACATCACCTGCCATCCAGACCCATCTCCTCATTCTCAATGGCAACAATCGCACAACACACGAAATGCACCTTTCGTGTCGGTGCAATCACCGCACCTACACTCACTTGCTCAAGTCTTAGGTCCCTATCTCGCATCCTGCTTCAAGCACTTCAATCTCAGACCACCAGTTCTTGTTAACTCCTTGCTTGGTTCAATTCCTCCTTTTCTCCATTTCCTTGTACCACCGTAAACATCATTCCGCTACATCTCAATCTCCACAGCAGAAAACCCTTCTTCTGTTAGGTAAACTCGAACTCATTCTCGAATGAAATCACAAATCCCATCTCCTTAATGGCCTCAGATCCTAGCAGTAGCATCTTCTTGATTAACAGCAACTCCACCATTAATTTCTACACCAGAATCCCTAATTCCTTCTCAATTCAAAACCCCTTCACTCAAAAACCCAATTGAAACAAACCCTAGAACAGCTCCAATTTCGAGTTATTTCTTCTCGGCTTCAAATCACCAACAAACCCTAAATTGCAGTGTTCTTCTTCTCAGATCGACATCAATCGTCTCCTCCTTTACTGATTTCTTGGGCCTGGATTTCTTTAATCATCCGAATACATAATTCTTCTCAGCTTTCTCTTAATTCATCAGCAGACTTCTCAATCGACCCTAACTTCTAATTCCCGAGCAACACATCACAAGGACATGAACTTGAGCTTAATCTTCCATGAGCAATAGCCACATCTCCTCCATCATCACTCAAATCCCTTATCTCTGTCGACCTCTCTTCTCTGTATTCCATGGCCGCCATACATTCTCTCCATTTTAGGCAGAGAGGAAATAAATGTAAATGATGATAAGAAGAAATAATTTCTTCTCTGATTTTTTTAGACTATGTGTAGGAATAGGAATTGATATAGGCACCCAGCTTTTAGATGTAGACCACCACCAGTGACAACAATTTTTTCCACTTAACTGTCGGTTCTGCGAGACTAACAGTGATTCCACGATACGCTTCAATTGCTCGCAACTTCTTCATAAGATGTCGGAATGATCTCGTTCTTTCGCCATTGACTTCATATTTCCGTGCTCTTCACATGATGAGAAGGAATCCAAGATTTGGGTGGGTTCCGCTTCTTTTTGCTCCAAATGACTCCATTGCACCTAATAAACTCAAAAGCACGCGTAAAGTGCATCATTCACCAGAAAAATAGCAAAGAAAGCGTAACTACTAGATAGTAAATTAGGTGTTTTAGACACCTATCATGGGCGGCGGCGGTTGTCGGAGGTGGTGGTGGTCGTCGGAGTGGTGGTGGCGGTCGGTGATAAAGATGGCAGTGACATCATGTTTACTATATTTTAATAATTTTGAGCTTAAATTTAAATTTTATTTAATTAAGGGCTTGACAATATATATAAGGGTATGAATATCTTTTAATAACCTGGCGAGATTGGGGTATACCCAAACTAATTGGGGTATACCCAATAAGACAAAAACTGGTCATTATGAAGTAAAACCAAGCCACCCCTTAACCTTTTTATATTCTAAATGGCTAAAATGCCCCCACAATGATTAGCACTAATTTAATTAAAATGATTAGATTAGTTAAATTAGTTAGTTGATTTATAAGTTGGGTTTTAGAAATAATTTAGAGAGAGAAGTAGAATGAAGTAGTAGAGGAAGTTTTTTTTTTTGGGGGGGGGGGGGGGGGGGAAGTTAGGGTTTTTGAGAAATTTGTGATATGAGTGATTCAAATCCTGATTTTGAAGTGGGGGAGTCTTCTAGCTTTCCTCCTACATATGAGTACTTGTATGATGATCTACCAGACCATGATCAAATGGATTACATGCATGACCCTCACTTTTATTTTCCTCAAACTCATGATGGGTATGGAAGTGATGAATATGTTGAGCCAAACGTAGAATCTAATGAGCAAGAAGAAGAAAATGGAGCTGCAAGTAATCAGGTAGACAACCTACATGGTGAAGATTGTGATTTTTCCATGCAAATGATGGATTTTGATTTATTTCTTCAGTTTTTCTTCCCAGGGTCGACAAGAGCGACGCTTGTCGATCATGCCAACCAAACACGCCGGCGTGGTTTGTAATTGAACAACGTGCCGACTTTTCATGAGAAGTATTCGTGTCGGCACGGTAGAAAATTGATACCATGTCGACTTTCAGTTTTACAACACAGGAGTCGTTACTTGAAAATGCTTAAGCCGGCATTTTCAAGTTTTCGAACCTTGCCGACTCTAGTCTGGTCGGCCCTGTTAAATTTTTCTTACGTGCCGTCTGTTTTGTTGTCGGCAGGGTTTTATATGTCGACCTTGCCGACTTTGGTAATACATATCAACTAACTTTTGATGTTTTGTAGATTGTTGCATTGGTACCGATGACGGATCAGCCTCAAGATCAGAAAATTAGGGGTCCTGATACTTCCGCACATTACGCTAATGATTTGGAATGGGAGGATAAAAATGACGCGGTCAATTGGATTGTTGAGAAAGCCAAAGAGAAGATGTGCGTTCTAGTGAAAAACACCCAACAAAAACCGATGCGTTTTGAAATGGTATGCGAGTGTTATGGGTTGCCGGAGGAAAGTCACAAGAGAAAGGGTTATGTGTATGATAAGAAGACGACTAGGGTGTACAAGACGAAGTCAAAGAAGTGTGGATTCCCATTCAAGGTTATTTTTTGGAGGAACAAAGAAACCGACAACGTGTGGAGAATGAGTAGAGATGATGTTGGTTGGCATAACCATAAAGATCCGGAAACTCTTGTTGGGAATTGTCAAGTCGCCAAGTTGAAACCGCATGAGTTCGAACAAGTAAGAACAAGTCGGGGAATTAAACCAAGTAAGCTCCTAAGTAAGTTCAAGAGGGATGACCCGTGTAACCTTTCTTCATTATCTACAATTTATGCGGCCAAGGCAATTATTAAAAGAATTGAATGGGATGGAAGAAAGGTGACAGAAGAATCACAATGGTTAATACACAAATACAACTACACGGTGAGACACCATGAGTCATCGGAGGGGAAGGTGGATCGTATTTTTCTTGCGCATCCCGATATGATTCAATTGGCGCGTTGCTTTTACCAAGTTTTGTTCATGGATTGTACTTATAAGACGAATAGGTACAACATGCCTTTGTTGAACATTGTTGGACAAACCTCGGATAAGCAATCGTTCACGGTGGCATGGTGTTTTATGGATCGTGAAAATGATGATATCTATATTTGGGCATTGGAAACTTTGAAGCTTCTCTACCACGAAGACGAGACTCCCGGGGTTATAGTTACCGATAATGAGCAAGCAATAATGAACACCGTGAGGATAGTCTTTCCCAATGCACAAAATTTCCTTTGCACTTGGCATATACAATGCAATCTTAGAAAGAATTGTAGAAGTCATATCCAAAAACCGAAGGCAAAGAAAGGAACTAAACATGTCAAAGAGGAAGATGAACGTCTCAGCAAACTAACTAAAGAGAAGCGAGAGAAGGAGAAAGAGAAAGAAGACGAAGAATGGAAAGAAGGTGAGATCAAGTTTGGGTTATTCATGAAAGCGTGGGATAAGGTGGTTTGGTCGATGAGTGTTGCAAGATATGAGATAAACTTTAAGGAGTTCGAGGAAGATTAGGGGACTAATTACCCCAAAGTAGTGGAATATTGCAAGAAACAATGGTTGAGGCCACACAAAGAGAGGTTTGTGTATGCTTTTACTTACGACTATAAACATTTCAAACTTGAATCCACAAGTATGGTAGAGCAAGCTCATGGGAGACTAAAAGGTCTACTTTTCACAAGTCAAAATGGGATTGTGACGGTGCAACATGCTATCCATGAGTACACTAATAATGATATCAAAAAGATAAAAAAGCAATTCCAAGAAAGTAGCTTCCGGAAGTTGAGGGAGTTTAAAGAGGATAATTGGATGCTTGTTGGTATACATTGCAACGTCTCGCATTGGGCAATACGTTTTATGATGAAACATCTCGCTTTGTTTAAAAAGTATAAAAAGTATGACGACCCGAGCACTCCTTGTAAGTGTAGGATAATGAATTCTATCGGACTTCCATGTCGTCATATGCTTGGTAGGTATAAAACTCCCATTCCTCTTGATGATATCGATCCTTATTGGAAGCAATTATCTTTCAAACCGGCTCCAAGAGAAGATCCCGGTGAAGAGTTTGGCGACATGGAACTTGGGAGAATAATCCTCGAAAAGTACCCCAAGTTGAATAGGTTGGACAAACAAACTATGAAGCACAAGTTGATGCCGATTGTTTACCCTTTTATGGAAGAACTTCAAGAATCGGCGAAACAAGATCCAGCGGGTAGACCACCTACCACAAAGACGAGGGCAGAAGAAAGAGAACAAATTAAAGAGTATTTGAGTACAAAATGCGATCAATCAGAAAGGGAACAAATTAAAGAGTATTTGAGTACAAAGTGCGATCAATCCGAAAGGGAACAAATTAAAGAGCATTTGAGTACAAAGTGCGATCCATCCGGACATGTTTATACCGAGGCGCAATACAAGGAGGAGCCGGCTAAAAAGAAAAGAGGTCGTCCGCGGAAAAAAATAACTACACCAACGGTTTCAAACTTGAATCCAAATGACACTCCACAAGCAAGTGTGGAATTTGTTGGAAAGAAAAGGGGTCGGCCAAGGAAGGATTGAACTACACTAACGGTCTCAAACTTGAATCCAAATGGCACTCTACCTCTCGAGAGTCAAGCTAGCCAAGGAGATGTCGCGAAGAAAAGAGGTCGTCCAAGGAAGGTAGCACAACCTGTGTTGTAAGAGTATCGTGTACAACTCCCTCCAATTATTAAAGAGTTCGTTATTGGTACCGACGACGTCCCAAAAGATGGAAATTGTGGGTTTCACGTTGTCTCGCAACAATTGGGACACCTAGGTGGAGCGATTGAGGAGAATCTCACCCAATGCCAATACATAAGAAAGAAGATGGCCGCCCGACTAGAAAACGACAAGGAGTTTCATATCTCAATGATGCTAGAAGGTTCCATGGAGGACAAAGAAGTAACTTTTAAAGATTTGCTAACTAGTGTTAAAGTCCCGGAGGGAAATGCACCGGTCAAATGGGAGCATTGGTTGAGAATGCCGGAGTGTGGCCATCTATTGGCGGATACGTGGAATTGTGTGGTACATTTTTTTAGTAAGGGACTATCTATAGCATTTGCACCGAAACATGCGGTTTGCGTGGAGCAACTCAAGCATAGAAGAATTGTCATGGCTTTGGTGGATAAAAATCATTTTATTGGTCTACAACTTAACAAGGAATGTCAATTACCTCCTCTTTGTAGGTTTAGTTTTTAGGAGAAGTTCACAAAAAACAAGAGCAAGGAATGGATGAAACTTTATGAGGACAACATGGACCTTTGGAATGTTTTAGATGAGTCTAGGGAATGTCCCATAAATTTGACTAAACTCCCTCCAATAGATTTGAGTGATGATTGATTATGGTAGGAACTAAGGAATCTTTTTGGAGTACTTTTGTAATCGCATTCGTGTTTTGTGTAATGTACTTTGGCGTACTACAAATGAATAAAATGGATGTGATTTTTTTTTGTGTATACTCCTTTGGTCGGCATTGTATTTGTCACACGACCCTGCCGGCCCTCCCAGGGTCGGCATGTTATTAATTTGCCAGGCTGCCGGCTGCACTGCATGAAAGCACAGGAAAATAGGCCTGGAGCGGTCGGCAAGGTTTTTCCCTATTATAGTGCCGATTGTCCCAGGGTCGGCAGGGTCTTGGTTTCGTCAGGTTGCCGACTTTTATCTGGTCGGTATGGTTTTTGAGGTTAACAATGCCGACCAAAACAGACAAAAAAAAACTTGTTTCAGGATGTTCTCATGCATTAAGTCGGCAAGGTTTATGAGGAGTAACCTGCCGACCATATATTCATCCGCATGGTGTGTAACCTCTTAAGTGTCAACTGTGAAGAAGCCGACACGCTTTTAATTTAGTACAATGCCGACTGTACATCGAATACAAACCTTAAGTAAAGCATACAAACGTTAAAACTTAACCCCCTAACACATTTGGGACATAGATAGTATCTTTTTCCGGTACACAATTTCTTAGGAGAGGTAATTAGCTTTATCTTACCGTCGAACATGGATCTGTGCATGGTAGAAGGTTGATTTTAGCAACTTCATCTTCATACGGAGCTAGGCGCTCATCTATCCAAAAGAAAAACCCACAACAAGTGCATTTTGAAGCATACGACTGATATACATCTCCTACTGCAGCTTTCATGAGTAATAAGAATCCCTTACAACCTTCAATAATGCATTTGCTTCCTTCAAAGGGACAATCGTTTTCAAAATGACCACTTAGTGTACAAAGACTACAAATATTTGGTTGTGTTGCACTTGAAACTTCCATTCTTTATGCAAGGTTGAAGATGTTGAGAATGCTTTTATAATAACAACACACCTAATATCTTGATTTTGAAATTTATAGCCGTTGAGCATTCAATGGCTTGTACTTTGTACCTAAAAAGTGCAACTAACATTTAAGTCGGCAAGGTCGAGATTTCAAACCATGCCGACCACCACTCCCTGACAGCATTGTGGCATATAAAGCCTAGTATGGTCGGCAAGGTAGAGTTTACACACCATGCCGACTAAGTAAAACTCTAATATTGTCTAAAACTGCACAAAAAAGAATAAGTTCTAAAGCAACTGAAACTAAAAATTAACATAAGTTTAACAAGTCTAAAACCACAATCTAAGAGTTCAAAACAAACATAATGTAAGAGTTCAAACCACAATCTAAGTTTCTAAACCAAGTGAAACATAATAAAGTTTAAGAATTTCATGGATCCTTCTCATTGTTGTTATCTTCCTCCCCATCACTAGCTTTTTCACCATCACTAGCGTTTGCACCAGCATCAACTTTTGCTTTTCCCTTATCTGTACCTATGTAGTCACCGACCTCATTGTAATAAGGGTTCACTCCAGAAAAGTCACATGCCCTGAAAAATGTTCTTGGATCAACCTCCTCTTCCTCCTCCTCTGATGATGTGCATTCAACATAGTTGAGGGGATTGCTAGGACTGTGCATAAACCTTAGGAATTCTTCAGGATCTTTCTTACCCATCATAAGTAACTTTCTTACAGGGCAATTCTCTTCAGTTTCATCTTTAGGATCTTCTAAATTGGGATAAATTCCGTCAATAAATTCTAATAGCTCTTCGATTCTCAGTACAAGGTAGATCTTCTCTTTTTTCCTCTGGGAAACCTAAACCATGCACAAATAAAAGATATGAAGTTTTTACACACTGAAAGATGGTTCTGGTCATATGGTCGGCAAGGTCGAGAATATATACATTGCCGACTAATACTTACTCGGCATGGTTGTAATCATATACCAGGCCGACCAAGACAGAGTCGGTAAGGTCCTATACAAGAAAGATGCCGACGGTTAACTTAGGAAATTAAGGTTTCTGTAACCTAAAGTCGGCATGGTACAAGTCTAAGATAATGCCGACCAGATGTAAGTCGACATGGTTTGTTATTATACCCTGCCGGCACCGGTTATTGTCCAACAGTCGCCATGGCTGTTATGGAAATTCGGCAGGTTATTCATCCTGAGACCATGCCGGCTTTTACAAAATACCAATAGTCGGCGTGGTTTTAAATTATCGACCGTGCCGACCAAAAACCCTGAAAATCATAATGTTCGATTTCTAACCTAATATAACAATCATATAACACATAAGAATAATGGGTTGAGTTTAGAAATCACTTATAGTCTTCTTTTCACCGGTGGAGGGTTTTTTCAACATTCTCAGGGATTGGATTTTCGGGTTAGCTAGTTCCAACTTTTTCCTTACCTTTTCCCTCTGATTTGGATCTTCTCATGTTACCTGTTGAATCTCTCTTGCTACTGGATCGAACCATTTTTTGTAGAATATCAAAATTTAATTTTTTTGCTTGATTTTGGTTAATGGAATAAGATGAAGGAAGGAGAAGAGGAGAGGGATTAGAGAAGATAGATTAGGAGAAGATTAAACGTTTTTTTAGTTTTTAAGTTTAGGGTTTAATTATAAGTTAATTAGTGCAGGGGTACTAAAGTAACTTCATCATGTTTTGACCTCCCCTAGTAAGGGCACATGTCCATTTAAATTTGGGTATACCCCAATTAGTTTGGGTATACCCCAATCTCGCCAGGTTTAATAACTTGGGACCTACATTTAAACTCATATTATGCGTTATACATGGGTTGGGTCTTAGCCTAATTTCCCAACATATGTGTCGTACTAGTAAAATTCTTTTTTTTTCTTACCACGAAAAACTCCATTCAAAGTTGAAACCTTTTGACCCAAAACCCTAATCTTTCGCCTTGCAAATCGCTTTCTCTAAGACTGCATTTTTATAGCCGTTGTAACTTTCTTTCTCTCTTCTCTCTTTCGGCGAAGCAATGCCGAGTATAGTTTCAACAATGGACGAGAATAACAATCCCTTTCAACTTTTTTGCCCTAAAAATGAAATCTTGTTTTTTACAGATACCAAGAAGAGCACCACTGAACCTAATCTGAGTAGTGGAGGTATATCCTTGAAGAGAAAAAGACCACCAAAAATACAAATACCTTCAGTTTTGAAGGAAATTCAGGTAGACAAGGTTAGAATTAGGGATTTTAACAATGATAATAAGGTACAAAATAGGATTGTTGAGTATTTTGAACCAGGAGTTGGGGTTTTTTCTATTAAAGGAAAGAAAAAGAACATGGAAGATAATCATATGATTGCTCTGGGTTTTAATGGAAACCCTAAGAAGGTAAATGTGTTTATGTTAAAGTTTTTCAATTTCAGCTATTTCATTTATAATTTTCTTGAAAAGAAGGATTGTTGATTATGGGTTTTTGTTTCGGGTAAATTTAGGGTTTTTTTGGGGTTTATGATGGGCATGGTGGCAGAAAAGCGTCAGACTTTGTTGCAGAGAATTTACACAAGAATATAATGGAAATGATGGAGAATTCAGAAGGAGATTCAGGAAAGAAGGAAGCTATTAAAGCTGGATATCTGAAAACGGATCAAGAATTCTTGAAACAGGTTTGATTACTTGCAAAGGGAATGCCTGTAGTTCTTGATATCAACTAGTATCTTCTTGTATATCATGTAAATTAGAATATTCAGTGCTCCCGGTTTGAGCATAGTTTCATTTTTAACATCGTGTTTTAGTCGCTGTGGGGGAGTTTTTGTATGTTGAAATTTGGAATCATCTATTGAAGTAACTAGTTCAGGCTCTCCACTCCAGGCCCCAGAAGTTGTCCTTATTGGCTGGGGTGTATACTGGGGTTGTTTTCAGTTTACAGCAATCTGGGTGCCATCCATTTGTTGGTTTAATATACTTACATGTGTGGTTCATTATGGCATTTGTAGGTATAGATCCTTGATACAAAAATTTATATCTATGTGAACTTATTGTAAGAAATGCTTTGTTGTGATTGATGTTTACATAAATTTGTTCATCATAGAATGCTTAGACACCTTGATGTTAATTGATAACTAGATGTTCATTTCTAGTTTCGTAATGCGAATTTTTTCTATTCATATAAGAACGTTTTCTGGGGTTGTTTTCACTTTGCAGCAATCGGGGTGCCATCCATTTGTTGGTTTAATGTATTTACATGTGTGGTTCACTATGGCCTATGGCATTTGTAGGTATAGATTCTTGATACAAAAATTGATGTCTATGTGAACTTATTATAAGCAACGCTTTATTGTGATTGATGTTTACATAAATTTGTTCATCCTTGAATACTTAGACACCTTGATGTTAATGATAACTAGATGTTCATATCTAGTTTCGTAATGCAAATTCCTATCCATATAAGAACGTTTTCTGTAGCTTGTGGACTCCTTTTTGTCTTGTCTGAATTTTAGTTCGAGTTATATGCAAATGGATCCACTAAATTTTGATTGCAGTGTCCCTTCAGTTTATTAATCTTACATTTTTTGAGGAAGTTCTTTATGTGAGCAAGGTGTAATACAGGGTTTAAGCAGTGGTTCTTGCTGTGTCACTTGCCTTATCGAGGAGAAGGACATTACTGTCTCAAACTTGGGGGACTGCAGGGCTGTTCTGTGTAGAGGTGGTGTGGCTGAAGCTCTGACGACGGACCACACAGCTCGACGAGAAGATGAGCGGAACAGAATAGAAAGCAAGGTAGTGTATGGTTTACCTAAACTCAATATTGTTTGCATTGAAGGTTAATGGGTTAGAAAAGCCTTTTTATGCTTCTTGCCTTTTAATGTATGCTATAGGGAGGATATGTGGAGATTCACAGAGGTGGTTGGAGGGTTCATGGTATCCTTTCTGTTTCAAGAAGTATTGGAGATGTCCATCTGAAGGAATGGGTAGTGGCTGAACCTGATACAAATATCCTGCCTTTGACTCCAGATATGGAATTCCTTGTCTTAGCCTCAGATGGACTCTGGGAAAAGGTTAGTAGAGTATAGCTCTTCCTTATCGAGGGTTTTGTTTGTTTTAATAAGGCAAAGTAGTTACACATAGAACCTCAAACATTGTGTAGAGAGGATCCCTTTGTGTGTGTGCACACTCAAAATGCATGCGTTGAAGAGAAAATTTATCCTTTCCGAAAATTGTTTTTGCTTAAAAAGTACACTAACTACTACGTGAATCTAGGAAGCTCATCTTTTCTAAGCCATTTATGAAAGTTCTTTTGTTCTGCTTATTCCTTTTACTGTTTTTCATTGTTCCCCTTTTCTGTTATTCTTTACAATCTTCCTTTTACGCATCCATGTGCTTTTTGGTTTTGGTAACTGCTGGTTACATCCAGCTGGTTCAAAAAAACAAACTAGTTAAGGATAATATGATGCTGGTGGTGATGTTATATTCGACTTTTTCCCCTATCCGTTATCATGGTCTAATGTAGTGGTCCATGTTTGGCTTCTGTACATGCTTTTGTTTAATTTTCTAATTGGGAATTGGGACCATATTTATGACATTTAGAGTTGTGACAGCCAGCAGCATCCAGTTAAGTGCATGTCAACCAATGGTCCAATATTTGATTTACATGTTTTTATTTATATTTATCATGAACATGAAATCGGGTGAAATGGAACAAATTTTATGGCGGGGGACGAGACCAGCATAAGTGTCCCTTTTCAGGACACCTTTAGGTTACAGCCCCCAACCCCACTGACCCTATCATGTATCTTAGCTTTTCTCTATCATTCTCTACTGTGTAGTCAAACAATATCCGGCAGCTATTCCATTTAAGAGACTATTGAGTGAGTGATTAGCTGTGGTCATTTATGGATCGCGTTTATTTGTGTCCTATATACACTCTCTTTATACAATTGTAATATGTAAGTTATATTATTATACTGGCTATAATATTTGGTTGTTTGTATTGTATTTATGTTTGGTAGGTAAACTTGGTATTATCAAATTTTGTCAGTTGATCGGAAATCTTAATTTGTCTCTTTTGTTTTTCCATGGATAGGTTGACAATCAAGAAGCCATTGATATTGCGAAACATGTCTACTTTGTACCAAATAAGCTAGGATCGAAATGTGATTTTGTGAAACAAGAAGAAGAGGATCAGCCTGGGCATGAGAATATTAGTCCTCTTCCGAAAACAAGGAGAATATCGGTGGTCAAGCAACAGATTATTAAGACTCCGTCCCCGAAACAAGTGAAAAATGGAGTCTGTAAGAAGAGATGTACCACCCCTCGTGGGGGACTACTATCTGCTTGTAAGGAACTTGTAAACCTTGCTCATACTAGGGGTAGTTTAGATGACATCACGGTTATGATCATCGACTTGGGTCACTTTGGATACAACAGATAACATGATTAACTACCATCCACTGTCTTCTGTTACTTTAATCGCTGAATGTGCCTTGTACATATGAAACTCTTTGATGAACAAAACAAAGCATCCATAAATGATCAACTTGTGCATTACTTATAAAGTTATGAATGACGTGAAGACACGCATTCGTTTGTTTCTCCAACTACCTAGATATATTAGAATTTAGAATGCTTCTCTTTTCCTCCTTGGTACTCACCAATATTGTTAGTTTGTTACCCGTTCAGTTGCTAATGTCCGATATGTTTCATCGAATCACATATCGCGTCTTTTTTGTTTTTTTTTCGTTTCTTTTTTTTCACAACTTTTGTGCAGTGAAGAATGATGAACTGTCTTCATGTGGAAATTCCACATTATTATGTATTAGGTAGCCAATTAAGAATAATACTACCTAGCTGTATTATAAATAAATAAGTTGAAGATGAAAATAGAATCAGTAATACTGTATTAATCATATCCAAGTTCATCCTCTCCTTAACAACAACAAGAGTAGAAGAAGACTTGATAATTTTGACCTTATCAGAAGTGCCAACCATAGATCCTCCTTACTCTCTGTCCACCTTACCTCATGTCTCAACAGCTAGTCTTAGATTAGAGCATCTCCAATAGAGGGTGAATTTTTTTTTTTTTTGTGACACATATGATTTTAGACCCTCATTTACATAAAATGCATCTCCAACAGTGGGTCCTATGAAGTAGGAAGGGTGTCAAAATAAATACGAAGGTCTTAGAGAAAGTCTTATTTAGACCTTGGCAATGACCTCCATATCATCTTTTTAATTATATTTTAAATTTTTATCTTTAAATAAAATTTTCTAAACCAATAAGAAAAAGGGAATCAATTTAATCATTATACAAAAATAACAAATCTTAGAAATATGACCCCACCATTGGAGATAGTTCATGAGCTAAGCATTATTATTTTTGCCACAAACAAATCACCCCATAAATAAGGATCTAAATATAAATTCCACGTAGGATTTTTATCACCCACTGTTGGAGATGCTCTTACAATTATTGGCTAAACCTATACAGGAAGACACCAAACCTATGTTTGTATTTGTCAATGTGAATTTGATTACTTTTCGCACTCACATGCTAAAGTTGTCAATATGAATATGAATTTGAAATTCTAATTTATTTATTTTCAAAATTGTGTAAAAAAACTGTTTCTTTCACTTCATTTTAACAAGCTCGTCCACATATTCCGTGTGGAAGTCTAATGTCCAAGGTGAATCTCAGGCGCGGTACTAATGCTTCGTTCACTGCATGCAAGAACAGACCAGACCAGACCCACAGATTATTTTCTTTTCATTTCTTAACATGAAATTGAAAAGTTAAAAGAATTGCCGTAAAAAGAAAAGAGCAATTGTCAAGGAAATCCTAAGATTTCTACTTTCCTTGACAGAAGGACAAGGTTTCAGTCAAGGTATGTTGACAAACTGAGTTAAACTAGATTTTGTGCCCGTGCTACGCACCGGGCGGCTCCACAAACCATCCACCATTACCTTTATATGCACATGTAAATAGTTTAGTTGATAATTTAGCATTAGCAGTTAAGCAACAGTATATGAATTCATGATTCAAATAATTTGTGAACATTATTTTTGATTTGGTGTAGTTCGCCTTCGCCTCACCCCGTCCCGATACATTATTTGGTGTCGTGCGGTTTTGTCTCGCTCCGTCGCGATGTATTTTTTATTTGGTATGGCTCAGCTTTGCCTCACCCCGTTACTTAGAATTTTTTATTTGGTGTGGCTCGGCTTCGCCTCGCCCCATCACTTAGAATTTTTTATTTGGTGTGACTCAACGAAAATATCCCCTGTCATTCATACAAAACTAAACTAATGCATAAGTTAGACACTTTTGACGTAGACTGTTTGATTTGGTTTCGCGGGGTGAATTAAGATGCATTTTTTATTTATTTTTCTTCTTTTCTTTCTTATAAATTTTTTTTTTGTTTTTTTTTGAAGCCTTGTAGCATTATAATTTTCTCATTACCACTTTTACTTCAGCTCAGACAGTCTCTTCTAACTCTGGAGTTAAAATTATTTTTGAATTGATCTACATCTCCATTTGGAAATTTTATTATCATTATTTTCTAGGTGTTGCTGAACCCGGACGCGAAATAACATGAAACAATATCCTTTTTTTTCCTGATTGATATATTATAGCTAAAGTACAGTCAAATCCATGATAAAAAAAGGTTTTGGCACACAATTAATCCCAGTCACATTCCTAAACCACATCTACAATTGACTCTCTAATTCAAACAGAAGCTTTAACTCATCTATCTTATCCCATAAACTGACAAAAAAACTGCTTATTGTGGTTACCTTGTGCTATGACTTTAGTTGTATCAATAACATTTAGATGCTCACCACAAACCATCTCCTCAGTATCCTCAGTAATCTGACTCCGCCTTTTGTTTAGGATCATTCAAATCTGGTGGAGCTTCTGCTGGTCCATTTACTAACGGCATGCACAACTTCCTCTACAACCAACAAAGATTCTCTTTTATTTCTCACTTGATCACTTTACTTTAGCCTCCACAGATAGTTTGTGATAGGGAAGGCTGCAGGGAGATATGAGCTAGCACTTCCAGATCTGTTTGAATATGCATTATAGCTTGTCCTAGTTCTCCTCGGACTCTTCTACATGCCCCACACTTATACTTCAATGCTATAACATATGGAACGCTTCTGCAAATTTCACCCATGAATCCATATTAGGCAAACAGAATTTATGCTTCCTGATTAAACTTCCTAATCAAAATTCATCATTTAAAGCATTTCAAAAGTTAAAATGTGATACCAAATATTCACTGGCACGTTAATAATTCTAGAGCTTTGGTTAACAATGAAAAAATCGCATATACTAATTATTCTTTCCATATTAAATATAGAAATTGTACCATAATTTTTACCGAATTTTCGCAGTTGCATTTTTTTTTAATTCGATCTGCTCCTCATGCAAGCCATTCTTAAACACATTCCAAAGAACCACCTTGATCTTCCAAATGAAGTGTCGTCTTCCCTGGACACCTGCAGTGTAATATCCAGGTTGTATCAGTGCCAAATTACCAATAATTAACTTCAAATTACCAACAAATAACTCTTAATTCATTTAATAAATTCCGATTAATAAAAGATAAAAACCATTAGCTTTTATAATAGACACAAACAAATGCCACTATATTTCTATTTCCCATTACTGGAAAGTTTTTCATGTTGAGCACTTGCTCCCGCTCAAATGTAATTGTTGTCACTTTTGGAATTATTATCAGATGTTTACATGTATGATCATGTTGTTTGAGCTTTCTTAAACGTCAAAATCTGAGCAAACCCAAGATGTAATAGGAGATATACATATTGCTGCTCCCTGTAAACAGAAATCCCAAAGTATCAAATTGGATTGTTGTCATGTACCTACAGACCTACAGACAATATGTAGACATTTTTAAGATCAATTCTAATATTAATATTGCAAAACAACGACTAATATTTTCTACATGGCCTATTTGAGTACTTGAAAACTGCTGTGATTTACATTATTTGAGTTTCTGCTCTAAGAGTGCATCAGTGAATAGTTTCCAATTGAAATTTTTAGGAAGCAAATTAAATGCATGTAACAAATCAACAGGAAATTTTATGCCTTTTTCTCCTATTTCAGATTTTTCATCTAAGAGTGCATGGGTGATTTCATCTAAATCAAAAAACCATTTCAGCATTCTTATACAATCGAAACTTATATCTAAAAACGAAAAGAAAAAAAAAAACAGTTTGAAAGAGTACAGTCCTAACCAAGACCAGATATTTGGAAGGTGAACTCACATCAACTTAAAAAAAAAAAAACACAACCAAAAAACAAAGTAATTAAGATAATACAGCATGCAATAAGGTAAGAAAACTTCTATTACCTTCGAAGTTCATGTTGGGATTATCAGTTTGGTGGTTTCATCAAAGTGAGGCCTGCGGTAAAGCACTCTCTCAAAAAAACGGCCTTCCCACAATGGCCAAACTTTGCATGCTAGGCAAGAGGACAGCAAGTCACACATATTATTATAGGAAGGCAGTTGCAGTCTTCTTAATATATATGTTCAATCCAGATAAATTTTTTGATCTATTTCTTCTTTATATAATTCCAAGTTCGTTCCCTTTTTCAGTCCTTTAATGCACTTTCACTGGAGCTATTTGTTCCTCCCAGTGCATCAGAATTTTGTGTGTCAATAGCAACGAATCCAGACTGCTAAATGTCAAGTCTAATTCACATTTCATGTACTTGTAGTTGTTGAATTATGGAAAATGGATACCTTCTACTTCATATCTGTGATCACAAAATTAGTTTTGGAGACATTAGAACAGGGTAATACCTCGCAATACTCATGTATTGACAGTAAACCTCATTCATGGATTAGTATGGAAGCTAAGATGCAATTCGACTTCCCAAATCTAAACATAGAGAAAAGAAATATTTTTAGGTACTACATACCAAGTTTACCCTACGATCATTAGAACTGACTTTGCATAAAGCTGAATCAATTTTCTTCTTGGAATCACAGTAAACATCAACAATTTAAGAAATTTAAATGTAAATCGTGAGACTCTTATAAAATAAATTGGGACCAGGTAGAAGGAATAATTACCTTGTTGGGTATTCTATGAAACATGGATGCAGGAAAAGGCTTGTTCGCCATTCCAGCATCATTCCACTATCCAGCTTATCATCATTTACTGTTTCATCTGCATTTGTTTCCCCTGCGAACGAAGTGAACGAACAAATTAAACCCAATTAAGCTTAAGGCCTATCACAGTATATGACGTAGCGGAAGCGTATGATTTGAATCAAAGATCCGATAAAAGATAAAAACTAGTGTGAGATCAATAGATTCACAAAAGTGATAAGAAAATAAAGATAAAAATAAAAGATAAGTTTGATATTAATCAAATAATAATATTGGTTGTAGAATTGTATATCTCTACTATGCCTTCTTATATAGGCTTCAAGGATTCTAAATATAATTAGGACTAGAAAAGGAAATCAAACCAAACTAGGAAACACACTAAAACTAGGAAAGGAAATCCTAAATAAAGAAATATGATAGGAAGTTCTAAGAAGAACTATAATAGGAAATAGAGAACTTGTGAGTAGTATGTCCTACATCAGGCCCCCCTTCTTGAAAAGAACTCAACCTCGAGTTCAATATAGAAAGACAAAACGCTCTTGCCAGGATTGTAGGGTCAGAAACGTCGCCGAAGATCATCATGAATCAGATAGCTTGAGCTTGTCATAATAGCACAATCATCTTTTCCAGGGTCATACGGTAGGAAACGACGACCAAGATCATCATCTATAAAATACCTCAAGTTTGGTAGACGAAGAGTAACACAATTACCACCGGGGTCATATGGTCGAAAGCAGTGACGAAGATCATCATGCCTACTTCGATCACATCTTATGTCTTTACTGTCATGCACTTGATGTGTCAGGTCATTCTTGTTTTGTCTGTCCATATCTCGTTCCTTCGGATCTATATATGAGTCACAAAAACATCCTTCAATAACAGACAAAACATATCTCTTACATAAGAATAGTATTTCAGCTTGAAAATCAAATTAACTGCTTGTACAGCATTGGCCCAGAGAAGACTTTCTCTTTAACCCTGCAATCTGCATGTTGAGAATAATATCAAATCTTGGTAAAAATGATGAGACAACAGTTGATGTTGACTGCAGTTTCACGAGGCAGTATGCCAACTTCTCTTGAAACTTTGAATCAATAATAGTACTAGCTCTTTCCATGAAATTTAAATGCACTTGCCGAATAATTTTCATCAACCTTGAAACTCCATTCTCTTTAAACGGGATGGTGACTTCTTTAGTGAACCTTGGAAAATCTGTCATTTCAGATGTTAAACCACTGGTAGACAACGATGATTGCTTGAGCTTTTCTAGAAGACCCTCCATTTCTGCTGGAACATTTCTTTCTTCATTTTTACTATTTGTTTGCAAGTGTTGTTTCTGGAGCTTGCCCTCTAGAGTAGGAACTGATTGAAGAGTTTGTGCAAGTATAGAAGATTGCTTGGAGATTGCACCATTACGCTCCTGGGTAGGTTTAGGCTTTCCCTTACTATGTATATCAACATACTGCATAATCTCAACAGCTCTCATCTGACTGTGGATAATAACCTTTTGCACATGCAGAAATATGACGTCAAACCTAGCTCTCCCTTCTAATAGGCTACGATCAGTTTCCGTCCAATATATGAAGAATGCTAACTTAGCTTCATTATACATCACAACCCAGTAAATGAAAATATTCACAGACCTTCTAGAAACTGTAAACATTGCAACTAAAATCTTGAAACTCTCTCTGCTACAAGACAAGACAACATGTTTCAACTTAGCAGTAATTGTTCCACCTGGGTCAAAGGACAAACGCGTGCAGCTAAATTTCGAGTTTTCCAACCAGCATTCAGAAGGAACAAGTCACAAAGAACCCTAAGACCAGGATCTAGTGTAGAATATTCTGTTAAGTTCAATGTCGATTACGATTCCGTAACATCATTCTCAATAATAACTCCAACTTCAGATGCATTCTGAGCATGTACAGTTGTACTTCTAGGTCGTTGAAGAACAATATGTAGAAGGTATGTCATCAAGGAATGTCTTGAGAATGGTAGTCTCCAAGGAAGTTGAACTGTCTCTTCTATCAGAAGGACCCTAAGGACAACTTCCTTGATTGTCTGACAGTCAACCCTTGAGGTGCCAAAGATGAGAAGACGTGAACCAGTGAAAGATTTCTGCATCTGAATAATGATTGTATCCTGGGTGTGCCTTGTCGTTAGCATATGAGCACCAATATAGTGAGTAAATCCGAAAACTTCCCTCTGCTCACACGGTCTGTTAGTAGACTGAACAACATCTTGTTGTTTCTCAATAGAAACAGTGATCATAGCAGCCATCACAAGCTTGTCCCATATTTTTCCAAGGTTTAAAATATAAATACTGCCAGCTCTTTCCTTGAAACTTTCTATCTGGAAACTAGCAATTTCGAGATGTACATCTGCCGCAAACAACATCTGTAAACCTTCTCCCTTTTGAGATAACATTTTTGCCATGATTGTTGTGGCTGGGCACGGAGTAGAATGAGTAGTAGTATCTCCTTTTCGTTCTCTTATCCTTAGGGATCCACACAGAAAAATCATAGCCACGAACCAAGGGTGTTTTCTCGGAATCTCATACTCTTTGCTGGGAACACAATGCGATCTTAGGAAAGCTTCTTCATGTATGTTATGAATTACACACATCTTGGATGAAGCGTCATAATTACCAATCCAATTTGAAGAGTTCAAACACGAACCTGAACTTGAACCAGTAATCGAGTGCAAGTATCCAACTGAGAGGGGTTTAATAGAACCCTCAAATATTGAATCCTTACTCAGACAGACAGTTAAAGCATCTGAGAAGCATGAATAAGAAGAAACATACTTCCTCAGAACACCAAAATCCCTTGTTGGAGGAGCACCATCAGTGAAATTGTTATCACCTTCTGTTTGAAACCCTTTCTTAGCTTTCTTTCTCCTGATCAAGTTGTTATCCTCTAGCTCTTTCCTTCCAATTAATTTTCTTCTCGTATTGTCGATGCCTAGAAATTCAACATCATCACCTGAATCTTTGGGCAGTGAAGTGTAAATCGCAAACCCTTGGAAAAGTATCATGGACGACACATGGAGAACTATGATAACTAGATTGCTTAATGAAATATCTCAGCACTTCTATACTGGCAGGAAAATTCCTTCTTATCATATCATTGTCTTTTCTTCCCTGCAATTCCCTACGTATAGTAACAAGTTCATCTCTCAAAGTAATTATGCCTGAGTCTTGTTCCACAGCAATGGAAACCTTCGAAATCAACTTGGAGATAGAATTTCGATTTGAAATCAGTTCAAGTGATTCATAAGAAGGAACATGCCCCCATCTTTTGAAGGACTCGCCTTCAAGTCTAGTAAGTACTGCGAGCATCCATCCCAATGTACAATGTACTTTGAGTGCTCCTGTAACCTCAATTTTTTTGGCCATAAAATAGGAAAATCTAAAAACTTAACATAACAAGTGATGTTATGAGAGTTTAACTTTGGCATAACAAAATCTATATTAGTACGAGAAACATCAGCAATCTCAAGACATGGTGGAAGTGCATTCTTAAAGGAATTTTCGGATTTCTCTTGATTATGCACATTCTGAGGAATAAAATCAGAATTTATTGGAACAGAAAAATCAAGTGATTGTGGGTGGTTGATTTCATCAACAATAGGATTCTCTTCAGTGGATCGTGGATGATTAATATCAGCAACACTAGAACTCTCTTCATCACCCTTATTTTCTTCTTCTTATAAGGTAGGTACTTGTGAAGTTAACGTTGTTGTAAAATCTTCCAAAAACTTCTCTTTACAACCAGCAATCATCTCATTGAATTCTTTCCAAAATTGCTCAATCCTATGTTGTAATGGTGTTTTCTTACGTAATCCCATTAAACGATGCAAAGTATTACCTTGGCAAAAATCAAAACTATGCATGCTTTCATTATAAGCAGCACCTAAACTCGAAAGCCAAGGCTCGCCTAATATCACATGAAAATCGTTCCTAAAAGATAATTCACAACAAGCAAAACTGTTGTACTTACATTCGTTGAAGCTAAATTCAGTAAAACCGCCGAACAAATCCTATTCGCCGTAATTCCTTTCCCTGAAGTAATTTGTTGTTCCAATAGATATATAGTTTTTCGGACTTGATGGATCAAGAATAAAGTCAGTGATCATTCCATCTACACTAAAAGTAGTACGAAATTCCTTTTCCATGACGAAGAAATTAAGGCACTCAATGGAGGCTCTTAACCGTGGATAGAAACAAAGCTAAGAAACTCAATAATAGAGAATCTCAACTGTGGCTCTGATACCACTTGACGTAGCAGAAGCGTATGATTTGGATCAAAGATCCGATAAAAGATAAAAACTAGTGTGAGATCAATAGATTCATAAAAGTGATAAGAAAATAAAGATAAAAATAAAAGATAAGTTTGATATTAATCAAATAATAATATTGGTTGTAGAGTTGTATATCTCTACTATGCCTTCTTATATATGCTTCAAGGATTCTAAATATAATTAGGACTAGAAAAGGAAATCAAACCAAACTAGGAAACACACTAAAACTAGGAAAGGAAATCCTAAATAAAGAAATATGATAGGAAATTCTAAGAAGAACTATAATAGGAAATAGAGAACTTGTGAGTACGATGTCCTACATCAGTATACACACACAAAATATAAACAATTATCCAATATCAAACCCCAAGCACCATGAACTGAACACATTGAAGTTTTTCTAATTATCTTTATAATTTGCATGGTTTTATTTTATTCCTTCTTGAATACTAAGATTCATCACCTTCACTCTCTTGCCGTGTACACTGTCAATTCTTATACATTCACTATTGCTTGCAATAAGAAATAATAACAAAAAAAATCAGTAACAAAAAAAAAGATAAATGAAATTGAAAAGAAAAATCTCAAGGAAATTGAATATAAAAATCTGAAACTTTCAATTGTATCAATACAGATAAGAAAAATGTTTGTGTTATCAACAATCCAAATAAAACCTTTCAGTTTAGGTATATTATATGCTTGCTGTTTCTGGCGCTTGCAATATTTTTTTCTGAACAACATAAATGCATGAATCAGAAGGAATACAATCTCATACATAAATACTTCTGAATTAAACCGTACATATTGGGCTGAAAGCAAATAAAAACAAATTGAAATAAGCTTCCAAATTAAAATAGGCTTCACCTATGCTTTCCATCAGAGACGAAATTAGGGTTTTAAATCTTAACTATAGTCTAAACAGTAAACTGATACAAATATGAATAACACACTTAAACACAAAAGAAATGGAAACAATTGCACAATTCAAAGATCTTCCTTAGACAGCAAATAGAACAAATAAACAAAACCCTAATCCTTTTGCAAAAGAAAACTATGAGAAATTAGGGTTTATGGTTTATGATATATCAGTAATTAGAATAAGAGTAAAATCACCTTGAATGGCTATTAGGGTTTCTCCGTAACTTATCTTGGACAAAAATCATACCTGCAAAATTTTAAAAAAAAATTGGGTTAGGGTTTATTGATTCAGAGAAACAAACGAAATTAGGGTTTATGGTTTATGATATATCAGTAATTAGAATAAGAGTAAAATCACCTTGAATGGCTATTAGGGTTTCTCCGTAACTTATCTTGGACAAAAATCGTACCTGCAAAATTTAAAAAAAAAATTGGGTTAGGGTTTATTGATTCAGAGAAACAAACAAAAATTGAATCTTTATGCAATCCACTGTATCAAAAACCCAAGCTTTCCTTCAATCAACGAATCCCTACAACACAAACACAAAACCCCTTCTTCAAATCTTAAAAGAAAGAAAAACAAACAGTCTCAAAACCCCATTTAACGACAAAAGAAGATTTAAAGAGAAACCCCCCAAACTATCTACTCTACATCTCAATCTCGCGGAAGAATCAGAGGAAGTACCACTTAATCTCCTTCATCGAACACTGGGAGAAGAAAATCGAGCGGTGAGTTCGTGAAGAGAAAGCAGAGTTTTAGTTTGCTTTAGTTTTCTCTTTTCGTGGAATTTTATCTTATGTTTTTTTCTCCCGTGTGTTTATGCCGTTTTTTTAACCGAAACTGTTATTTGGTGTTACATTCATATAATTTGAGGAAAAGTGGAATGGAGAATTTTCAAAGGGGCGGGGACGCTCACCCAAGGGTGGGTATTCTCACCGCGCAACGTGGAGGCTTATATGACTCGGGGGTTTAAAGGGTTTGATGGGTGGTAGAGAATCGGGTTGAAATCACGTTCTAGCCCCTTAAATGGTTAACCTAACCAAACCAAACCAGACAGAGAGTTAGGTAAATAAGCCATACCCATTAATCTGTATCCATACCCAACTTCCCCGCATACATCTTGTACATTTTTCCTCTCTGATTTCCCTCAATTTCTTCTTTTTTTTCCGGTGAAAAACCTAACAGAGACTATGGAGTTTGATGGATGGCTGAAGTAAATTCGGGGATGAAATAGATGTATTGTTGTAGCTTATCTATTTCAACACCAACATCTATACGTGGTTTTTGTAGGATTCAATTTGATTCACAACTTCTGTGGAGCAACAATCGGTGAGAGTAACGAAGTTTAATTCAAAGATATCTACTTGTTTATAACCGTGGTATTACTGGAAATCTTTTGAATTAACTCTTCTTTGGATTCTAATGTTTCTGATATGGGAATTAATGGTAAGTTTGTTTTATCTTCTTTTACTTTTTCAATTTTTCCTTATAGATTTATGCTAAATTTGAAGAATTCTTGTAAAGTTTTTATCTTTTAGACAATTTGGTAGATAAAATTGTTCAAAAACTAGCTGAATTGAGGCACTAAACTGGAATTTATCCTGAATTAACGATTAACTAAAATGTGCATTGTTGTATTGAGTATGCTTTAGGCGTCTAGGATTTTCCAATAAGTTTATCATGTTTTATTGTTGTTGAAATTAGACATTAGTAAAAAACATATGCAAAATTTTATTCAGTTGAGCAAACATATGGTACTCTCGATACTATCAGTACTCATGCATGGATGTTCTGCCGTTATACGTTCTTGGCCCTATAAGTGATAGTTCACTTCTTAGGCACAACTTGTACTTAAACCTACAAGGACATTACATGATAATATATTAAGGAGTATCGTAATTTTATTCATTCTATTATGGGATCTCTGCCAAGCTCAAATGTTTCCAACTTTGCAATGATGTGATTAGAAAACAGATGGGTTGCATAAAGCGCTGAAGGAAGCAATTGCTAGGAGCGAGGTGAATAGTTTGTTACTCTGTTTATACGAGCTTCATTGTTTTTTTATGCTCTGTTTAGTTGTTGTGACTGACACCTTTATTTGAGCCACGATTACAAGGCAATAGCAAGTACTTTGTTTAAAAAACAAACAAAACAAACGAGTAAGTTGTATTAGTACTTCATAGGCATGGGCATTATAATGGTTGCAGGATGTCAATTCTTGGCTGAATTGTATGAATTATGTTCATACGGATAGCTATAATAATATGGTTACTTTATATATAGGGAACCTGGTCTGATTCTTCCTCATCTCATTCAGGCTTGGAGAAGGATCAAGCAATAAAACCAAAATGTGGCGATTGGGAAAGCGATGGGCGATTGATGAAGATAGGAGATAAAAATAAGATGTGGATCTTGTGGAGATTTGTGAGTCGCAATTTAAACTCTCCGTTTTTTATTTTTTATTTATCTATACTACAAGCTGCTCATGTATTATATATTGTGCTTTTGAAAAGATGCCGTGGAGTTTATTTGGGTCAAGATGTTGCTGTTACGGTTCTTAAAACTGAACATTTGATTGAGGCTTTGGGGCAGAATTCACACAAGAAGTAATAATTCTAAGGTTAGTGGCTTGGTGAAGTTTATGCAGTTTTCTTTTAATTTGAACATTATGTTTTCATATCTTATATATGCCATGCAATCTGTAACTTCTTGAGCATGACGTGGGTTAGTTTTGGTTTAGTTTTCTGTTTTTCCCTTATTGAATCTTGAGCCTGAATTTCCGAGCCTGAATTTCCGGGTTGTCTAAGATGTGTTCGGCATACTGTATGAATGAATTAATGAATCCTCAGTTGTGAACCTATTTTTGACTGCTACCAAGATTAGTCTTTTTTGATGTGCTTTACTACTTCTTTTTTTAGGTTGTCAGTTCTCATTGTGATGTTGGTTCTTTTTCCCCTAGTCACTGCCATTGTAATAGCACTCTTCAGTTTGTGAGATCCAATGGATTCTCTTAGAATATATAGCTCATGAAACCTTGAAAGGGAAAAGTATATAAGCCCAACTCTTTTGATTTATGATGTATGAAACTCTATCAAATGATTCAGTGTCAAACGGGGCCCACTGATGCTTTAGTCCAACTGTTGGTTGTTCAGAATCTATTTTGAGACAGTTGAGTTCTGTTGTATGTTCGTTATCATTACAGTCTCTTTAAACGACCATCTGAATCTCGTACCCATTTTAATTTAAACAACCATAGGGCATCATACCCGGTTTATTTTATGTGACTGCTTTTGTGTGGTGCCCAATTTATCTTATACGACCGTCTGAAAAAAAAATTTCGTACTTTGTTAGATGTTATGGTAACTTTTTCGTACTTTGTTATTGTTTGCTTAATGTCGTCTTTTGTAGAATTAGATACTAATTTTCCACTTGCGGACCCTGGACACTTTCATGGGTTCCTACCCTGAACTTTTTTGTGCGTGTTATCTATGCCTCATATACATGCTTCAAAGGTTTCAACTGAGAGATTCTAACTGTTGGTTTGATCTCATTAATCATTTTGTAAAACATATAAAGTTGAGGAAGGATTTGATTATGGTCAGTTGAAGTACGGTACCTTCATTGGTTCTTTTATATATTATTTTCTTAAAATCATCATGTCCCTCTCCTCTTGGATCCTCTGTTCCAAAGAGGAGTTGTTCTTAGCATTCTCCGTGATTTAAGGATCAGTTTGGGGAACTCCACAAACAAGGATTTTTACAGCTCTTATGAAGTATATTTTTGGTAGTAGGTTAGCATTGTATTTATTTTTAGGATCAGAAAAGACATATTTGAGTGAATTGTAACATATTGCCTCAAGGGTTTCCAGGGAAAATTCATCATCGCATCTTATATCTTTCTATCGACAAATATCTCAAAGTAAGTTTCCAACTTCGCTATCTTATTGCATCAAATCTTATACATTCTCGGTCATCATTGATTTGTATCAATAAATTGATAACAAAAATCTGGATCTTTACGTTATTCCATCAGTCTTAGTATTTATATGCCAACTTATAAATCCGTAACAATTGCTAACTCATTGCCAAACCAATCCTACAGGAGAACCCTGCCTTAAGCAAGAGCAAAAGATCAAATATTTGTGGGCTGATGAACTACAAAAAGCTCTATGTTGCTGTACATAATGAATGCCATTCATTACGAGTAGCTGCACTGGTCATTTTCTTTTAACAGATTAGAGTCTCAAAAGCTTCCATACACCAACCGGGAATCGCCTTGAGACGCCGCCAGCGAAGAATATTTATTGTAGTAAAACCTGATATCACTGGATATCATTGGACTTTACTTCCCAAAGAGAGTGGTGTTCTCATGGAAGCTTTAGAACTGCAACGACTAACACAATTTAATTTATACGATATAAACCATCGTACCCAATTTATTTTATACTACCTTAGTATTTATATGCCAACTTATAAATCCGTAACAATTGCTAACTCATTGCCAAACCAATCCTACGAGGGAGAACCTGCCTTAAGCAAGAGCAAAGATCAAATATTTGTGGGCTGATGAACTACAAAAAGCTCTATGTTCTTTGTACATAATGAATTGCTTGGTCATTTTCTTTTAACAGATTAGAGTCTCAAAAGCTTCCAGTATTGTAGTAAAACCTGATATCACTGGATATCATTGGACTTTACTTCCCAAAGAGAGTGGTGTTCTCATGGAAGCTTTAGAACTGCAACGACTAACACAATTTAATTTATACGATATAAACCATCGTACCCAATTTATTTTATACTACTATACGATATAAACCATCGTACCCAATTTATTTTATACTACCGTGTTAGTATGATACCCAATTAGTTTTATATGATCATTGTCGATATGATACCCAATTTATTAAGTATGATCATCTGAAACATGTTATCTATTTATTTTATCGTGTTATTTGTTGTTTGGACAGTAGTTATAGTTTCAGCTTGGTTGATTAGACTCTACTAAGAACCCATCTCCGGTCTTCGACTATACATTTGGAGGCCATGAACATTACAATTTCTAATGATACAAAACTTTGAGTTTTTATTTATAGATAAAGATCATACTCAACTTTGGAGTTTTCATTTATAGATGAGATCGGTATGTTGCTCTGTTGGGTAGAGTAGAGAAGCTTATGTTAGAGACGGAATAAATCTCTTCATAATTAATTACCCATATACAATCTGGATCCTCATAGAGAACCAATTTCAAAACCCATATTTTATGGCTAACTATGGCTGGACTATTAACTATGATTAAGGGGTAAAGAAGACAGAAAAAAATGAAACTTAATAAACACAGACGGACAAAATCGGGTTGTCCCTCAATACATGTTGACTGGAAACTAGTCTGTCCGAAAGGGTTGACAGAAATGTAGGGATTTAAACGAGGATTGCTCAAACGAAAACATAAGAATGAAAAATAAAATCTAGTTTTATGTACGATTTAAAAGATGGAATATAAAAAGTTTGTTTCTCAATTCTCACTCCTTCTGCCTTATAATTCCTGGCGAGATTGGAGTATACCCAATAAGAAAAAATCAGGTCATTATGAAGTAAAGCCAAGCTACCCCTTAACCTATATTTTTCTAAATGGATAAAATGCCCCCCCACAATGATAAACTCTAATTTAACTAAAATGATTAGATTAGTTAGTTGATTTAGTTATAAGTTGGGTTTTAGAAATCATTTAGAGAGAGAATTAGTATGAAGTAGTAGAGGAGCTTTTGTGTGGGGGGGGAGGGTGATTCTAATCCTGATTTTGAAGTGGGGGAGTCTTCTAACTTTCCTCATACAGATAAGTACTTGTATGATGATCTACCAGACCATGATCGAATGGATTACATGCATGACCCTCACTTTTATTTTCCTCAAACTTATGATGGTATGGAAGTGATGAATGTATTGAGCCAAACGAAGAATCCAATGACCAAGAAGAAGAGAATGAAGCTGCAAGTAATCAGGTAGACAACCTAGGTGGTGAAGATTGTGATTTTTCCATGCAAATGATCGATTTTTTTCTCTCCAATTCTACTGTACAGGGTTGGCAAGGTCGACGCTTGTCGATCATGCCGGCCGTAAAAGACGGTGTGGTTCTACTTTGCACAACGTGCCAACTTTACATGAGCAGTACCAAGCCGGCAGTGTAGAAAATTTGAACCTTGTCGACGTCTATTTTTTTGAAACACTTTCAGACCTTGCCGGATGTTTCCATGTCGGCAATGTTTATATTCTCTTACGTGCCGTATTTTTCTAGCCGACAGTGTTTTATATGTCGACCCTGCCGACCTTGGTAATACATATCAAATAAACTTTTGATGTTTTGTAGATTGTTGCATTGGTACCTATGGCGGATCAGCCTCAAGCTCAGAAAATTAGGGGTCCTGATACTTCTGCACATTACGCTAATGATTTAGAATGGAAGGAAAAAGACGACGCGGTCAATTGGATTGTTGAGAAAGCCAAAGAGAAGATGTGCGTTCTAGTGAAAAACACCCAACAAAAAGATACGCGGTTTTAAATGGTATGTGAGTGTTATGGGTTGCTGGAGGAAAGTCACAAGAGAAAGGTTTATGTGTATGATAAGAAGACGACTAGGGTGTACAAGACGAAGTCAAAGAAGTGTGGATGCCCATTCAAGATTATTTTTTGGAGGAACAAAGAAACCGACAACGTGTGGAGAATGAGTAGAGTTGATGTTGGTTGGCATAACCATAAAGATCCGGAAACTCTTGTTGGGCATTGTCAAGTTGCCAAGTTGAAACCGCACGAGTTCGAACAAGTAAGAACAAGTTGGGGAATTAAACCAAGTAAGCTCCTAAGTAAGTTCAAGAGGGATGACCCGCGTAACCTTTCTTCATTGTCTACAATTTATGCAGCCAAGGAAACTATTAAAAGAATTGAATGGGATGGAAGAAAGGTGATGGAAGAATCACAATGGTTAATACACAAATACAACTACACGGTGAGACACCATGAGTCATCGGAGGGGAAGGTGGATCGTATTTTTCTTGCGCATCCCGATATGATTCAATTGGCGCGTTGCTTTTACCAAGTTTTGTTCATGGATTGTACTTATAAGACGAATAGGTACAACATGCCTTTGTTGAACATTGTAGGACAAACCTCGGATAAGCAATCGTTCACGGTGGCATGGTGTTTTATGGATCGTGAGAAGGATGATAGCTATATTTGGGCATTGGAAACTTTGAAGCTTCTCTACCACGAAGACGAAACTCCGGGGGTTACCACCGACAATGAGCAAGCAATAATGAACGCCGTGAGGATAGTATTTCCCAATGCACAAAATTTCCTTTGCACTTGGCATATACAATGCAATCTTAGAAAGAATTGTTGAAGTCATATCCAAAAACCGAAAGCAAAGAAAGGAACTAAACGTGAAAAAGAGGAAGATGAACGTCTTAGCAAACTAACTAAAGAGGAGCGAGAGAAGGAGAAAGAGAAAGAAGACGAAGAATGGAAAGAAGGTGAGATTAAGTTTGGGCTATTCATGAAAGCGTGGGATAAGGTGGTTTGGTCGATGAGTGTGGGAAGGTATGAGTTAAAATTGAAGGATTTCGAGGATGATTGGGGGACTAATTACCCCAAAGTAGTGGAATATTGCAAGAAACAATGGTTGAGGCCACACAAAGAGAGGTTTGTATGATGATCTACCAGACCATGATCGAATGGATTACATGCATGACCCTCACTTTTATTTTCCTCAAACTCATGATGGGTATGGAAGTGATGAATGTATTGAGCCAAACGAAGAATCCAATGACCAAGAAGAAGAGAATGAAGCTGCAAGTAATCAGGTAGACAACCTAGGTGGTGAAGATTGTGATTTTTCCATGCAAATGATCGATTTTTTTTTTTTTCCAATTCTACTGTACAGGGTCGGCAAGGTCGACGCTTGTCGATCATGCCGGCCGTAAAAGACGGCGTGGTTCTACTTTGCACAAAGTGCCAACTTTTCATGAGCAGTACCAAGCCGGCAGTGTAGAAAATTTGAACCTTGCCGACGTCTATTTTTTTGAAACACTTTCAGACCTTGCCGGTTGTTTCCATGTCGGCAATGTTTATATTCTCTTACGTGCCGGATTTTTCTAGCCGACAGTGTTTTATATTTCGACCCTGCCGACCTTGGTAATACATATCAACTAAACTTTTGATGTTTTGTAGATTGCTGCATTGGTACCTATGGCGGATCAGCATCAAGCTCAGAAAATTATGGGTCCTGATACTTCTGCACATTACGCTAATGATTTAGAATGGAAGGAAAAAGACGACGCGGTCAATTGGATTGTTGAGAAATCCAAAGAGAAGATGTGCGTTCTAGTGAAAAACACCCAACAAAAAGATACGCGGTTTTAAATGGTATGTGAGTGTTATGGGTTGCTGGAGGAAAGTCACAAGAGAAAGGGTTATGTGTATGATAAGAAGACGACTAGGGTGTACAAGACGAAGTCAAAGAAGTGTGGATGCCCATTCAAGATTATTTTTTGGAGGAATAAAGAAACCGACAACGTGTGGAGAATGAGTAGAGTTGATGTTGGTTGGCATAACCATAAAGATCCGGAAACTCTTGTTGGGCATTGTCAAGTTGCCAAGTTGAAACCGCACGAGTTCGAACAAGTAAGAACAAGTTGGGGAATTAAACCAAGTAAGCTCCTAAGTAAGTTCAAGAGGGATGAGCCGCGTAACCTTTCTTCATTTTCTACAATTTATGCGGCCAAGGCAACTATTAAAAGAATTGAATGGGATGGAAGAAAGGTGATGGAAGAATCACAATGGTTAATACACAAATAAAACTACACGGTGAGACACCATGAGTCATCGGAGGGGAAGGTGGATCGTATTTTTCTTGCGCATCCCGATATGATTCAATTGGCGCGTTGCTTTTACCAAGTTTTGTTCATGGATTGTACTTATAAGACGAATAGGTACAACATGCCTTTGTTGAACATTGTAGGACAAACCTCGGATAAGCAATCGTTCACAGTGGCATGGTGTTTTATGGATCATGAGAAGGATGATAGCTATATTTGGGCATTGGAAACTTTGAAGCTTCTCTACCACGAAGACGAAACTCCGGGGTTTACCACCGACAATGAGCAAGCAATAATGAACGCCGTGAGGATAGTCTTTCCCAATGAAAAAAATTTCCTTTGCACTTGGCATATACAATGCAATCTTAGAAAGAATTGTAGAAGTCATATCCAAAAACCGAAAGCAAAGAAAGGAACTAAACGTGAAAAAGAGGAAGATGAACGTCTTAGCAAACTAACTAAAGAGGAGCGAGAGAAGGAGAAAGAGAAAGAAGACGAAGAATGGAAAGAAGGTGAGATTAAGTTTGGGCTATTCATGAAAGCGTGGGATAAGGTGGTTTGGTCGATGAGTGTGGGAAGGTATGAGTTAAAATTGAAGGATTTCGAGGATGATTGGGGGACTAATTACCCCAAAGTAGTGGAATATTGCAAGAAACAATGGTTGAGGCCACACAAAGAGAGGTTTATGTATGCTTATACTTACGACTATAAACATTTCAAACTTGAATCCACAAGTATGGTAGAGCAAGCTCATGGGAGACTAAAAGGTCTACTTTTCACGAGTCAAAATGGGATTGTGACGGTGCAACATGCTATCCATGAGTACACTAATAATGATATCGACAAGATAAAAAAATAATTCCAAGAAACTAGCTTCCGGAAGTTGAAGGAGTTTAAGGAGGATGATTGGTTGCTTGTTGGTATACATAGAAACGTCTCGCATTGGGCAATACGTTTCATGATGAAACATCTCGCATTGTTTAAAAAGTATAAAAATTATGATGACCCGAACACTCCTTGTAAGTGTAGGATAATGAAGGCTATCGGACTTCCATGTCGTCATATGCTTGGTAGGTATAAAAGTCCCATTCCTCTTGATGATATCGATCCTTATTGGAAGCAATTATCTTTCAAACCGGCTCCAAGAGAAGATCCCGGTGAAGAGTTTGGCGACATGGAACTTGGAAGAATAATCATTGAAAAGTTCCCCAAGATGAATAGGTTGGACAAACAAACTATGAAGCACAAGTTGATGCCGATTGTTTACCCTTTTATGGAAGAACTTGAAGAACCGGAGAAACAAGATCCTAATGGTAGACCAACTACCAAAAAGACGAGGGCGGAAGAAAGAGAACAAATCAAAGAGTTTTTGAGTACTAATTGCGATCAAGATCAATCCGAAAGAGGACAAATCAAAGAGTTTTTAAGTAGAAATAGTGATCAATCCAAAAGGGAAAACATTAAAGAGCATTTGAGTACAAAGTGCGATCCATCCGGACATATTTATACCGAGGCGCAATACAAGGAGGAGCCCGCTAAAAAGAAAAGAGGTCGTCCAAGGAAGGATTCAACTACATCAACGGTCTCTAACTTGAATACAAATGGCACTCTACCTCTTGAGAGTCAAGCAAGCGTGGAATTTGTTGGAAAGAAAAGGGGTCGTCCAAAGAAGGATTTAACTACACCAACCGTCTCTAACTTGAATACAAATGGAACTCTACCTCTTGAGAGTCAAGCAAGCCAAGGAGATGTTGCGAAAAAAAAAGGTCGTCCAAAGAAGGTAGTACAACCGGTGTTGCAAAAGTATCGCAATCAACTCCCTCCAATTATTCAAGATTTCGTGATTGGTACCGACGATGTTCCGAAAGATGGAAATTGTGTGTTTCACGTTATCTCGCAACAATTGGGACACCTAAGTGGAGCGGTTGAAGAGAATCTCACCCAATGCCAATACATTAGAAAGAAGATGGCCGCTCGACTAGAAAACGACAAGGAGTTCCATATCTCAATGATGCTAGAAGGTTCCATGGAGGAGAAAGAAGCAACTTTCAAAGGTTTGCTAACTAGTGTTAAAGGCCCGGAGGGAAATGCACCAATTAA
Organism: Papaver armeniacum; assembly: GCA_023531295.1. Classification (NCBI taxonomy): domain Eukaryota; kingdom Viridiplantae; phylum Streptophyta; class Magnoliopsida; order Ranunculales; family Papaveraceae; genus Papaver; species Papaver armeniacum. Next base: position 146,057 of record JAJJWW010011620.1, read on the forward strand.
ATGAGAGCATTGGTTGAGAATGTCGGAGTGTGGCCATCTATTTGCTGCCTGATATGGCCGGCAAGGTCTGGCTTTTGCCAAGCTGCCGGCGCTTTCTACGCTGGTACAAGTCTAAAACCACGCCGACCAAATATAATCCGGCATGGTTGGTTATTATACCCTGCCGGCCCTGGTTATTGTCCAATAGTCTCCATGGCTCCGATGAAAAGTCGGCAGGTTATTCATCTTGAGACCATGACGGCTCTTTCAAAATACCAATGGTCGGCGTGTTGTTCAACTATCGACCTTGCCGACCAAAAACCTGAAAATCATAATTTTCGATTTCTAACCTAATCTAACAATCATATAAAACAAAACAATAATGGGTTTGAGTTTATAAATCACTTACAATCTTCTTTTCGCCTGTAGAGGTTTCTTTTAAGCATCTTCAAGGATTGCATTCTTGGGTTTACTCGTTCCAACCTTTCCCTTACCTTTTCCCTCTGATTTGGATCTTTTCATGTTACCAGTTGAATCTCTCTTGCTGCTGGATTGTTTAGAATCAACCATTTTTTGTAGAAAATCAAAATTGAAAAATTTGGTTGATTTTAGGTTTTTATAATGAAAGAGAAGAGGAGAGGGATTAGATGAAGGATTAGAGGAAGATTAATCAGTTTTTAGTTTTTAAGTTTAGGAGTTAGTTTTAGGCTAATTAGTGTAGGGGTATTAAAGTAACTTTACCACGTTTTAGCCTCCCCTTAATAAGGGCACATGTCCATTTAAATTTGGGTATACCCCAATCAAGCCATCTTATAATTGCCAGTTTGTAAATTGAAGAATTTTTCTTTTTATTGTATGTTTTTTTTAACTCATATTGCTGTCAAGAGAAACTCTTTTCTGGCAGCATCTGTGAGTGGATCTTGTGTATGGGTCTCTCTGTCCCTCTCTCTCTCTCTCTCTGTCTTCATACATACAGAGAACTCTATATGTATATTTTCTAGTTCATCAAATTCATTTTAATCCATTTCTCTGGTTCTCAATTTTTTTCATCAATTCATTTTCTCGATACCCATATAACAGATTATTTAGTGTTGATCATAAAAACATGATGCAAGAACCGATTGGTATACCTGCTTGTTTTTCATCGAATGATAAAGATTCAGCCACCATAACTAGATCAGGTCAAAGTGTTTTCATGTCAGTATATCAAACTAAAGTAGCAGGTCAATGTCGTCTGATTACAGTTTCGTGGTGCAAGAATTTATTACTCCATGGTTTATCAGTTTCCATTGAAGGACCAAATGGTGCGACTCAATACAATTGTAAAGTTGAGCTTAAACCATGGTATTTTTGGAAAAAACATGGTTCCAGTCGATTTCAAGTCGAAGGTAAAACCGTTTCAATCTATTGGGATCTTAGAACTGCTAAATTCAATGGAGAAACTGAACCACAATCAGATTATTATGTCGCGGTTGTTTGCGATAACGAAGCTGTATTAGTTCTTGGTGATAGAAAGAAAGATGCTTATAGAAAGACAAGTTCAAGACCAGCATTGATTGAACCAATACTAGTCTCGAAAAAAGAGCATATTTTTGGCAAGAAAAAATTCTCTACTAGAACTAGATTTCATCAGAAAGGTCGAGTACATGAGATTTCTATCGAGTGCAACAACAACAATAGCAGCGGTAGCAGCAATAGTAATAGCAGCAGAGATAACAGCACTTCTTCTTCGTCGTCTAATGGTGGTAGCGGTGGATTTGAACCAGAAATGGAGATAAAAATAGATGGGAAATTAGCAATTCATGTCAAACATCTGCAATGGAAATTCCGAGGTAATGAATCATTATCTATTAATAAAGTTAGAGTAGAAGTATATTGGGATGTTCATGATTGGTTATTTAGTCCTGGTTTAAGACATGCATTATTCATATTCAAACCAACTTCAATACCATCATCAGCAATTACATCATCTCCACCTTTAATATCATCATCTTCTTCGTCTACGACAACGCCACTTTCAATGCAAACACCGGGGCGTTCCGTTTCAGTCAAAGATCCTCATCGATACGATACCAATATCGATGATAACCAAAATTCTTCATCGGGTTATTCTTTGTTTCTTTATGCTTGGAAAGTTGAATAACAGCATGATCGTCAATTCATAATGAAAGCTTGCAAATGGGGTAGTGTTTAAAGTTCAATTTGTCCATGGCCACGGAAGAGAGTGCTTGTGCTTGTGGTGAAGATGCAAAGATGAGGGTGGTGGATATCATCATGTGTGTGTGGGGGTGAGGATTTGGGAAGTGGGGTCCACAAAGAGTGTGGACTGTGGAGGAAAGGTTGGTGGTTAAACAACCACCTTAACAGCTGGTATTGTTTTAGTAAAATTGCCATGATCGGGACAGCACAAATTGGGATAATCAAATCAAAATATATATGTAAGATTGTTTCAATAATTCCTCCATCTGTAAGAAGAGATCAAGTTTTATCCCCCTAAAACATGATTTTTGTTTGCACTGTCTGACCCACGTGAATTCCAAACCGGCAGAAATGAATAGGGAGATAGAGAGAGATGATGATGAGGTATGAGGAGGCGGCTACAGAGGGGGTGGGGGTTTGCTAGATATCTGATGAGAGCACTAATTATAACACCTTTGCTTGTATGCTCATTTCAATTAATGCACATGAAATATTCTTTTTTTCTTTATGCTTAGGCCTCTTCCTATGGGTATGGTAAATGTTGTTTGGCATGCTATGTGGCATGGCAAATGAGTTTCCCCACTATGATAGATATGCCAAACTTGATTAAAAACATATATTTAATTGTGTTGGGTGGGACCCTAATGAATAAAAAATATATTTGTGTTTGTATGGTGGGTATTTATAAAAGTTTTAGTGTTATAATTGTAGGAGCAGAACCTCGCAACAACTATGTGCTAGCGAAATTGTGACTAATAAGAATTCGCGAAGACTTCGCAGAGTACTTAAAGAATGACGTAGCAGATGACATCAGCATAATTCATGAGGAAAGTGTGAGTAACTTGCGAAATTATAGAGTGAACCCGCGAGAAGGTGACAAGAGCTTGCGAGAATATGAGCTGTATGTGAGCTGTCATCCACTATGTAAACACTATATAAAGAGGAGAGCAGGAGAGAGAAAAGGGGGATAATTTTTAGAAAACAGATACATTTTTGGAGAGAGATATTTTTAGGAGAGAGATTATTTTCTTTATCATCTTCTTCCCCAAAACTAGATCTAGAAAACTCCAAATATCCATTAATGGAGATTGTAAATAAAATACTAATGTAATCACAACAATCATAGTGAAGAACCATGGATGTAGATCACATTGATCGAACCACGTAAAAAATCCTTGTGTCAATTTATATTTCTAGTACTTATATTTGAGATTTAGGTGATTAATAAGATTTAGATCTACAAAATATTATAAGGGGTGTGTTGTGGGATTTCCTGCAACTATATTTTTGGCGCTAGAAACAGGGACGGGTTTGTTGATTTATACTACCTAGCTACTACCTTGTTGGTTGAAGACAATTTCAGTGAAGATTGGGTTAAGAAAAGTTCCGGCGAAGTCTTCTTGAGTCTCTAAGTTATACAAGGAAGGCAGACACAGAAATTTGAGTAAAAGATCGGTAGAAATTCTGGAAAATCAAAAGAGAGTTATGAGGATAATGAAGAACAAAAACAAAGAGAGGCAATGTACATGAAATCCAATGAATCTGCAAAAGAAAATCTCTTCTCTCTTCTCACTTCTCTTATTCTATGATTCAATTATTCAGATCTGGAAAAAATATTCAAAATTAGTTTTCATTTTCAACAGAGATTTGATTTTTCATACAAAAGTCTTACACCAAGATCAGTATCAATCTGTAGATTCGGGACCCAGTTGCTCCTTCTTAACAAACCCATTTAGCGAATTTTAAACGATTATATATTGAGATTTTTGGTGATTCTCGCGAGCTTAATTTCGTTGATAAAATAGAACACATTAGTCGACCTAACTTTCATTTGATTATCTTTTGTTACAGTGAAGATCAGTAGAGAAGAAATAGATTAACTCGCACCAAAATAACATAACACAGCGAATTAACTCTGGTCAATCAACTATCTCGTAAAAAAAAAAAAAAAAAAAAAAAAGCTCGTGGAAGGAATCAGCAATTACAGTAGTTTCTGCAAAGCCACGGGATATCCCATCCAATACCCAAGGTCATCGGCGAAGAGAAGACACTAGTAACAGCTACTTTGTCACCAAACTACTTCTAAGATTGATTCCATATAAACGACAAACTAAATATAGTATCGTCTCGAGAAGAATCCCATGAATTCACTTCGCTAAACGATCATCGACAATCGACTGGTTCACAATGAGGACGTGCAATAGTTCACACGAGAAGCAACAGATTGTTTCTCTTCGTCAACAACAATCCAAGAGTGTGTTACTTCGCCAATCGATTGCGAATTTCAGCCAAAGATTTTATAAAAGAATTCACAAAAACTTACCAGCAACGCAGCGAAGGAAAGTCTACAAGTTTTAGTTTTCGCAGAAAATCTACATTAGCGAAAAAGTCTACATCATTCAGCAGCCGGGAACACAGAGGTGAAGATGTTCAAGCCGCATCGAAATCCAAAAATGAAAGAAAGTTGCAGAAAATGGCATAGAAGAGTACGGCAAAAATACATCAACAGATATCCCAAAAGAACTAAAAGTTGCTTCATCAATGATTCCAGCGAAGAACCAATAAAAGACAATGAACAGGAATAAGAATAGCACACTCGGAGCTGAAGAAATTATGGACTCAGGAGCTGAACAAATAAAAGACAATGATCAGATTTTACTAACTAAAGAAACAGGAGAAAAGAAAGAAAGGACGAAGATAATAACTATACCAGGAACGAGGACAAATGAATAACTTGTGCGAAGTTCACCCCACTAACACAAACAGAAACTGTCACAAATGGTCAGGGATTAGGAGTATGAGTTAGAGTTCGCGTGATCAATTCTCGCTAAGCTCATAATTTTTCACACTTTTTGGAACTGCTGCTAAAAAAGAAAGGAAGAATAATAGAGTGGCAATATGCGTTTCTTTCGCAAAGACTAGCTGAAGTAGTTGGTTAAGGATGTACCGAGCAAGTGTTAGGACGCATGTTCGAATTTCACCTGAAGCATATTATTTTTACAGAATGAATTTTGCCTTCTATTTCGCAAGATGAAGTTAGCTCAGATGGTCAGCAGTGAAGAGAAGGAGTTTGATGTCTAGGATTCGAATCTCCCTATTCGCAAAGAGTTTTTGCACTTCGCAAATGTTTAGCACAGTCTTTGATAATTTCGCAAGGGTATAAGGATAAGAACAAAATGCTGTGATTTCTATCACAAACAGAAATTCGCACAGACGGTTTGAGTTGGAGCGAACAAACAATAGGTCATGGGTTCGAATTTAAACTTATTATGATAATATTTTCTAGATCTAAACTTATTTAATAATCAAAATAAAGATAAAAGTGCTAAAATTATAAATGGAGACACAACATTTTTTACATGGTTCGATCAATGTGATCTACATCCATGGTTCTTGGAGGCATGAATGCAAGCAGCAGGTCGCAGGATCAATTCTTGCTTCTCGCACATTTATTTTTGTTATGCGAAATTTCGCACAGACTTTGCCTATTTCGCAAAGAAGAAAGTTGATGACTATCTCGCAAATTAATTTCGCAAGAGAGGATTAGTACAGTTGGTATGGTGCGAGAAAATCCAAGAAGCAGGTCAAGGGTTCAAATCTCATTTCTCACACTTCTTTTTGCTGCGAGATAATTATATTTGTGCGACGTTTATACATTTCAATGATGCTAGCTTCGCAAGTGTTGATGGTGGATTTTCATTCAAGGTTAAATTTGTAAAAAACCAGAAAAATCATGCGTTGACATCTTGTAAAAGATAAAGCCATTTATAAGTGTTGGATACTCCCTCACTTAATTCACCAGGAATGGAGCATATAGCAACAATCCCATTCTGTGAATACATGAAATTCCTCCAGGTTGGAGCATGTGGCAACAATCCCTTCTGTGAATTTCATATCAGCCTTGTATTTCCAGTACTCATTATCGGTGTGGCATGACGGTCGAGTGTTACTCTTCTGAGTAACACGAACCTCCAAGCACTATAATGAAACCATGTACGAAATACCCGTCTGACAGCCGACTCTCGGTGTGTTATACTAGCCCGATTGAGCCCCTCTCGGTGTGTTATACTAGCCCGATTGAGCATCCGGACTGACCATATCGGTCCAGGATATGATTCGATCATGATCATCCAACTCCATAAGCATGATTGGATGACCCCGGATCAATTCCATCACCCCAAGCGGGTATGGAATACCCACGGCCGACCCCGCATGGTCGGTCATTGGCCTAGCTTGCCAAGAAACCGTTCATACCAAGCATTATGGACGGAAAACCCTAAATTAGGGTTTGCGGCATATTACATGTGTCGCAAAGCAGTCTCAACCATCCATCTTCGCAGGTATAGATGGAGGGTGTAGATGTAGACTCAAAGGGCCCGAGCATGTCAACACGATCACCGTGGGCCCGCCTACACACTTGACCAATCGGTCAAAACCAACCATGGTTGGTCGTGACAAAATTGTCACCCAAACAAGAGATGGCGCACGGCTTTGAAAGCCAAAATTAGGGTTTCAATCCATCACGCGCGTCCATCTTCTCCGGCACGAATGGAGGGTCACAAATTAGATTAAGCAAGGGCCGGTCATACTAGCATGACCACCGTGGGCCCATCTACCTCCTCATGTGTTCGGCCAAGGCATATCATGCCTAGTTAATCCAAAACGTGCGTCCAAACTAGCATGGCCACGCCTCCCAAACCACAACCGATCTCGACCGCTCAACTTCAGGATGATTTGAGTGGCTTAGATCACGTTTTCATGGGATAGTCAGGTATAGGTGTGAACACCAGCCTACCACCTACACGCTGGTATGATCGACCAAGACCGACCAAGATGGGTCGTCTTGAAACGTGTGCCCAAACTTGGGATGTCACGCGGTTTCCAACTCCTTTGCGACAATGGATTTCTGCCGCAAACCGATCTCAACCACTCAACTTTACCGGTCAAATTGAGTGGCCTAGACCGCGCCTTCATGGGACAGTGAGGTATGGACGTGCACACCGGCATGCTGTCTACACATATTCCCGGCCGGTCCTCTCCAAATCCCCTTCCATGCTTGTTTTCGACCAAGCTGAAGAGTGATGCTTGCGCACCTCTTCAAAAACCCTAATATTCATTAACGGTCATGAGATGAGTGTCTCAAAGATCATCTCATCCGTCCAACTTCACTGACTTGGTTATACAACCCCGGTCGGGGAGTTATTTGGTCGGTGAGGCGTCGTTACCCATCACTTTACCACACCATAATGCAGTACTGCATAAAATACACACGATACTTCACAAGTATCGACTCCCGAATAACACACAGTTATTCAATTCAAGATTACATGCTATCTTTCGTGGATCCACGATCCACACATTCCGAACATCAATCATGTCACAAACCGGGGGATACATATGGGGTATTGGTCGGCGGTTTACGGCGTGCGGCGCAACGCAACGCACCATCACAAGAACGTGTCGGGAAGTCATGGACGGTTAGAGATGAACAGGAGAAGTGGGCAAGACCGGTCGTGTGGCACCGACGCACAACTCCACTACTCCATCACTCCACTTCCTCCACTTCCCACGAGAGACGTGAATAAGGCTCAATGACTTGTATAAATAGGTTCTCCGCCCTATTTCAAAACAACAACACAAGTCCAGACGAGATAGAAAAACCAAGTGTTAATACAAAAACGTATTCAAACACCCAGAGCTTGCTTGCATCAATCACAAGCCTGCCCACCTTTCTGTTACAAGTCATAAGCAAGCCAACACCTTCACAATGTTAACACCTTCTTCGCTTCCCTCCCTAAGATCAACCCCATCTCCTTCACTTTGTGACCGAAACAAGTCTGGAACGGCCAATTCTTGGTTTAGGCCGGACTTGCCTGATTGATCTCTCGAATCTACAAGCACTCACCGCGTGAGTGCATTTGTTTAAGGTTTAAATTCATTCCTCATCCACACCCCAAATTACCAAATTCTCAAGGAGTAGTTTTCACCCATAAACAATTGGCGACCACGGTGGGAGGTTGATCTCTCGGTTACACAAAATTGAATTCTCAATTTTTCGGTTTCCATCTCGCAATGTATCCGGAAACCACAGGTGGTTCAGATATCATGGGAAGTATAGTTAGAATGCTGGAGGATGTCTTGACAAATCAAGCCGGTATCACCAGAAGGCATAACGAGACATATCTCCTTTTGAATGATATAACATCACAATTACAAGAAGGGTCGGCGTGCATCTACTCAGGCAGTGCAAGAAACGCTGAATCCTTAGCCAGGAGTCACAACTTTACCAGTGGAGAGGCAAAAAGAGCGCGTAACCGCAGGAGATTCAGGAAAGATGAACAACATGGTCCAGTCAACAATGAAGAACCGAGGCAACTCCACAGAGGAAAGGACTTGTCCGGAGTACTACAACGTCTACCAGACAAAGAAAGGGAGCCTGCAGCCTACGGAGCCCTGCTAGAGGATTTATATCTCAAAACTCTTGTTGAAGTCCGGAAGACTGTCCAATCCGCGTCGACCTTCCAACCAACTGAAGAAATGCATGAGGAAGGAGAGATCAATCAGGAAATGCCTGAATACAGAGGATGGGAGCGTTCAATTCGATCACTCAGCGGTGATATTACGACACCTTCCACATCCCTTTACCCAGGCAAGCGATCCGTAGATATGATGGCACTCGCAAATCTTCCAACTTCATCTCCGGAACGTGCTCCGTATCAAAACCACGTAGAGACATCACAACGCCCACTAACGCAGGAAAAGCTAGACTCGAAGTACCTACACTTTCCGTTCCCAATGGAAAGGATTTTGGAGTTCTTTGGAGACGTGGGTACGAAAGCAGTGGTGGAACTACCTCCTGTATGGCGTCCACCAACCGATCAAGAAGTAATTGACCCGAGAGAGGCTACTTCGGTTGATACAAGTAAAGCTTCGAAAGCAATAGAACTCAGGTCTGGATCAGCAATCAATTCTGATGGAGCTAGTGTAGATAACACTCCCGGTGTCGAGGTACCTATCAGTGGAGCTACCGTGGTCAATACATCTCGTGGAGCCGTCACTAGCGGAGCAGGAGATATTCCAGTAGGGGTAACTCCTCCCATCACCAGAGCCAGAGCAGCCGCAAATCCCGGCATCTCCTTAAGTGTAACACCTCTGGTAGTCACCAGAGCAACAACTTCCACTCCTTCATCAGGACGAGGAGCCGGAGGGACGAGAGGAGGACCATCCCCCATTACCATTGCAGACTTGATGGAGAAGCAGGAAGTTCTTGCTAAGACTCAAACGGATATGGACGCAACTCAGGAAGAGGTACTCACTTTTCTTAAGACATTAACTGATCGATTTCCACAAGAGCCGTGACAGCCCGGAGCAAAAAAGAACGCATTCAACGCAGGAGGAGAAGGTACTTCAGCGGCGCGGACCTCCATGGACCCGATCAAAGAAGCGACATCGAGATATGAGCGGTCATGTCATGGAGACTTCTACACTGGGACTGATCCTCACAACGATCCTCCTCAAGACAACAGGTTTCACTATGAACCCGGAGGCCGGTGGATCGGGAAGCGGTTTCTCTAGTGGAAAGTTTATGCGAACTTTCACACCTCTCGAAGAATCAGCGCGCGGAGACGTTTTGTTGCAATCAACCAGAGGAAGGTCACAACCGTGCCCTACATGTCACCGCACGCATCAAGGATTCAGAGTTCGACACGACCCTTATCTACACAGGAGCGTCTTCATTACTCTCAAGATTCTCAGGACATCCAAGGTTCTCCCAGGCAAGGTCGTACGGAAGCCTACCACAATGACGGACTTCGAGGGAAACCAAACCAAAGCACATACGGAGAAGCTCCGCGGAAAGAATCGAGACAAGTTCGTTGCATCCCACTCCCCACGTGGGCGTCAATTCGGGAAGAAGACCGGATTGCATCATTGAGGGCTAGTACCAACGATGCATCTTTGCTGACGAAGCACTCTTCTCCATCCTGTGAAGCCACGACCCACGTTCACACGAAGAGGGAACGAACTTTTATGGAGAGTCGTGACCAGAAAGGAAAATGGTATACCGACCTTTGCCATTATCAATTAGCAAGGGAGACTGTTACCCGGTCTCTCCACCTAATGGAATTCTACAATGACAACGAACCACAAGAACAAGTGCTAGATGCTCCACAACAGTGCAAGAGGGCACCAAGCGCTGGCGATGAGATTGAAATCGTTGGGGAATCTCCTAGGCCTATCTCCATCAGCTCAACCTTGGGTACGGATAAACGCACGAAGCTCGTGGAACTTCTCAAAGAGTACCAGGACATATTCGCTTGGAGATATGAAGAAATGCCGGATTTAGATGAAAATTGGTCACCCATCATCTACATGTCATACCCGGATCCAAGTCGGTTAAACGATTTGTAGTTCGGATCGGTGCCGCATAGACTTCAAGAGACTTGAGCAGTCTTGCTCCAAAAATGATACTCCTTTACCTAACATCGACATGTTAGTAGATTCAACCAGTGGACACGGCATGTTCTCCTCCATGGATGGATGTAGCGGCTACAACCAGATAAGGATGTACGAGCATGACACAAGTAAGATATCTTTTCGAACTCCTCTCGAAAATTTTTATTATACCATACTTCCATTTGGTTTAAAGAATACAGGTGCAACGTATCAACGCTCTATGACGGCAATCTTCCACTGGAGCCAATACCTCAAGGGAGCAGCCTCAAGAAGATAACAATTTCCACGCGTCATATCGAACAAGATCCGGGCGAGTCACTTTATCAGACAGTGGTACATGTCTATCATGCTATGTTGGAGAATCCGCGCTTTTGGTCATCCTCTGGAGCTGTTGAACGCTCATCCACAACAACATATGCCCTAATAGAAAGAAACAGGCCTACCGGTAATGAAGAGCCTCATAATGTTCGTAGGGACATATATCTCACCAACATGCGATACAACCTTGACCTTACAAGCAGTTCCCTGAAGCAGCAAGAGGAAAACCACCGAGATACAACATCCTGCGCGTCCCCCAACTCCAACTCCAGTACCACATGCACGACTCCCATAATGATGAAACAACGTCCATGATATTCCATACCTGGCTCGACAACAACCACTACGAACAAACCATGTGAACCACGCTTGGGGACTGAGGCTCAGCATGAAGTTCCTTCACCGTCAGTCAAGGACTTGTTCAACATAAGAAAGATGGTCAGTCAAGAATCATGGAATTCGCAAGGGTAAATCGAACTGAAGAGGAAGCCACTTCAACGCTCCCTCCAGCAGAAGTTGCTTCAATGGTCTATTCAAGAGCCGCCTCAATGCTCTCTCTGGGACCCTGTTCGCTTCAGAATCCTGCTTCAACACTCTCTCCAGGATCCACCTCAATGTTCGCACCAGAAACCACTTTAACATCCTCTCGAGCCGTTTCAACACTCAAACTGCATCAATAATCTGCGCTCTGGTCAAGTTATCTTTGAAGCTGTCAACACCTCGTGACTTGGCACCAGCATTATCCCCAGAAGACATCTCAACAGGAGTTCTTTTCTTCATTCTACAATAAAAGACATGAGCAGTATGTGTATAAAAACGCGTGAGATGTGTAGTCACACATGACAGAACACACATTCACTTTGGAGTACACAAGGCTGGTATTGGGTCCAAACACCGGTGTTGATCAAGTCACAAGTCCGGTGTTGATCAAGTCTCAAGACCGGTATTGATCAAGTCACAGGTATCACTCAAGTTTCAAGTCCGGTGTTGATCGAGTCACAAGTACGGTTTGCTCAAGCTTCAAGTCCGGTATTGCTCAAGCTTCAAGTCCGGTATTGCTCAAGCTTCAAGTCCGGTATTGCTCAAGCTTCAAGTCCGGTATTGCTCAAGCTTCAAGTCTGGTATTGCTCAAGCTTCAAGTCCGGTATTGCTCAAGCTTCAAGTCCGGTATTGCTCAAGCTTCAAGTCTGGTATTGATCAAGTCACAAGTCCGGTATTGCTTAATTTTCAAGACCGGTGTTGGTCAAGGGAGCGAGGTGGTATAAAGGTGACATTGATCGAGCATACACGATATGGGACCCACGTTCAATCAAGCATATATGGCGGGACCATATTTATTTGCACAACACGGTTCTCTTATGTCATGGGAATCATGTTCACGAAATTCAAGCCCACGTTCGATCAAACAGGCGCAGTAGCCCCACAAACGAAGCAGGCGCAGCAGTCCGTCGATTAGGCACAACCCCACGATCGAGCGAAGCAGGCGCAATAGCCCCTCAACCTAATCGGGCATAACAAGGTCGATCCGGCAAGACCGACATTCAAACGGAGCAAGCACGGAGTGGGCCCTCGGCCAAGCCCGGACATAGCAAGGTCGACCAAAGCGTGCAAGACCGACATCATACTAGGGGAATGCTCTCCTAGATGCCTTTTGAACGTGACATACTCCAAGGACGGGGATGACTGTCTCTCACGGTAACATCTAACTTTGTCTCATAAGTTTTATCTTCAGAATGTCACCATCTTATGCCTACCCCACAATAGTGTAACCATTGTGTGGTAGGCATGGGGACTTAATGTTGATGGTGGATTTTCATTCAAGGTTAAATTTGTAAAAAACCAGAAAAAATCATGCGCTGACATCTTGTAAAAGATAAAGCCATTTATAAGTGTTGGATACTCCCTCACTTAATTCACCGGGAATGGAGCATGTAGCAACAATTCCATTACGTGAATACATGAAATTCCTCCAGGTTGGAGCATGTGGCAACAATCCCTTCCTGTGAATTTCATATCGGCCTTGTATTTCCAGTACTCATTATCAGTGTGGCATGACGACTGAGTGTTACTCTTACGAGTAACACGAACCTCCAAGCACTATAATGAAACCATGTACGAAATACCCGTACAGGATGACTCTCGGTGTGTTATACTAGCCCGATTGAGCCCCTCTCGGTGTGTTATACTAGCCCGATTGAGCATCCGGACTGACCGTATCGGTCGGATATGATCGATCGTGATCATCCAACTCCATAAGCATGATTGGATGACCCCGGATCAATTCCATCACCCCAAGCGGTATGGAATACCCACGGCCGATTCCACCCCGCATGGTCGGTCATTGGCCTAGCTTGCCAAGAATTCATACCAAGCATTATGGAATGGAAAACCTAAATTAGGGTTTGCGGCATATTACATGTGTCGCAAAACAGTCTCAACCATCCATCTTCGCGGTATAGATGGAGGATGTAGATGTAGACTCAAAGGGCCCAGAGCATGTCAACACGATCACCGTGGCCCGCCTACACACTTGACCAATCGGTCAAAACCAACCATGGTTGGTCGTGACAAAATTGTCACCCAAACAAGAGATGGCGCACGGCTTTGAAAGCTAAAATTAGGGTTTCAAGCCATCATGCGCGTCCATCTTCTCCGCCACGAATGGAGGGTCACAAATTAGATTAAGCAAGGGCCTGTCATACCCGGCATGACCACCGTGGGCCCATCTACCTCCTCATGTGTTCGGCCAAGGCATATCATGCCTAGTTAATCCAAAACGTGCGTCCAAACTAGCATGGCCACGCCTCCCAAACCACAACCGATCTCGACCGCTCAACTTCACTTAGGATGATTTGAGTGGCTTAGATCACGTTTTCATGGGATAGTCGGGTATAGGTGTGAACACCAGCCTACCACCTACACGCTGGTATGATCGACCAAGACCGACCAAGATGGGTCGTCTTGGAAACGCGTGCCCAAACTTGGGATGTCACGCGGTTTCCAACTCCTTTGCGGCAATGGATTTCTGCCGCAAACCGATCTCAACCACTCAACTTTACTGGGTCAAATTGAGTGGCCTGACCGCGCCTTCATGGGACGGTGAGGTATGGACGTGCACACCGCAGCATCTTTGTCTACACATATGCCCGGTCGGTCCTCTCCAAATCCCCTTCCATGCTTGTTTTCGACCAAGCTGAAGAGTGATGCTTGCGCACCTCTTCAAAAACCTAATATTCATTAACGGTCGCGAGATGAGTGTCTCAAAGATCATCTCATCCGTCCAACTTCACCAACTTGGTTATACAACCACCGGTCGGGAGTTATTTGGTCGGTGAGGCGTCGTTACCCATCACTTTACCACACCATAATGCGCACTCGCATAAAATACACACGATACTTCACAAGTATCGACTCACTGAATAACACGATTATTCAATTCAAAGATTACATGCTATCTTTCGTGGATCCACGATCCACACATTCCAGGACATCAATCATGTCACAAAGCGGGGGATACATACGGGGTATTGGTCTCGGCGGTTTACGGCGTGCGGCGTGCAACGCGCCATCACAAGAACGTGTCGGGGAAGTCATGGACGGTTAGAGATGAACGGGGAGAAGTGGGCAAGGCCGGTCGTGTGGCACCGACGCACAACTCCACTACTCCATCACTCCACTTCCTTCACTTCCCACGAGAGACGTGAATAAGGCTCAATGACTTGTATAAATAGGTTCTCCGCCCTATTTCAAAACAACAACACAAGTCCAGACGAGACAGAAAAACCAAGTGTTAATACAAAAACGTATTCAAACACCCAGAGCTTGCTTGCATCAATCACAAGCCTGCTCACCTTTCTGTTACAAGTCATAAGCAAGCCAACACCTTCACAATCTCAACACCTTCTTCGCTTCCCTCCCTAAGATCAACCCCATCTCCTTCACTTTGTGACCGAAACAAGTCTGGAAGTCCATTTCTTGGTTTAGGCCGGACTTGCACAGATTGATCTCTCGAATATACAAGCACTCACCGCGCAGTGCATTTGTTTAAGGTTTAAATTCATTCCTCATCCACACCCCAAATTACCAAATTCAGCAGGAGTAGTTTTCACCCATAAACAGCAAGCAAATCATATACTTCGCAAGAGACAACAACAGCAGCAAACCATAAAAGCTAAGTACCACTTTCCTTGAACATTATACTTTTACAGAAAATAAAAGATTTTTGATTTGATTTACAAAAGGCGAGATAATCGCAGAATTACAGAAATTTCATAATTACAAAGATTCCACAATTACAAAAGAAACCGAGAAAAATCTCGCACAAATCAATTTATATATTTCCCTTAAGTACTTGCTTTGTTTCAAATGAGAATGATATCCAACATGGAGAGTAGTAGCGGGCAAACCTTTGTGGCGTACACCCTAGTTCGCGAACAATATTCGCAAGAGGCAATGTACCTAAAGTGCGTCATATAAGGGGGTACCTATTAGGATCATTTCCATGAAAGATGTTTATCGGATGAGACGAAACAAGTTATACAAAGGAAATCAAAACAAAGAAAAACGATTTGAACTTGCAATTAAATGAATATTTTTGATAAAAGGAATGTTGAATACTAATCTAAATTCTTATTTGCATTACAACATTGCATGAGGCAGAGAACGTGGAGTAATAATTTCGCAATGCTTCTTATTCGCGATCAAGGACGGATACTTCTTATACTTCTCAAAGGATACTTCATACTTCTTATATATTTCGAGGATTGAGTACTTCTTATACTTCTTCAAGGATACTTCATACTTCTTATACTTCAAGGGTTGATACTTCTTATTTATTTCACAAAGCTTCGGAACTCAGCAAAAGAATAGAGGCAAGTACGTACTTTTCAAGTCCCGTATTCTTTCGCTCGTTCCTTCATCAGCAAAGATCAAAGGCTACTACAACAACGGATTTTTTCTTAAAGATCGCTCTTCAAGCAATATTCAAGAAAAAATAGGCAAAATGTAGGAGCAGAATCTCGCAACAACTATGTGCTAGCGAAATTGTGACTAATAAGAATCGCGAAGACTTCGCAGAGTACTTAAAGAATGACGTAGCGAGATGACATCGCATAATTCATGAGGAAAGTGTGAGTAACTTGCGAAATTATAGAGTGAACTGCGAGAAGGTGACAAGAGCTTGCGAGAATATGAAATGTATGTGATTTTGTCATCCACTATGTAAACACTATATAAAGAGAGAGCGGGGAGAGAGAAAAGGGGGGATAATTTTTAGAAAACAGATACATTTTTTGAGAGAGATATTTTTAGGAGAGAGATTATTTTCTTTATCATCTTCTTCCCCAAAACTAGATCTAGAAAACTCCAAATATCCATTAATGGAGATTGTAAATAAAATACTAATGTAATCTCAACAATCATAGTGAAGAACCATGGATGTAGATCACATTGATCGAACCACGTAAAAAATCCTTGTGTCAATTTATATTTCTAGTACTTATATTTGAGATTTAGGTGATTAATAAGATTTAGATCTACAAAATATTATAAGGGGTGTGTTGTGGGATTTCCTGCAACTACAATAATATATTTAGTGGGACCCTTTAAATATAAAAATATATTAGAATAATAAAAAAGTAGGAGAGAAGGATCATTTATATATATATAAAATTACTCGGAGATAAAGTGAATATCGCTGGAGATAAAGAGAATATCGCCAGCGATAGAGTCTCTGTCGCTCAGCAAAGCGATAGAATCTCTATCGCTCGATGGAAACTCTGTCTCCTATGCCTATATGCCAGGAATAACATATTGGCATATGAGTTTGGCAGTTTGGCATACCCATAGTGGGTGCATATATGCCAAATATCAGTGTTTGGCATACCCATAGGAAGAGGCCTTATCGATCTTTCTTTTTTTTTGGAAAATAGAGATTATATTGATAATTCCGATTCGAGATCGGGATCGTTACAAGGCAAATCGGTTACATAATCAACAAGAGTCAACACACTTTCATCAACATCATAATATCTCTGTAGGAACAACTTCGAAATTTCTATCAACCCAACCAAACCTAACTCTCCAATAAACCAACAACAAGGTGATTTGACAAGGTTAAATGGTCTCGTTTGTTTTGTTAAGAACAAAATCAAACACAATAACACTGCATACAATAGATTTGTTAGGATCATCAAGTGATCCAACCATTTTTCAAGGTTTTGAATGACAATAAAATAAACTAAGTTACAGTAATTTTTTAAACTAACATTGTATCTGATTTCTGGAAAGGTCTGAGTTGGTCGGAGTCGATCGGAAGCAGATCGGAATCTGAAACGGAGTCTTGGTGTCTGTTATCGTTGTTGTAATGAGAGTCTTCGTGTCTGTTATCGTTGTTGCAGAGTCTTTTGGTGTTGTTGCCGTAGAAACAGTAGTTGCCGCCGTTGATGTCGCTGCCAAAGTTGAAGATGAATTTCTTTTGGAGAAACCCAAACCCCATCTCTTAAACACCATTAGGAGAAACCACTGATCAAGATGTAGCCAAGAACAAGATCCAATCTAAAACGAAGATTTAAAAACTATAGGCAGGGAAAAAACCGAACTGAAAACACTTCTCAGAAGAGATAACAAGCATATAAAAGAGATTAAATCAGATCAGATGAAGAAAACAAGCATATAAAAGATTTTAGAAACGTTTGACCTGCCCAAAATCTACTCAAAGGAACAGATCTGGGCAGATGGGTTTTTAGTGTTTGGGGGTTTCAATCGCTTTGGGAGGTAGAGAGAGAAAACGTGCTTTTAGTTTTTAGGTCTATGCTTATCGATCTAGGATCATCTAACTTCATCCCCAACTATCCATACAATACATCATACACATTTAAGGCCCTAATAGGGTACGGGGGTGGTGACTAATTTTCTGGTAACCTACGTAATGAGATCAGCTCAGTGGATCAGATACTATGTAAGCAAAGATGTCATAGTTGAGCTGATACTAAGAAATAAAGATACGTTCGACACGAGATCTGCTCATAAGATCGTATACTTAGTAAGCAAAGATACTTCGTAAGAGCAGATATTAAGAAAACAAAGGCATATTTGTAATACAAAGGTGAGTAAGCAGATAAGCGAAATAAAGAGACATCTATGTTGAGCTAGTTTCATCTCAAACCCTAAGCTCACCGAATTAAAAAACACCGGATATCATAGTGTAAGTAATTATTAGTAAGTGCAACTAAGTTAATAAATCACACAAGAGATTACGTGGTTCGGTTAATTCTAACCTGCATCCACGGGTAAAGATACTAATTAGTTTATTATTGATCGTGTTAAAAAATGGTGGAAGAACTCCATTAAAGAGAGAATGAAGCTCTTCTAAATAAGAGAGAAAGTACAGAAAGAAAGTAGTGATATGAGTCTTTTCTCTGATCTTATCTAACTCAAAGGTCCCCCCTTTTCTCTTGAGATAAGGATGGGTATTTATAGCTCCACGTGCATCATGGATATCTTTGATGTCTTCTGTTCCATCGAGATATGATGGTCCTTGGTCAATTCGGTACCTTCGTTGGCCGCGTACCTTCCCTAGTCAGAGGATGCCACGTACTCTGAGCCCACGTGGTTGAAGACCACGCGCCTTCGCATTAAATGCTGAGCATAATGCTCAGCTACCTCTGATAAACAGACATACCCACGTGCCTATACTATAGCCTATTGCTTAACAATTAAGCAGTCTTGGAAGTGTTTTGGTGTACTCCGTTGCAACGTACTTTGTTACTCCCACAGTTAATAATTTGCCACACGTTGATGGAGATGGCTTCATAATTAAGCAGTCTAAGAAGCGATGTAGTGTGTGTTGTTGTAACATAATAAGTTTCTCTACCCTTAATATTGTGCCACATGGCACAATAGATTTTTGGTATCCATAATTTGCCCATTTTCTTGAGGGTTGTTCGAAGAACGATCCTCAAGAAAAAAAACCTTGATCCTCCTTCGTTTATTTCGTCGAGATATCATCGAAGTATCAAACTGGTTTGCTGAGATACCTTCGAAGTAACTTGCTGATGTACCATTGAAGTATCAATATAATATGCTAAGATACCGCCGAAGTGATTTGTTGATGTAGAGAAGTATCGAAGTAGTTTTCCGTTATACCATCGTAGTACCGAAGTAGTTCGTTGAGGTACCAATCGAATTTGTTTAATGAAGTACTATAGAAGTATCAAAGTACTTTATTGAGGTACTAAAGAGGCCGAGCCCTACTTACTTCAGTCGCAAACCATTCCCCAATCTCCCGCTCAAGTCACAGTGTGCTACTCTGTATGAGGACCTCCTTCCATTCTGCCACTCTCCGTTCACACGGTTCTCAAAGCGGAGGAGAAAGGGAGGGAAGCAGGTACCACGAGCCCTCTGTCCCACACATCTATTCAGAAGAAAGTGTAGTTCACCGGTTCCACCGAATGCTCCTATTTCTCGGCAAAGATCGTGTGTGTGCAGTTATGCTTCGGATACTTCGCAATTTAAGATCGACCCAGTTCCCCTTCTTTTCCGATTCACTCCCTTTTTCGACACACAAGGACCTTTAGGGATCGACCTTGGGGAGAGGAAAGACACGGTGGGAAGTTTACTCATTTTTTTTTGTCTTACAAGGCCCTCACATGTAGAACATATGAGTCTCTTCGCCCCTCCAAGTCTAATAAGAGTACCTGAAACCCCATACGATGTAATAGAATCACTAAGCAAAGAAGTAGACATTTATCGTAATAAAGGCGCCCCCTTATGTATGGGATTCTTCTATTGCTTCTTTATGATACGCAGACATTCACGACCATTCATATGTCTGACTTCCTTCTTAATATAATGATCACGCAATAGGGCCACAAGACTAGGCTTTTGGATCATACCCTCTCTTTCAACCTATCTCAATGAATGAAGCCCCTTCTAAGTTATAGCGAAGATGAATCCAATCTATACGCTTAGCCTTTAATACACCGAATAGAATACCCCTCTTTATGATGCCAGGAGGGACTCGACTGACAAGGAAAGGGACCCGTAGGGGGTGAGACATCATCACTCGACCACTAGGTCGGCCACACCCAACCCGAAGACTGTTAAAGACTTTAGATACTCGTACGTAAGTGCGAGGAGAGGGATAAAGGCACTTACCCGTTAGGGTGAGGTACTATACGTAAGCGGAGAGGAAGGAAGCATCCCTATCCTCTGTTCGGCCGATTATTCCGATGGCATCTCGTATTCACGCCCCCGTTTGACTACCGCTCGAGGATGTAGTTGTAGATACATTAGTGTCTTCTTAGTGGGTCCTTGGCTCCACCTCTTATCTCCTTCTAAGACATGTTGTTATCGTCTCCAATAATCATTTTTAGAAAATAACCAACCTAAGTACGCGGACTTAAGTACCCGGAATAAGTTTGTAAATAGTTCACAAACTCCAGCAGATTTTCTCGGGAAGAGAACCTCCGACCGTACGTGGACCTGGGTTCGCGGACTCGCTTCAGTTTTCTGAGCAGACAAAGTACGCAGACTTTGGTTCAAGGAATGAGGACTTATACATGTATGTGTTACCACACAATGCTTATATCCAACAATGTTTATATAATCTAAACTCTCATTTCAATCATTGAAATATTCTTAGAGGACGTTATATAGTTGTTATTCACAAACCATTTTTCGCCAAAGCCATTTTCGAGTGATTGAAACATAACATGACTTTCGTCACTAGGTAAAGATGAACTTAGCCAAAGCGAAAGCTTACCAACACATATTTCGAGAAATAAGCGACATAAACTCGGCTCGAAATAGCAAATGTGTATAATCAAAGTCTATATAGCAAAACGACTTTTGTCTCAAGATGGGAGATAGAGTAGATAGACTTTTGAGTGATAGATAAGTTCAAGTCTCCACATACCTTTTAGTCGATGAAGTTACACCAGTTCCTTGAGTAGTTCTTCGTCTTGTATGATGATCGCCATGGAGTTCTTGAGCTCAACTAAACTTTCTATCCTAGTCCGAGACTTAGGTATAGTAGACTAGAAATCAAGACTTATAGTTTTGATCACTAACATTGACAAACATGCGTGAGATAGCAACGCATGCGAGTTCGACCAAGAAATGCTCTAACAATCTCCCCCTTTGTCAATTTTAGTGACAAAAGTATCAATACATATGGAATACAAAAATAGATAAATAAACTTTTGTAGCTTTTCTTCCACATGCCTAATCTTCAACATTACTCGAAATCTTCGTCACTTCCAAGTACTCCAATGATTCCAAAGGTTGTAAGTTTAGCATCATCGTTGTTGAAAATCCGTAGCTATAACAATGAGAAAACAAGAATTCTCAATCATTGTTATACAATGTCATAGTATTATTACACAATATCAAAGTTCAATTGTATCACAACTTCGACAACAATACTATGGTGATATGTATCACTCCCCCTTAGTCAATACTCCATCTCACATGGAAACCACTCCCCCTTACATAATGATCTGAAAACCATATGTATTTGTAGTGTGAACTACACATTAATTCTCCCCCTTTTTGTCAATAAAATTGGCAAATGTACAAAAACGGGATCCTAATGAAATTTCCAAAGAGATATTTCATGACCAAAAGTACGCACATATCAACTTATTTAGATGCAATCATATAGCGGAAGATAAATTCTTTCATCAAGGAGTTTATAAGGATACAAGATAACTCCTATAATATTCCACAACCGCACTTCCCACAAAGATTTGGCAATTAAGCACAAGTTCAATTAAGAACTCTCCTCCATAAAATGCCATTCCCGAAAGAACAACAAGAGCGACCTTAATTTCATAAGAAAAGAAGGATTTCTTTTGACACAACACACTAAGAAACATGACATAAAATCAACCTATGGAAAAAAATGCAGAATTGAAGTAAACACTTACTGGAGTTCCAAAATCAATTGCCCAAAAGATCGAGATAAGCACTGTGGCAAGAGTCATAGAAACAACTAGTGAACCAAAACAACACCAATAGACTGTCGTAAGTGTTGAAATGTAGCAGTGTCTAATGGTTTGGTGAGAATATCAGCCAACTGTTGTTCGGAATGCACAAATTCCATATTTATGATACCATTTTCATAGAGATCTCGAATAAAATGGTACCTTATATCAATGTGCTTTGTTATTGAGTGCTCAACGTGATTCTCAGTGATTCGAATCGCTCTAGAGTTATCACAAAAGATCTTCATTATTCCAGTATCAATTCCATAATCAGCCATCATTTGTTTCATCCATAGAAGTTGAGTGCAACTGTAGATGGGGAAAAAACGGTTTGCTGGTTTTTTGGGGAAATGAAGAGACGAGCGTGTCGAGACTCCTCGAACCAAGCAAACTGCTCAACCTCACACAGATACACTGCAAAGGGAGTGCTTAGATTCGAGAGATAAATCTGTAGGACTCCGCCCTAAACCAAGTCAATGGCCGTTCCAGAGTCAATTCGTCCGCAAAGAGGGAGATGGGTTGATCTGTAGGAGGGAAGCTAAGAATTATGTGGAATCAATGATGATCAAGGATTGTGGATGTGTTGAAGGTTTCTGCAATAATTGGTGAACTGTAGAGTTCGAATAAGTTCTGATAGATTGATGAATTCTTGAGAGTAGTTACTCGAGAAATTCTGTGTGGACGATTGCAAATAGCTAGTGATCATTCGTTATCCTCAATCATGGATTCAGAGACTTATTTATATTGTCAGAGTTGTGAACACCTTGATCCCTGTAAGTGTGACGGTTTCATGAGTGGAAGAGTGGGCAAGTGGAAGATCGTGGTAAAGTCAGTTCCATGTCGTGTGGAGACTTGACAGATCGTGCACCCACTACTTTGCTAACTCCTTCAACCGTTTACACAACTTATGCACATTTCTCGTCATGGATGAAATCCACGTGTTGTAGGCCGCCAGACCAAAACCTTAGTAATTATCCCCCAATTTGACGTGATTGATGTCTCACGAATTGTGGAGTCTGCATGACAGACGTGTATTTAGTTTGTCAGTTATTGACTGATTAGACAATGAGTCTAGGTTTTGTTGAATCGAGCATGTTTGACAAATGCTCAGCGATTCATGAATGTTAATGTTGCTCATCTGAGCAAATATTGTAAATTCACCGAGTTGTTGAATATTGATGAGTTCTTTCTGAATATATGTGGATTATTCGTTAACTGAGCAAGTATTGCTCGATTCGACGAAATACTGATAAATTACTGAATATTGATAGTTGGATCAATATTCGAGCAACTGAGCAAGTATTGCTCCATCCGACGATTTATTGAATATCGAGAATTTGACGAGCAACTAAGCAAGTATTGCTCAACTCGAAAAAATACTGAATATTGATAATTTGACGTGCAATTGAGCAAGTATTGCTCAATTCGACAAATTACTGATAAATTATTGAATATTGATAGCTGGATCAATTTTTGAGCAACTGAGCAAGTGTTGCTCAATTCGACGAAATATTTATTGGTAACGTGACCTAATAAAATATTAAAATATTGCTAGATTACCAAATATTATATGATTAATTCATATCTCAAGTTCTTTGAATCAATATAAATTCATTAGTGTTTGAATCTTGCTCAGAATGATGATTCGTAGAACATTTATTCAAAACCCTAATTTCATATCATAGTTGATGAATCGCTGAAAATAGGTCATGAGTGATAGAGGACCGACCACATGGGATGATGGGCGTCCACGTGGTGCCCAACTTTCGAGTGAGCATGCACCAGGGTTCCGAGTTGAACAGTTGGTGATAGAATGATGATTAAATGCCGGTTTCATCATTTATTGAAATATTGCTGGGTTCAGCATTAGGTGATAAAACCTAGGTATGAAAGATGGGGACCAACCAAGAGAGCATGGGACCGTCTCTTGGTAGTCACGAGACCGGTTTGGTCGTTTGAGCAATCCCCAGGTTGGTTGAAGAAAGTTTAGGCCCAATACGAGCAATTGAGCAAATTA
Organism: Papaver armeniacum; assembly: GCA_023531295.1. NCBI lineage: Eukaryota > Viridiplantae > Streptophyta > Magnoliopsida > Ranunculales > Papaveraceae > Papaver > Papaver armeniacum. The sequence goes on from JAJJWW010011620.1 coordinate 170,009, forward strand.
GGTCAGAATTATGAAAACGTGTGGGACCGGCTTTGTGCAAGCCCTAAGGATGACCCTGGTCGGTCATGAAGGCATGCACATGTTTCCGTGGTGCCTATGTCTCCATACTGAGAGTTTTAGTATTTTCTGATGTGCGTTCGAGCAACGTTGTGAATTTTCAGAAGAGTTTCATCTTGACTGAAATTCTTGATTTTTGTTGGAATGAGCATGTATGCTCAATTGATCAATATTTTGTAAATATTAAAATAAGTGTATTTTAACATTTAAAATTGCCGTGGGAGGCTATCCGGTCGTGTGACCATGTTGGCTTTTGGTTTTTCATGATTCGAGCAAAATTTGAGAAGTTATGACGAAATCATGATTTTTGCTCAAACCCAGGAGTTTCATGAATTGAGGAAAATAATAGTTATAAAAGACTAGGGATTACAAGGTGTGGGACCGGCCACGGCTAGGGTATGGCCGGCCGGCTATGTTGCCTGGTCCCGCACACCTTTCCCTATTTTATAATATATTTTTTTCATGAATCCGTGAAGTTATGGAGAATCCATGAATTTTTGTTGAAACGGAGGAGTTTCATGAGTTTAGGGATAAAAAGCTAGGGACTGTGAGGTGTGGGGCATGCCACATCTTGGGCATGGACGACCGTCTAGGTTGCCCGGTCCCGCACACCTTTCCCTATTTGATAATGTTATTTCATGAATCCATGAAGTTATGGGGAATTCATGAGTTTTGCACAAAAACAAGGAAATTTGCTAAAATCAAGGAGTTTTCATGAGTTCATGAAAATAACAAAATAAGACAAAATAATAAAAGAGGCATGGAACCGGCCACGGCTAGGGAACGGCCGGCCGGTCGGTGGGCCCGTGATAGGTGTCTAAAACACCTTAATATTTATCTATTGTTTATGCTTTCTTTGCTAAGTTTTCTTGTAAATTATGTTTCTTATGTTTGCGTTTGAGTGTTTAGGTACTTTGGAGTCATTTGGAACAAAAGAAGAAGAAACGTCGTTTAAAAGGCAAAAAAGTGCAACTTCTCTTGGAGGCGGATTATTTCTCACTATTTGCTTTTATTTCTTCATCTCGTGCAGAAAAGTATGTCGGCTTTAGTGATGCAAATTTATCAAAAGCATGACAACTTTAGTGATGAAGAGATATTAAAGAGAAGAAGTGAATCGAGAAATAAGGGACGGTTGTTCTTGATGAAAGAATTCGAGGAAGAAGAAAGCATTCATTTGGAGCAAGAAGGGCGAGAGCATCATTTTGTATGCGAGGTGCTATTGAAGCACAATGGAGGAAAGGAGTGTCATTCTTTGGTGGCTTGTATCAACTCTTAGGGTGCCTAGAGTTATCACGGGGTATCCCTTATCTACTCTCCCGGGTGGCTATATCCACTCCCATTCCAACACAAAACCTAAAAATCGGTGTTCCTCTTCTCATTTATTTCTCTGTTGAAATTGAGAAAAGAGAGGAACGATAAAATTTCTTGGCCGAGAAAGGAGACGAGATGGATTAGTTCGTGATGAAATCAATGAAAATCGAAATAATTTAGGAGGAAATGGTGCCGCATCCGTGAATTGAATCGAAAAGGATGTGAGGGTTTAATGGTTAGCTTCACTATTTGATGAATAAGAAGATAGATTCGAACTTAAATAAGAATTGAGAGAAAGAAGAAGATCCAGTCTCATTTGCATCATCTCTTGCCATCTTGCAGCCATGACTGCAGTGGATATCTTCAAGGGTTACAAGAGGATTTTTAAGACAAGATGGAATCGAGAGAAGGGGTACAGTAAGGCTGCGTTTTTAATAAGGTTTTGGATATCAATTCTTGACTGAAATGAAGAAGAAGAAAACGGTGTTCTTTTCTTGTTGATAATGGGCACTTTGAATGTGAAGGTTTATGATTGTTGAATGGCTTCGAGCTATGGGTTTGTTGTGAAATTTAATTTAGGAGTTCGGATGAGTTTGGAAGCTACAGCAAGCAGAGATCGACAACACCACTATGTTGTGTACAAAAACTGTTCGAGTAAAAGACTAAACGACTTCTTCTTCACCTCTTTGAGCTCAGCTGCTGTTAGTTGAACCTGTTTACAATGGGCTGTTGCTGCAATGGTTTGTATTGATATGTAACGGGTTTCGGCGTAATGGGTATATTGAGATGAACTCGGGGAAGTGTAGGTGGCGATGATGTTCAAAGGATGGAGGAAGTAGTATACAACACCAAGTCGATGTAGTACGAGGTGATGATTGGTCAAGAAACTAAGTTGAGAAGACTCATAAATGGTGTCGAGTATCTTGGTGGTATTTGGGCAATATCGGAGGAAGAAGCTACTAGATGGCAAAGAAGAGTGAGCAAGCTGGTAGAGTCGCGAGTTTGAGAGTAATGCTTAGGTGCTAGTGAAATATAGAGATGGGTGACTGAAGCTGTAGCCGAGGGATTGCAGGCAAGGCTGGAATGGAGTCTGATGCTGTGGTGGATGATTGCAGGCAGTTTAGCTCGAGTTTGGAGTTTGGCAGTGCAGGGTTTTTGCTTCTGGCGGTGACTGAGTTGGGTGCAGCTACAAGGAGTTGTGAATTTGAACAGGGAATGAATGAAGCTGTAAGGGACTTGTTATTGGTCTAATTTACAGAGTGCAATGGTGTTGTTCAAGGATTGTGGATTGAATCGAGTTTGCGGGAACTAAGAAGCCGAGGATGTTATCATCCATTGAATCAGTAGTTGGGTTGTAATGAGTCCGAGACATGGAGTTCTGTTGTGCAATTGCAAGTGGAAGTTTGTTGAGGTGATCTTTGGAATTGTAGTGGAGAACAAGAACAAGGTCGAGAGGAGCCGAAATTGGTGGTGTTTGTAGCCATACATTGCAGATGAGAGTATGGAGCTACAGATGATGCAAATGGACTGAGCTGCAGAACTGTGGATGCATCTTAGGGTTGAGTTCTGCTGCAATGAAGTCAAGGGATTTTGAAGCTCGACCTTACAGGCTAAAATGAGTTCGAACTGATGTCTAAATCAACGGTTCGAGTGTGTGATAGTTAGAGCTCAGGTTGATGGCAGAATTGTTGGTTTGTTTGGAGACGTAAACCAGATGAATGACAAAGACCTGATGATGTGGTTGCAATGGCCGAATCATAGTTCTGTTAACGGTTTGGTGTCTGTCTGATGAGTGTTCGGCAAAGGCTAGGATCAGATCTTCTTTGCGGAGAAAACAGTGGGACTTTGGGTGTTTGTCGTGACTGAATTATGGACTGTGTTGATGGGTTTGAGGTGATTTCAGGAGCTAGTGCAGTTGAGAACAGGGCTTGTGTTGCTGGAGTCTTAGGCTTGAAGTGCAGATGATATGAGCAATTACGAGGTGAAGGTTGTTAGGGCTACGAAGACCGGTATGTGACTCTGCGGGGCGCGGGCTTAGCAAATGGTGGTAATGATTGCTGCAAGAAGAACATAATGGCAGTGAAGCAATGCAGTGCAATGATGGTGCATGACTAAATTACAGCCTGTGCAAAACTGCAATGGCTCATGCCTAGAGCCAAGTCAGCTGAGTTAGACTATGACTCAGATCTGACTAGGGTTATCTGACATCACTGAGTTAGCCGAGACTTGACTCACCTTGACTCGGTGCTTTAACCGAGTTAACTCGATAGGGACGACGTTTCACGGTGACCGGGTGGACTTTGCCGGTCACCGAGCTACTTTTCCCGCCGAGTTCCGTCCAACTTCCGGCACCTCAACCTTGATTTTCCGGCGACCACTTTTGGAGCAGATTTTCACATGAGTTATTCTCACACATGGGCTTGGTGGATTTCTATCTATTGGGCCTTTGAAGACTAGACCTAATTTTGGAACAAGAAGAGCTATAAAAGGAAGTCTTTCTACAACTTTGGGATTATAACGTATTCTTCTTGGAGTTTTTGCAGAGAGTTAGGAGCTAGGGTTTGCTTTCATTTAATATTTTAATCTTCTTTACTTTATTTCATTTATTGATTTGATAATGAACTCCAATATTATGAGTAACTAAAACTCTCTTTGATTAAGGGCGATTTGAAGCCCGAAATATGAATCTATATTTGATATGAAATAACTTGTTCTCTTGCATTCATTAGTGTTATTGATTGATTTCTACCATGCTAATATTGTCTATGGATTATTTGTTAAGGGTTTAAGTTCGAAATTGAATCATTAATTCTTAATCTATTTGCTAGTTTAGATTTTCTTCGACCCGTAATTGTCTAGAGAAGATAAACGCGAGTAGCAATATATAGGTATTGATGATGGTACTTTGTTAAGTACCTATATGTAGAAATCGACATTAGTAGGTGATTCATGCTTTTGAGTTCATCACTAGGAGCAACCTTATCTCACAGAACTTAGAGCACTTGTTTAAGTCAAACCTAGTAAGCGTACCTCTAGGAAACTTGGCAAGTAGGGAACCGGTAGTCGAGCGCTTCCGTATCCGGTGAGCTAGGAGATAATAACGGAATAGTTGAGCGTACTAATTATTCTAGGGTTGTTAGTAACATGATAATGTGAAGAACATAGCTATCTATCAATTTGGTTTGTATTCCGTGGTCTAGAATGAACCTTTAATCAATTACATCTCATATTTGAATACATTTTATAATTTTCAGCATTTCTACAACAAAATCATCTTTGCTAAGAGTATTTGCATAACAACTTGAACTTCATACCTCCCTTGGGACGATCCTACTTACATTATACTACTTGCTAGTTAAAGAGAAGTAGAGAAATTTATTTTTGCGAGTTTGACACCTCGTCAAAATTGGCGCCACTGCCTTAGGGAGCGAGTGGCAAGTTTAATTGTTATTTTTATTCTTAGTTGTTATTTTTGCTTTTGATTACGATTTGGTTTACTTATTCAATCTCTTAGAATCGATTTTCAGGTATTATTTCTTTGGTGAATGCGTGGAGAGGCAGACCAAGTCCAATTGGTATACGTCTTTGTTCGGGCACTTTACTTAAGGATTTCATTCGAGCGAGTCAACACTCCACTTCCTCAAAGTTCTACACCAAGTGAATTCTCGGACTCGGACGAAGAGGAAGACAACACAATGGGAGGTCGACCACCTGCTCCAAGAACACTCAAGGAGCTCACTTCTCCAAACCTAGATCAGCTGACCTTTATGTATTCAATTTGAATGGAACCATTGAGTTGAAACCACAATTGATTAACTTGCTGCCCAAATTCAGAGGTTTAGCGGGAGAAGATCCTAATCGTCACTTGCAACAATTCCATCATGTTGTGACTAGTATGAAGCAAGCAACTTCAGATGCGGATATGGCTATGATGATGACTTTTCCTTTCTCTCTTTTAGATCTGCGGGAGAGTGGTTCTTTTGCTTACCCATTTGGAAGCATAACCACATGGAATGGGATGAAGAAATTGTTCCTTGAGAAGTATTTTCCAGCATCAAAAGCAGCTGTGATTCGCAAGGAGATTTGTGGTATTAGGCAAGTATCGGGAGAGACTCTCCATGAGTATTGGGAGCGCTACAAGAAGCTTTTAGCTAGTTGTCCACACCACCAAATCAGTGATCAACTTGTGATTCAATATTTCTACGAGGGGTTGCTATCTAATGATAGAAATTTGATAGATGCCGCAAGTGGTGGTGCACTTACCAACAAGACCATTGCGGAAGCTACAAGTTTGTTGGAGAATATGGCTGCGAACACTCAACAATTCTACACTCGAGATGAATCGCAGATAAGGAAGGTGAATGAAGTTGGCAATTCTTCACACATGGAACAAAGGATGGGCAACATGGAGAGAATGATGACTCAAATAGCTGCAGCTGTCATACCATCATCATATACCAAAGATGTTGAGCAAGCAAGTGCTATGTACCAAAATCAGCAAAGGCCGAGGTACGATCCGTACTCCAACACATACAACCCAAGGTTGGCGTGATCATCCAATTTCAGCTATGCCAACAAGCAAGCTGCTGCAAATCCTACTTTCAATCAACAAGGAGGATATCAATTCATGCAAAGACCACCACAAGAAACTCAAGGCACGAGTATAGATGACAAGTTGAATCTCATTCTCAACACAATGGTGCAAGATAAGCAAAAGACAGCAATGGATATGAAGGACATCCGAACACAAATGGGTCAATTAGCTAATGCCGTGAGCAAATTGGAAGCACAAGCGAGAGGAAAACTTCCTTCGCAACCAATAAATCACAAGGAGAATGCCAATGCTATTGAGTTACGAAGTGGGAAGAAAGTAGAGAAACAGGAAACATCACCGGTGTCCCATGAACTGATTTGGAGAAAGAAAGGGTGAAACAGCCCTAAAAAGGCTAACCCGGTAACAAATTCTAACTCTAAAACTCATGTTTCTACTTATGTTACTTCTCCGCCTTTTCCTAGCAGGTTTGCAAAGTCGAACAAGGAGACATTGTACCAAGAGCTTTTGGAAATCTTTAAGAAGATTGAAGTGAACATTCCACTCATTGAGGCGATAAGGCAAGTTCCACGTTGGGCAAAGTTCTTGAAGGAATTGTGCACTAACAAGCACAAATTGACCGGTAACGAGGTAATGAGTGTGGGGGAGAATGCTTGGCATATCTTCAAAAGAAACTCCCACCTAAGTTGAAAGACCCCGGTAGTTTCACCATACCATGTACTATTGGTAAAATCAGGTTTGAACGTGCTATGTTAGATTTAGGAGCATCCATTAATGTTATGCCTGCCTCCGTTTATGAATCATTGAATCTTGGACCTCTTAAGAATACCGGTATTGTTATACAACTTGCTGATAGGTCTAATTCTTACCCGAAAGGGGTTATTGAAGATGTTTTGGTGCAGGTTAATCAACTCATATTTCCAGCTGATTTCTATGTTCTTGACATGATGGATGAAGATTCACCATCGTTTACTCCCTTCTTTGTTGGGTAGACCGTTCATGAGAACCGCTAGAACAAAAATAGATGTTTTTAAAGGCGCCTTAACTATGGAATTTGATGACGAAGTCATAAGTTTCAATATCTTTGAGGCTATGAGATATCCTAGTGATGTGCATTCTGTTTTTCAATTGATATTATTGATTCTCTAGCTCAACAGATTTTTGAATTGAATGGTGAAGATGCTTTAGAAAACACCATAGTGGAAGGTTTAGGTTATGGAAAATACAAAGACATTGAAAGTGAATTGTCTATTTGTGATGAGCTTAAAGAGGCTGTTTTATCTCTTAACTCATTACAAGAAGTTCCACCCGAATATAATGTGTCTTATGTTTCTTTGCCGCTTACTAATGAGAAACTTTTACCGTCGATTGTGCAAGCACCTATTCTTGAGTTGAAACCTCTTAGGATCACCTTAAATACGTGTATTTAGGTGACAAGGAAGAGTTACCGGTGATCATTGCCAACAACCTTACCAAGGTGCAAGAGGAGAAACTTGTTCGAGTGCTAAGAGAGTACAAGTCTGCCATTGGGTGGACCATTGCCGATATCAAAGGAATCAGTCCTTCCACATGTATGCACCGAATACTTCTTGAGGAGGGGGCAAAACCAACAAGAGAAGCTCAACGTCGCTTGAACCCTCCAATGATGGAAGTAGTCAAGAAGGAAATCCTAAAGTTGTTGGAAGTAGGGGTGATCTATCCCATATCCGATAGCAAATGGGTGAGCCCGATTCAAGTCATTCCAAAGAAGTCAGGAATCACGGTGGTGAAAAACGAAGATAATGACTTGGTTCCAACTAGAATCCAGACCGGTTGGAGAGTGTGCATTGATTACCGAAAGCTCAACTCTACCACCCGAAAGGACCATTTTCCCTTACCATTCATTGATCAAATGCTTGAAAGGTTGGCTAGACATGCTTTTTACTGCTTCCTTGATGGTTTTCGGTTATAACCAGATTGTAATAGCCCAGGAAGATCAAGAAAAGACAGCGTTTACTTGTCCTTTTGGCACTTTTGCGTATAGACGTATGCCATTTGGCTTGTGCAATGCACCAGCCACTTTTCAACGTTGTATGGTAAGTATATTCTCAGATTATGTGGAAAGCATCATAGAAGTGTTTATGGATGATTTCAGCGTGTATGGTGATTCTTTTGACAAATGCTTAGATAACCTTGCACTTATTCTTAAACGATGCATAGAAACTAATCTTGTGCTTAATTGGGAAAAATGTCACTTTATGGTCAATCATGGGATTGTGCTAGGTCATGTTGTATCCTCTAAGGGGTTAGAAGTTGACAAGGCTAAGATAGATTTGATTCGGAACTTACAATACCCCACAAATGTGAGGGAGGTTCGCTCTTTTCTTGGTCATGCGAGGTTTTTATAGGAGATTCATCAAGGATTTCTCCAAGATTGCAATGCCCCCGTGTAGACTCTTGCAAAAAGATGTGGCCTTTGATTGTGACAAGGAATGCAAGGAAGCTTTCGACACCTTGAAAGAGTTGTTGACTACCGCACCAATCATCAAACCACCGGACTGGAGCAAGCCATTTGAGTTGATGTGCGATGCAAGTGATTATGCCGTTGGAGCCGTGTTGGGACAGCGAGATGGCAAAGTTCCATATGCCATTTATTATGCTTCTAGAACTCTCAACGGAGCACAAATCAACTACTCCACTACTGAAAAGGAGCTTTTGGCCATAGTGTTTGCACTCGAGAAGTTTAGATCTTATTTAGTGGGTACAAAGGTGGTTGTTTTCTCGACCATGCCGCACTTCGATACTTGCTAACAAAGAAGGATGCTAAGCCAAGGCTCATAAGGTGGATTCTTCTTATTCAAGAGTTCAACATGCAAATCAAGGACAAGAAGGGTAGTGAGAATACTGTAGCAGATCATCTAAGCAGATTGGTTGTGTCCGAAGAAGCGATTCCTTTGCATGATAGCTTCCCGGATGAGCAACTCTTTTCGGTTGGTGGCACAACTCCATGGTACGCTGATATTGTTAACTTCTTGGTGATGGGACAAGTACCTAGTTCCATGTCTACATTCCAGAAACACAAGCTCAAGAAGATTGCTAAGCAATATATATGGGATGAACCTTATTTGTGGAAGCATTGCTCCGATCAAATGATCCGTAGGTGCGTACTTGAATCCGAGTTCCAATCAATTCTGAATTTTTGTCACTCATATGCTTGTGGTGGCCATTTCGGAGCCAAGAGGACAGCCCTCAAGGTTCTCGAAAGTGGTTTTTATTGGCCTACATTGTTTAAGGATGCATATCTATGTTGTAAGGCTTGTGATAGGTGTCAAAAGACAGGCAACCTTGGTGCTAGAAACCAAATGCCGCAAACACCAATTCTCATTGTTGAGATTTTTGATGTTTGGGGTATCGATTTTATGGGGCCTTTTGTGAATTCCAATGGGAAATTTTTTATACTTCTTGCTGTAGATTATGTTTCTAAGTGGGTGGAAGCTAAAGCCACCCCTACTAATGATTCTCATATTGTTTGTGAGTTTGTGAAGGAACATATCTTTTCTAGGTTTGGAACACCTCGAGTGGTGATTAGTGATGGAGGTTCGCACTTCAAGAGATCTTTTCACGCTCTTCTAAAGAAGTATAACATTTCTCATAAAGTTGGCACACCGTATCATCCACAAACGAGTGGACAAGCTGAAATTTCCAACCGGGAGATTAAGTCCATCTTAGAGAAGACGGTGAACGTCACAAGGAAGGATTGGAGTTATAGACTCAATGACGCTTTGTGGGCGTATAGGACAGCTTACAAGACACCCATCGGTATGTCTCCTTTTAGGCTTGTCTATGGTAAACCTTGCCATCTTCCCGTCGAACTTGAACACAAAGCTTATTGGGCTATCAAGGTATGTAATATGGAATTAGATGCAGCTGGTGAACATAGGAAACTTCAACTCAATGAGTTAGAAGAGATACGTAATGATGCATATGAAAGTTCACGCATTTACAAAGAAAAGACCAAGGCTTTCCATGATAAAATGATTTCCCGAAAGAGTTTTGAAATAGGGCAGAAAGTACTTTTATTCCATTCTCGTCTTAAATTGTTTCCGGGTAAACTTAGGTCCAGATGGGTTGGACCATTTGTTGTTACTAATGTGTTTGCGCATGGTGCAGTTGAAATCACTAGTCCCAAAACAGGGCTGGTTTCCAAGGTCAACGGCCATCGTTTGAAACCATACTATGAGCAGTTCGTGACGGAGAATCAGGATATGATCACATTGAGTGACCCACTCCCTCTGGAGGAGTAATTGGAGCTGAAAGTCGGGCTGACGACGTTAAACCAAGCGCTAAGTGGGAGGCAACCCACCGGTTTTGTATCTTTCCCTTTATCTTTTTATTTTTAAGCATTTTATCTTTATTTTCTTGTTTTTGCATATCATTTGCGGAATTTCCCACCTTGAACCTTCGTTGGATGATTCAATTTTACATTGAGGACAATGTAAAGTTTAAGTGTGGGGGAGCATTTATATGTTTGTATAGTTTGTTTTATGCGTTTAGTAGTTTTATGCCATAAAAAAAAAAAAAAAAAAAATCAGAAAATAGAAAAAACCAAGAAAAATTTGTGCTTTTTGAACTCCGAAATCTAGAAACTTGTTCCTTTAGGTTGACACCATTAGTGGATGGAACCATTTTGAATGCAGGAGTTGAGGAACCAATTAACTAAAGGGACGAACATAGCTCAGAAATCACAAATAACATGATAGTCGTTACCATATCTCGGAATATCACCATATCGCATTCTATTTTTATTTTTCCATATTTATCTATTGTTCTCTAAGTGTTTTGGTGGGTCACTAAACATCGACGTGTTATTACTGCTAGGATGAAATAGAGCGATTGAGTTGCTAAAAAAAAAAAAAAAGAAAAAAAAAAAAAGAAGAGACCGACCAATTAGACCAAACGGAATAAGAATGACACTTGGGAATAGCTGTATGTGTGAAACGTAGTCCCTGTCTCCGTCGCCTAAACAAGCGTGGAATGCAGGATCCAAGGCAACTATCACGTACTTGCTGACAAGAAGCATGCGCTTGGATCCAGTTTGATCTAATCATGCCGTCTAAAAAAAAAATGTGAAAAAGAAAAGAAAAAGAAAAAAAAAAAAATTATTATTGTTGAATAAAGTCACTCCTGGTTCCCTTGTATATGCCGGTGAGTTGATGTAGAAATAAGTTTGTTGACCACTTTGGTTCCCTTGTATATGCCGGTGTGTTAACACTAGAATTGACCAAGAGCTCAATCCAATAGGATGGATAGGTTCATCTTGGCGGTGACCTTCAGACAGATATGGGAAACATCGATCACTTGTGAACATTCGCCAACATCTACATCTATATCCATCTTCTTAATCTTTTCATTGTGATTATGGTTTGTTAGTTTCCGAGTATTGTGGTTTGTTCGACTATCTAATTAGAGCTTTATTTACTTATATATGAACTGAATTTGTGCAAGGTACCTCCTCCTGTAGTCATTTTGGATTCGTTCATTGATTTGTCACAAATAGACGGAGTTGTATGTATCTTTTAGAATTATTTTGTTTGATTTGCTCGAGGACTAGCAAAGTCTAAGTGTGGGGGAATTTGATAGGTGTCTAAAATACCTTAATATTTATCTATTGTTTATGCTTTCTTTGCTAAGTTTTCTTGTAAATTATGTTTCTTATGTTTGCGTTTGAGTGTTTAGGTACTTTGGAGTCATTTGGAACAAAAGAAGAAGAGACGTCGTTTAAAAGGCAAAAAAGTGCAACTTCTCTTGGAGGCGGATTATTTCTCACTATTTGCTTTTATTTCTTCATCTCTGTCTGAAAAGTATGTCGGCTTTAGTGATGCAAATTTCTGTCTGAAAAGCATGACAACTTTAGTGATGAAGAGATATTAAAGAGAAGAAGTGAATCTGAGAAATAAGGGACGGTTGTTGCTGATGAAAGAATTCGAGGAAGAAGAAAGCATTCATTTGGAGCAAGAAGGGCGATAGCATCATTTCGTATGCAGGTGCTATTCGAAGCACAATGGAGGAAAGGAGCTGTCATTCTTTGGTGGCTTGTATCAACTCTTAGGGTGCCTAGAGTTATCTGGGTATCCCTTATCTACTCTCCCTGGGTGGCTATATCCACTCCCATTCCAACACAAAACCTAAAAATCAGTATTCCTCTTCTCATTTATTTCTCTGTCTGAAATTGAGAAAAGAGAGGAACCAGTAAGGCTGCTGGCAGAAAGGAGACGAGATGGATTAGTTCGTGATGAAATCAATGAAAATCAGAAATAATTTAGGAGGAAATGGTGCTGCTTCTGTGAATTGAATCTGAAAAGGATGTGAGGGTTTAATGGTTAGCTACTGCTGATGAATAAGAAGATAGATTCGAACTTAAATAAGAATTGAGAGAAAGAAGAAGATCCAGGTCTCGACTGCATCATCTCTTGCCATCTTGCAGCCATGACTGCAGTGGATATCTTCAAGGGTTACAAGAGGATTTTGAAGACAAGATGGAATCAGAGAAGGGGTACGAGTAAGGTTGCGTTTTTAATAAGGTTTTGGATATCACTTCTTGACCTGAAATGAAGAAGAAGAAACGGTGTTGCTGCTGTTGATAATGGGCACTGAATGTGAAGGTTTATGATTGTTGAATGGCTTCTGAGCTATGGGTTTGTTGTGAAATTGAATTTACAGGAGTTCGGATGAGTTTGGAAGCTACAACAAGCAGAGATCGACAACCACTATGTTGTGTACAAAAACTGTTCGAGTAAAAGCCTAAACGACTTCTTCTTCACCTCTTTGAGCTCAGCTGCTGTTAGTTGAACCTGTTTACAATGGGCTGTTGCTGCAATGGTTTGTATTGATATGTAACAGGTTCTGGCTTAATGGGTATATTGAGATGAACTCAGGGAAGTGTAGGTGGCGATGATGTTCAAAGGATGGAGGAAGTAGTATACAACACCAAGCTGATGTAGTACAGGTGATGATTGGTCAAGAAACTAAGTTGAGAAGACTCATAAACGGTGTCGAGTAATTTGGTGGTATTTGGGCAATATCGAGGAAGAAGCTACTAGATGGCAGGAAGAGCTGAGCATTTGGTAGAGTCGCACTGGAGTAGTAATTAGGTGCTAGTGGAATATAGAGATGGGTGACTGAAGCTGTAGCCGATGGATTGCAGGCAAGGCTGGAATGGAGTCTGATGCTGTGGTGGATGATTGCAGGCAGTTTAGCTCGAGTTTGGAGTTTGGAAGTGCAGGGTTTTTGCTTCTGGCGGTGACTGAGTTGGGTGCAGCTACAAGGAGTTGTGAATTTGAACAGGGAATGAATGAACTGTAAGGGACTTGTTCTTGGTCTAATTTACAGAGTGCAATGGTGTTGTTCAAGGATTGTGGATTGAACTGAGTTTGCAGGGAACTAAGAAGCCAGGATGTTATCATCCATTGAATCTGTAGTTGGGTTGTAATGAGTCTGAGACATGGAGTTCTTTGTTGTGCAATTGCGGGTGGAAGTTTGTTGAGGTGATCTTTTGGAATTGTAGTGGAGAACAAGAACAAGGTCGAGAGGAGCTGAAATTGGTGGTGTTTGTAGCCATACATTGCAGATGAGAGTATGGAGCTACAGATGATGCAAATGGACTGAGCTGCAGAACTGTGGATGCATCTTAGGGTTGAGTTCTGCTGCAATGAAGTCAAGGGATTTTGAAGCTCGACCTTACAGGCTAAAATGAGTTCGAACTGATGTCTAAATCAACGGTTCGAGTGTGTGATAGTTAGAGCTCAGGTTGATGGCAGAATTGTTGGTTTGTTTGGAGACATAAACCAGATGAATGACAAAGACCTGATGATATGGTTGCAATGGCCGAATCATAGTTCTGTTAACGGTTTGGTGTCTGTCTGATGAGTGTTCGGCAAAGGCTAGGATCAGATTTTGCTGCGGAGAAAACAGCTGGGACTTTGGGTGTTTGTCGTGACTGAATTATGGACTGTGTTGATGGGTTTGAGGTGATTTCAGGAGCTAGTGCAGTTGAGAACAGGGCTTGTGTTGCTGGAGTCTTAGGCTTGAAGTGCAGATGATATGAGCAATTACAGGTGAAGGTTGTTAGGGCTACGAAGACTGGTATGTGACTCTGCAGGCGCAGGCTTAGCAAATGGTGGTAATGATTGCTGCAAGAAGAACATAATGGCAGTGAAGCAATGCAGTGCAATGATGGTGCATGACTAAATTACAGCCTGTGCAAAACTGCAATGGCTCATGCCTAGAGCCAAGTCAGCTGAGTTAGACTATGACTCAGATCTGACTAGGGTTATCTGACATCACTGAGTCAGCCAGACTTGACTCACCTTGACTCGGTCTGCTTAACCGAGTTAACTCAGTAGACTGACGTTTCACAGGTGACCGGGTGGACTTTGCCGGTCACCTGAGCTACTTTCCGGCCGAGTTCCGTCCAACTTCCGGCACCTCAACCAGTTTTCCGGCGACCACTTTTGGAGCAGATTTTCACATGAGTTATTCTCACACATGGGCTTGGTGGATTTCTATCTATTGGGCCTTTGAAGACTAGACCTAATTTTGGAACAAGAAGAGCTATAAAAGGGAAGTCTTTCTACAACTTTGGGATTATAACGTATTCTTCTTGGAGTTTCGCAAAGAGCCGGAGCTAGGGTTTGCTTTCATTTAATATTTTAATCTTCTTTACTTTATTTCATTTATTGATTTGATAATGAACTCCAATATTATGAGTAACTAAAACTCTCTTTGATTAAGGGCGATTTCGAAGCCCGAAATATGAATCTATATTTGATATGAAATAACTTGTTCTCTTGCATTCATTAGTGTTATTGATTGATTTCTACCATGCTAATATTGTCTATGGATTATTTGTTAAGGGTTTAAGTTCGAAATTGAATCATTAATTCTTAATCTATTTGCTAGTTTAGATTTTCTTCGACCCGTAATTGTCTAGAGAAGATAAAACGCGAGTAGCAATATATAGGTATTGATGATGGGACTTTGTTAAGTACCTATATGTAGAAATCGACACTAGTAGGTGATTCATGCTTTTGAGTTCATCACTAGGAGCAACCTTATCTCACAGAACTTAGAGCACTTGTTTAAGTCAAACCTAGTAAGCGTACCTCTAGGAAACTTGGCAAGTAGGAACCGGTAGTCGAGCGCTTCCGTATCCGGTGAGCTAGGAGATAATAACGGAATAGTTGAGCGTACTAATTATTCTAGGGTTGTTAGTAACATGATAATGTGAAGAACATAGCTATCTATCAATTTGGTTTGTATTCCGTGGTCTAGAATGAACCTTTAATCAATTACATCTCATATTTGAATACATTTTACAATTTTCAGCATTTCTACAACAAAATCATCTTTGCTAAGAGTATTTGCATAACAACTTGAACTTCATACCTCCCTTGGGACGATCCTACTTACATTATACTACTTGCTAGTTAAAGAGAAGTAGAGAAATTTATTTTTGCGAGTTTGACACCTCGTCAGCCCGGCCCCTGGGCGCCTCTTATTATTTTATTATTATTGATTGCTTTCTCCTGTTTTGCGTAGGATTCCTCATATATCCATGTTTTTGGATGCTCGTTCGTGCATCCGGGTGCTCAATCGTGCATCATTGTCGATTAAACTTGCACCATTTTTGTGGGGCTTACTCAGTGATGGTCCAGATGCCCGATGGTTGAGTATTTATTGCTAATTCATGAAATTCAGTGTAGAATAATTAATGAAACAGAACAATAAAATGAGTAGTTATTTATTATCAATTCATAGGATCAGCTGTGGATTCGACCATGAACTCGGAATAATCAAAGAGGCATTACCATTCCATGGGATCGTGTATTCGACCATATAATCGGAGTAATAAAATTATCTATTACCATTCCATGAGATTAGCAGTGAATTCGATCATGAAATTGGAATAATGAGATAATATAGTAGTTTATTTCCATTCCGTGAGATCAAGTCGTAGATTTGATCATGGAATCAGAGCAATTGTTATTGCCATTCCATGAGATCAGGCCGTGGATTCGACCATGGAATATGAGCAATAATAGATCATTCTAAGAATTCAGTGGTGAATGTCACAGCAGAATTAATCTATTACAGAAAAGATATTAGCCAGTTAAAGCGTCACATCCATTCTGAATGGTGCATAGTCAGGGAGTCATGGGTGTTGTTTACGACCTGAAGGCGTTACTGCTCTCAATCTGCAGAGAACCGCCTAAATCTATGCACGGTCTCTCCACATAGTTAGGGAACGGTGAGTGTCACCGACGTCTTGAAGGCGTCCACCGCCCAACTATTCTTCTATGTGGAGGGGGGTCTCTCTCCTGCAGTTAGGGAACAGTGAGTGTCACTGACGTATGGAAGGCGTTAAGCTCTCAATCTACGGAGAACCTCCTAATTATGTTATTCTGCATAGAGGTCATGATGAAATGCCAGGTGTAGATGGTGGATTTTCGACAAACGCTAAAATCGTAAACCCATAATTATAAGTATTCCTGATCCAGCAATCAGACGAATATTGAGGCTCATGTCTCTTATCGAAAGCATGAAAGATCATGCCACAAGAATCTCTGACTGAGAATACTGTCTCTTAGAGTATATATGGATATGTAGTCTCTCAGCTGAGGCAACGGCATATCTCATGAATATTGAGCAATTTCAGTAACTACTTCTACATAGAATCGAAAGATTAGACGGCTCCTAGACATCTTGCCTGCTAGTATAGAGCAATAACGTCTTCAGGATGTAACAATGTTTTCCCTGACTATATGAAAGAAATATGACGCTTCAACAATCTCATAACACTAGATTCCTGAATAATTAATGCTCCTAGATGATCGTACTAGTATAGAGCCATTAATTAATTAATTATTCTCAAAATCAATAGATTCATTAACTGAATCCCTAGAAAATATTCAATATTTTCATAATATTTCGTTACTTCAATTTATGGTTCTTCCCAGCAGAATTCCATGGGTTAGTAATAAATATTCAATACGCGGGCATCTGAGCTACCTTTGAGTAAGCCCCGATCAAAACGGTGCAAGTGTATTTAACAATAATGCACTAACGAGCACATGAACACATGCATGAGTATTTCAGAATACGACGAGACGATGAACCTATGCAAAATAGGAAGAAAATAATAAATAATAAAATATTAATCAAGGCGCTAGGGGACTGGGCTCACCGGCTGGCCGGTCATGCCGTGACCAGTCCCACGCCCAAATTCTATATTTTATCATATTTTTATTATTTTCCTTGATCTCATGAAAATCCTTTCATTTGAACAAATATCCTTTGTTTTAAGGAAACTCCTCAGTTTCATGGTGTTTCCTTCGTATCAAGGAAATAATATAAAATTGGGAAAGGTGTCACGGACCATGTATGCTAGCTGGCCGGCTATGCCCTAGTCATGGCCGGTCCCACACCTCATGAATCCTCAATATTTTATTATTATTTCCCTAATTTCATGAAAACTCCTTAATCTCATGATATTTCCTTGATCGCATGAAAAATAATATAAAATTAGGGAAACCCGTGGGACCGGGCCATAGCCGACCGGTCATGCCCTAGCTGGACCCACATGTCTTATTTTATTATTATTATATTTTTCATGTTTCCTTAATCCCATGAAATTCCTTGATTTCATGATGTTTCCTTCAAATTATGAAAATTCCTTCAAATCATGAAATAATACATAAAATTAGGGAAAACTCACGGGACCGGGCCCTAGCCGGCCAACCATGCCCAAGCCGGTCCCACACATCCCTTATTCTATTATTATTATTTTTTATGTTTTCCTGATCTCATGGAAACCCCTTGATTTCAACAAAACTCCTTGGTTTTATGATATTTCCCTAAAATCATGAAAACATAATAAAATTAGGAAAAATACCATGGGACCGGCCCCTTGGCCGGCCGGACATGCCTTGGCCATAGCCGGTCCCACACTTTATGATTCCTTCATTATTTTATTATTTTTCCTTCATCTCATGAAGTTTTCACGGTCTCAGCAAAAATCCCTGATTTCTCCATATTTTCTCAAAATGTTGCTCAAACGCACACCAGAAAATATCAAAATTCTCATAACTGAGATACGAACACTTTGGTGACGTGAGCATGTTACCTTGACCGACCAGGGTTGTCTCTTTGGATTGCAAGAGGCCGGTCCCATGTATTTTGAAAATTTTGACCTAATTTGCGCAATTGCACGTATTAGGTCCAAAACTCTTCCAAACAACTTGGAACTTCATAAGACGATCAATATTTTGTCCCGTGACTACCCAGGGCCAGTTTCATGACCCCTTGGTCGGTCCCTCACATCTTCATAATTAATTAGGTTTTATTACCTAAGGTTCAGACGAGCATAATTTTAATAAATGATTAAACCAGCATTTAATCATCCTTTCATCAAATCAACTGGTCTTCAGGAGACCTTGATATTTGCTCACGTGAGAATCTGGGCGCTACATGGTTGATCCATAATCCCATGTAGCCGGTCCCTCCTTTGCTCTTTGGTTAATTTTCAATAAACCATCAGTTAATCATCAATTGATCAAATTAGGGTTTTGAGTCCAAGGTTCATAATTCCAGATTCAAACGCTAATAATTTTACGTTGATCCCATGATCAACATTTTATTTATCATACTCGGTTCAATTTCCAGTATCTTATTTGGTCATGCTACCAATAATTCATCGAATGAGCAACATTTGCTCAGATGAGCAATATTTGCTCAAACCAAGGAATACTGGTTCAACTATCAATATTCAACAATTCATCGAATGAGCAATATTTGCTCATGTTAGCTTATTCACGTATTATATCTCTGTCTCAACAGACATGTTCAATTCATGAGTCTCAGAACATTTCCAAATCACGCTCAACTCAACAAAACAAGGACTCATCGTCCCATGAAGTCATGAAGTCATCAACTGACTAACTAAATACATGTCTGCCTTGCAGACTCCACAATCACACGAGACATCAATTGTGTTACATGGGGGATATTAACTAGGGTTTTGGTATGGCGGTCTACGGCACGTGTGTTCATACACACGATGAGAATGTGAGCAAGTCGTGCAATCAGTTTAAGGAGTTAACAAAGTAGTGGATAGAAAATCAACCAAGTCTCTGCACGTTGAGCAACTGGTTTTAACACGATATCCACTTCCCCATTATTTGATTCCATCAACTGTCACACTTTATGAGATCATGGTGTTTTCAATTCCAGCAATATAAATAAATCTCTGAATCATGATTGAAACAAGGATAATCTCACGTCAAATGAGACAACACGAGATTAACAATCCAACTCTCAACAGAGCAAATTCAATCATTCAGAACTTATCTTATTTTCAGAATACACAACACACCTACAATCTTCGATCACCATTGATCTCACACATTTCTCAGCTTCCCTCCTACATACCGACCCATCCTCTCTTGTGACCGAATTTATTCTGGAACGGCCATTGTCTTGGTTTAGGCCGGAGTACTACAGATTGATCTCTCGAATTCAAAGCACTCCCTTCTTGCAGTGCATCTGTGTGAGGCTAAGCATTTATCTCGGTTCAAGTAGTCTCCTCCGCGCCATCATCTCCTCAATTCCGTAAAAAACAGCGAATCGTTTTTTCCCCATCTACAGATTGGCGACCACAGTGGTAGATCATTCTCTCGGTTGCAATCTAAATTCTCACAAAGATGGTCGGTCTTAGGTCTGGTTCAGTTACCAACCAGGATTCAACACCCGGTTCTAATATTTCAAGATCTAGCGGTACTGTTAACACTACTCCTCCGGTGCAACCTGCCACTACTACTCCTCCAAGCACTGGTGCTCCAGTGATCACCCCTGCAAGCGGCAACACCGACGCCATCAATAATCCACTCTTCGGTCGGTCTCCCGAAGAAGTCAGAGAAAATCCACCTACCATAGGTGATCTCATGAAGGTACAAGAAACTCTTGCCAAAAATCAGACTGACATGGATGCTACTAAGAGGAGCTATTCAACTATCTCAAGACTCTTACAGACAAGATGTCAGAGAAAACTCAAGAGAAAGGAAAAGCTAAAGAAAAGTCTTCAGACGCTGATCCCGAAGTCACTCCAATCCATGTAGTAGATGATGAGGAAGTTCCCAAGGCTACAAATGATCCACCAGTGAAAGAACCATCCAGTTTCATCACTCGTGAGGACCTGGAACGCCTCTTGGAAGATTGTGGAAAAGACAAGACGCCTTCTGTCCACCATCACCAACCTCCATACCCGGCTGCTACGCAAAGGATTCCTCTACCAAAAGGTTATACCTCTCCAACATTTACTCTTTATGACAGAACGGGCAATGCTCGAGAACATGTTTCTCGGTTTCTGAAAGCGTTGGGAGAACATGAGCACAACCATACTGTCCGTCTCAAGGAATTTTTAAAGTCTCTGAAAGGCAGGGCATATACCTGGTATAATAACATCGCACCAGGAAGTATCAAAAGTTGGGGAGAAATGGTTAATGCTTTCTACAGAAAATATTTCTTCGTTTCAGAGCAAATCACTCTGTCTGATCTCGGAAGAATGTTTCAAAAGAGTAATGAACATCCTAACGATTATGTAAAAAGGTTCAGAGTTCAAGCCTTGGATTGTCATGATCCAAACGTCACAGGGCAAAAACTTGTGGACTTGTGCATCAATGGATTGATCCCAGTCTATAGAGCTTTATTGGAAAATCTTCGTTTCCAGACCTTCTCAGAGCTTCATGAAGTGGCGAAGAGATTGACAACTACTGCGCCCGCTTTACTGGAAAGAACAAAAGCTATGAAGAACCAAGAGACACTCGAAGTAGCAGACGTCTGATCAAGAAGCAGTAAAACCTCCAGCCTTCCACAAACACTGTTGCATAAGGGAGCAAACGGAAATCCAAACTACCGCGCAAGCATACCTCAGCTCCTTCAAAAGCACAAAGCAAGGATAAGCAAGATGCACAATCCTCTGACCAACACATAAGAGTTCTTGATCAAGAAGCACCTGACTTTCCCTTTTCCATTGAAGAGGTGATCGAACTCCTGGATGTCTGGGTCCAAGATGGTGCAATCAAGTTTCCATATGTCAAGAAAGAACCAACTAAAGAAGACATGGAAAATCCTCGTTACTGCCGCTTCCACAGGTTCGTCAATCATCCCACAAGAAACTGCACAGTTTTGAAGCACATTTTCAAAGAGAAGGTTGATCCACAATATCTTCAACTGGGGACTGAAGGAGTACACAAGAATCTTCTCCCAGTCAGAACCTTTACACTCTCTGAACAACCTATCAGAAAGGCGGTCCAATCCTTGGTCGAACGTGAATTGCTCTATCTGTCGAAGGCATAAAGGAGAGACATGTTCACAACACTGAACCACACTGTGTCATTCCGGAAATAATTCTTGAGCCTCCAGCCACAGACCAAGAGATGTACGACTGGGGACTACTTACCACAGTCAGAAGAACGTTGATCGATGCTGGCACCGCCATCAACAATATTCCACTGAAAACCATCGGATCCACTTGCATCACTCGACAAGAAGCTACTCATGCTCCCATATCAATAAGAGACCTTGAAGGAGCGCTCGAAAATACTTATGGCTACATCACTCTCAAAGTGAACATAAGTTCAACCTAGACAAAAACCAAGTTTCACATAATCAGGAAGATCCAGGATATGACATGTCCTTCAGACGAGCGTGGATCCTCGCTGAAAATATGGGTACTTACAAAGAGCCTTTTGTTACACATCTCTCCAACGAAGAAAGTTCTGATCTAGAATATTTGATGGACATTCCATCATCAGAGTACTTTGAGGAATTTCAAACTTTAACGAGGTTGAAGCAAGAACCTGCAAAAGATGTATAGACATTCATCAAGAGGTTCCGCACTCAGGCAAGTCTCATTACATGTCTATGTCATTTATTTCACCACATGCTATCCTAGCATGAGGACTTAATTATGCTACAACTCTACAAGACGTTATGAATGGTAGCTTCACCGCATTAGTATTTTACCAAGTGGTTGAATCTGACGTTTCTCCGAATCAAGCAATGAAACATTCATTACTGATGTCCAAACATGGCAAAGAACACTTTGGGCGTTTCTCCTGCAAGTCCATGTGTTCCACAAAATCGAAAGCTCGATGTCCGCACAAGTGTCGAATCCCACTACCGCAACGAAAGGGATGCTGAATCAACAGAAGATACTCCATGGCCGAGATGATCAAACCCCTAAGACATTCGATGCTTAAGGACTATACTCTTCAATTCTCAAGCATCTAAGAAGCCATCAAATTGTACTCCCAATCAAAGAGTACAACACAAATATCTCGACGATGACACATTGATTCAACACCAGCACGATCAAAGTGTAACTAAACTACAATCGATAAGTCTTCATTATCCCATGATAAGACTTCTGAAGCATATGCAACATCATTCATACATGGATGGCACTAACTCCTTCAACATACACTGGGAAACCTGAGGTGATTCCATGAAACTTCATCAACTGGATTTCTCTACATCACAAGCCCATGCATGATTGAGGAACTTTCTCTCTTCACCAGTCACATCCAATATGAAAACTGCTGATGTTATCTACCGCAACAACATTGACTCACTGACAAAGCCAGTTCCTGGTAAAGTTATGCTTTTAGGATCATTCAGGTTGAACTCTCAGTACACCTTCATCTTAGCGACGCTCAACTCATCAACTAGTTCGTGAATGTAAAAGGCTCACTGGATGAAAGAGCAAAGATTATATCTATAATCATGGTTCTAGCCTTTTAGGTCTTTGGAGCAACTTCAACCATGGTATCAGCATCAACAATAATCTCTAGAGGAACACCATCCATGATTTCAGCATCGACAAGGATCTCTCGGAGCGTAATCATTCATGGTCTCAACACCAACAACGGTCTCAGGAGCAACATCCTCGGGGCTTCATCAACTAATCATTCTCTGAAGTGTTACACATGAAGCGGACTTTTCTAAGAACCAATGATTCATATCAAGATGTGTAGACCTGATAACATGCTCACATGAAAGTATTCCCAAAGCTGGCACGACCGGTGGGCATAATCCAAAGTCTTCTACAAGATGTTCTCATCACCTCTACAAATGAGATACAACACACTTTAGGCCATGGGTTTGAAAAAACGTACCAATAGGTGAGGAATGGGACAATGCTTCCTCAACAAAAGATGTTCTTCTATGTATCTTCTACAACATACCAAAAGTGCGCATTAATCGGACATACGAGCTGAAAGATATGGCCTTTACAGCCAGGTTTATGAAGTCTGAAAATTCTGTACGGGATTACAAATCACAAATGTGCACGCTTCGTTGGCTGACTTCTACAACTCCGAATTGAGTGATTATTTTCTTATGTGATGACTCAGTCTCTTAGCTTCAAAAATTGGGGTCAAGCATCAGATTCCGACGTCGTATGAGGTTCCTACAGCTTCCTGAGCATACAACATGCAAGCAACAATTCTTAGACGGGATTCATAACTTCCACAGTCGATCGGTGTCCACCAGAACTTTTCGCTAAGTCCTTCATCAAGGTACCTCCAACTTCGACCACATGGGTCTTTACATCAATTTTTCTACCCGGATCCTCTATCTAGGTCCTGCCAGAAGAAGGGAAAATGAAAGAGAGAGATTCAACAAAATACTGGGGACTGACGGTCCACGGATCATGACGATCAATTTCACAGTCCAACACTCGTGGTTCCAGGCTCTCCAGTGCTAGTCGATCATCGCAAAAGGAATGCTACCACCGGGACATGCCACCATGGTCATTACATCATCCTCTCTTGAGAGCAACCTCAGTTATGGTCCTGTGACCAGGGTTTCAGAAGTGATGTTTCTACGATCGACGTAAACAAGATGGCACTGCAAGCACCATGCTCATGTATCAATCAAAGGGTCCTGATCTCGAATGAATTAATGACATTAAATCCTTCAACAACCGTTCAAGACACAAGCGAATGGTCTAAAAGCACAACATGAGTGTTTTACAGCAAGCTCGTCTGAGATGATTTTACACTGTCCTGTACAAACCGGCGATCTGGGAGCACTTGGTGAAGAATCTAGGGATGGGTCATATAGCATTCTCTTCGTATGAATGTCCTCCACAACATATCCGAAATTCAAAGCAATTGAAGAAACGAGCAATGAGATGTGGCCGAAACATTGGACAACATACAATCTGAAAAAGTTCTGAAAGTCTCCTGGAAGTTTACTGTTTCGCCCTTTTCAGGCCCTAAACATGCTCAAACCTCAAAAATCTTCGTTAACAAAAGCTTGGAAATTTTCTGGGCTTGAAGATACATATGCAGATCGCGAAAATCCGACTTCGAACGAAGATTCTACGGTGTTTTTGCTAAAATGTTGAGGTCTGAAATTTTCTGGTGACGTATTTCAGCAAAATTACTCGTATACTCACATGGATTCTCATTCATTTATTCACAAATCAGCAATTTCATACTTCTATGAAGAGATTACAGGAGATATACTTACTAGGGGAGTCTCTAAATCATTTGAAGGCTCCGCAATGCCGGAATCTCCATTGGCAACGCCGCTATCTCCATTCGGTTCGGGATTTCGAGAATTCTCCATATTCCCATATCCCAAAGAAGAGCACGCTTCATCAACATGATGCTTATCTACAATGATTTCTTCCTGGATTCATTAACAACAATTATTATTATTTCATTCAAGGAGATGCCACGATCACCTGCACGAAAAAGGATACTTACATCGACTTCTTCATCAGTGCTGGATTCATGAATTGTTTGTCCGGGAACAAGTTGAAGACCGTCAATCGATGGAGCAAAAGCCTGAAAATAAATAACAAACCTTGGTCTCATGATCCTAATTGCACGGGCAAAGTCATGACACAAGGAGCGCTAACAACTCACCAAAGAAACAGCTGGGGACTACACGTCATTTGCTAACATCCTGTAGTCCTTACTTCTGGGTTCTCCGCTCCCGTAGACTTTCTTCCATTTCCGTGGAGTCCACATTGATCCAGGATCTCACTACATGATCATCCTATGGTAAAGCTAATGAAATATGAAGGATCTCTCACATCACCCAGAGGTTCCAGAAGTACCATTTCTTAAAGTTTCGTCCGTAGAGATGTTATCTCTGGAAACACCATCTTTGGAAGTATCATCATGGGAGTCATTCATTCTCGCAAAGTGGCTACTTCAAAGACATCGTTCATACAAAGCGCAGCTTCGACGTAACAATGAATCATGGAATAAATGTGCTCACAACAGAGTCTACAAAAATGGTAACCATCCAACTTTTACCTATTTACAATTTTACTAGCTGTAGTGATTACAATCTCGAGAATTCGTTCGCTCCTTCAAACCTGCAAAGACGAACAAAATTCATTATTCAAACTCATGACTTGATTTTCATAAAACCATGAACAACCCACGTAAATTTTTACTATGTGAACATTCACTGGTTTTCAAAATTGGACATACGTTCATTCTACAATTGTGAAAACTCACATACAGACATTATTTTATCATGTATGATTGTCTACTTTCAACAGTTGTTCAAAAACAAAACATTGATTTTACTAAATATATATATTTAACGTGAAACTCACGTAAATTTGAAAAATATATCTATATATTTTTTGCTCCCTCGCACGAACATCTGTCTTTGAAGCGAGAGTATAGTTTCAAAGATTTCCGAAAGCTCGAAGATAAAAATTTTCATGAAAGCTCATAAATTTTTTTTATTACTAACAGACGCACATCTGTCCACCTTTGAAACGAGAGTTTATTCCACTTTGTGAAATCTCACGTATTTAAAAAATAAAATTTTGTTTTCGTGAAAGCTCATAGACAAATTTTTTATCATTAGACTCAGGTCTATTTTGTTTGTTCCTTAAACTAACGAAAGAACGAGCGTCTATTCCTAAAACAAGGATTTCTTTTCGGGCCCGGCCCTTGAATCATAAACCGACCAAGGTTCCACCATCGAATCAGCGGTTCTACACCAATTTATGCTCACTGGATGATGCTCTATTATGCCACTGGGGTTTCTGCTCAAACCATGGTTTGCTCATTCAGTCGAAATCCGGTAATGTCTTATCTTATGACTAAGTTCAATTACTTATTTCTGTTTGTACCTGGAAAATCACCTTTCAGTACTGACTGAGGAACATGACTATACCTCACTAAGCAGGGGACTTAATGTAGATGGTGGATTTTCGACAAAGGCTAAAATCGTAAACCCATAATTATAAGTATTCCTGATCCAGCAATCAGACGAATATTGAGGCTCATGTCTCTTATCGAAAGCATGAAATCTCATGCCACAAGAATCTCGACCGAGAATATTGTCTCTCGAGTATATATGGATATGTAGTCTCTCAGCTGAGGCAACGACATATCTCATGAATACTGAGAAATTTCAGTAACTACTTCTACATAGAATCGAAAGATTAGACGGCTCCTAGACAGCTTGCCTGCTAGTATAAAGCAATAACGTCTTCAGGTTGTAACAATGTTTTCCATGACTATATGAAACAAATATGACGCTTCAACAAGCTCATAACACTAGATTCCTGAATAATTAATGCTCCTAGACGATCGTACTAGTATAGAGCCATTAATTAATTATTCTCAAAATCAATAGATTAATTAATCAATCCCGGAAAATATTCAATATTTTCATAATATTTCGTTACTTCAATTTATGGTTCTTCCCAGCAGAATTCCATGGGTTAGTAATAAATATTCAATACACGGCATCTGAGCTACCTTTGAGTAAGCCCCGATCAAAACGGTGCAAGTGTATTTAACAATAATGCACTAACGAGCACCTGAACACACGAATGAGTATTTCAGAATACGACGAGACGATGAACCTATGCAAAATAGGAAGAAAATAATAAATAATAAAATATTAATCAAGGCGCTAGGGGACTGGGCTCACCGGCTGGCTGCGGTCATGCCGTGGCCTGTCCCACTCCCAAATTCTATATTTTATCATATTTTTATTATTTTCCTTGATCTCATGAAAATCCTTTCATTTGAACAAATATCCTTTGTTTTAAGGAAACTCCTCAGTTTCATGGTGTTTCCTTCGTATCAAGGAAATAATATAAAACTGGGAAAGGTGTCACGGGGACCGTGTTAATAGCTGGCCGGCTATTCCCTAGTCATGGCCGGTCCCACACCTCATGAATCCTCAATATTTTATTATTATTTCCCTAATTTCATGAAAACTCCTTAATCTCATGATATTTCCTTAATCGCATGAAAAATAATATAAAATTTGGGAAACCCGTGGGACCGGGCCATAGCTGGCCGATCATGCCCTAGATGGCCCCACATGTCTTATTTTATTATTATTATATTTTTCATGTTTCCTTAATACCATGAAATTCCTTGATTTCATGATGTTTCCTTCAAATTATGAAAATTCCTTCAAATCATGAAATAATACATAAAATTAGGGAAAACTCACGGGACCGGGCCCTAGCCGGCCAACCATGCCCAAGCCGGTCCCACACGTCCCTTATTTTATTATTATTATTATTTTTTATGTTTTCCTCATCTCATGGAAACTCCTTGATTTCAACAAAATTCCTTGGTTTTAACAAACTCCATGGTTTTATGATATTTCCCTAAAATCATGAAAACATAATAAAATTAGGAAAAATACCATGGGGCCGGACCCTTGGCCGGACGGCCATGCCTTGGCCATAGCCGGTCCCACACTTTATGATTCCTTCATTATTTTATTATTTTTCCTTCATCTCATGAAGTTTTCACGGTCTCAGCAAAAATCCCTGATTTCTCCATATTTTCTCAAAATGTTGCTCAAACACACACCAGAAAATACCAAAATTCTCATAACTGAGATACGAACACTTTGGTGACATGAGCATGTTACCTTGACCGACCCGGGTTGGCTCTTTGGCTTGCAAGAGGCCGGTCCCATGTATTTTGACAATTTTGACCTAATTTGCGCAATTGCACGTATTAGGTCCAAAACTCTTCCAAACAACTTGGAACTTCATAAGACGATCAATATTCGGTCCCGTGACTATCCAGGGCCGGTTTCATGACCCCTTGGTCGGTCCCTCACATCTTCATAATTAATTAGATTTTATTACCTAAGGTTTAGACGAGCATTATTTTAATAAATGATTAAACCAGCATTTAATCATCCTTTCATCAAATCAACTGGTCTTCAGGAGACCTTGATATTTGCTCACGTGAGCATCTGGGCGCTACATGGTTGATCCATAATCCCATGTAGCCGGTCCCTCCTTCGCTCCGTGGTTAATTTTCAATAAACCATCAGTTAATCATCAATTGATCAAATTAGGATTTTGAGTCCAAGGTTCATAATTCCAGATTCAAACGCTAATAATTTTACGTTGATCCCATGATCAACATTTTATTTATCATACTCGGTTCAATTTCCAGTATCTTATTTGGTCATGCTACCAATAATTCATCGAATGAGCAACATTTGCTCAGATGAGCAATATTTGCTCAGACCAAGGAATACTGGTTCAACTATCAATATTCAACAATTCATCGAATGAGCAATATTTGCTCATGTTAGCTTATTCACGTATTATATCTCTGTCTCAACAGACATGTTCAATTCATGAGTCTCAGAACATTTCCAAATCACGTTCAACTCAACAAAACAAGGACTCATCGTCCCATGAAGTCATGAAGTCAGCAACTGACTAACTAAATACATGTCTGCCTTGCAGACTCCACAATCACACGAGACATCAATTTTGTTACATGGGGGATATTAACTAGGGTTTTGGTATGGAGGTCTACGGCACGTGTGTTCATACACACGATGAGAATGTGAGCAAGTCGTGCAATCAGTTGAAGGAGTGAACAAAGTAGTGGATGGAAAATCAACCAAGTCTCTGCATGTTGAGCAACTGGTTTTAACACGATTTCCACTTCCCCATTCTTTGATTCCATCAACTGTCACACTTCATGAGATCATGGTGTTTTCAATTCCAGCAATATAAATAAATCTCTGAATCATGATTGAAACAAGGATAATCTCACGTCAAACAGACAACATGAGATTAACAATCCAACTCTCAATAGAGCAAATTCAATCATTCAGAACTTATCTTATTTTAAGAATACACAACACACCTACAATCTTCGATAACCATTGATCTCACACATTTCTCAGCTTCCCTCATACAGACCGACCCATCCTCTCTTGTGACCGAATTTAGTCTGGAACGGCCATTGTCTTGGTTTAGGCCGGAGTACTACAGATTGATCTCTCGAATTCAAAGCACTCCCTTCTTACAGTGCATCTGTGTGAGGTTAAGCACTTCACTCGGTTCAAGGAGTCTCCTCCGCGCGATCATCTCCTCAATTCCGTAAAAACCAGCGAATCGTTTTTTCCCCATCTACACCAGGGATCGAATCGTTGAGCTAGTGGGGATTTTCGAAAACATATTCATCATGGCTTCGTAAAATATGAATCGTTGCATGCCTGAAAGCCGTGTCAAAACATGCATCATGATTTTACGATTTTTCCCTTTGTTGAAAATCTACCATCAACATTAAGCCCCCTGCTTAGTGGGGAACAGTCATGTTCCGCAGTAATGCATTGAATGGTGATTTTCAGTCGATGAGATCGGTGGTTGAACTCAGGCTACAAAGGTATATTCAGAATCCTCGATTTGCTCCAATGTTGTCATGTACGAGCAAACGTTCGGGTGAGGACCCTGATAGTGCGATAGAGCGTGATTCCGTGAGCACGAAGAGATGAAGCATCGCTGATTTGGTCAGTCAAAAGTCCAGTTTTGGTCGATTTAGGATTTACGGGA
This sequence comes from Papaver armeniacum, assembly GCA_023531295.1. Classification (NCBI taxonomy): domain Eukaryota; kingdom Viridiplantae; phylum Streptophyta; class Magnoliopsida; order Ranunculales; family Papaveraceae; genus Papaver; species Papaver armeniacum. The sequence goes on from JAJJWW010011620.1 coordinate 199,840, forward strand.
CCGAGCCCAAAAAGGAACCCATGTTTTATTAGGTTTTGGAAATAAAATTAATATAAAAGGGAGAAAATCCCTAAGTTTTTTAAAAGTTCAGTTGTTCATGAGTTGTTCAAAATAAAATTCCATGTGTGCATGTATGCGTAAGTTTCATGAAAATTTGTTTTAGAAAACATATGCCCGTTCGTTCATTAGTTTAAGAAACGAGCAATAATCCCTAATATGAAAGAGATACATGAATTCTTGAGTAGACATGGTCTAGTTGCAGTAGAGAAAATTTTGTTGATGAGGTTTCATGAAAACCAAAATTTATTTTCAAAGCATGAACTTTCACAAATACTTTTAGGAAAGTAGGTTCGTAGTAAAAGTGATAAATAATGATCCTTAGAGTTAAAGGAATTTTTGAAAAGACTTGCAGCTCATGATAAAATTTATTTGGAATATGTGGACCTTTACAAAAGTATAAAAGACCCTCGTTCCATAGACGAACACTCGTTTGAGCTAAAGTAGATTTTTTTTTTTAATTTGTGAGATTTCACAAAATGGAATAACTCTCGTTTCAAAGACGGATGGTCGCGAGAGGGAGCAAAAATATACATATATTTTCAAAGTTACGTGAGTTTCACATTAAAAAATATATATTTTTTTGTAAAATCAATGTTTTGATTTTGAACAACTGTTGAAAGTAGACAATTGTACATGGTGAAATAATGTATGTATGTGAGTTTTCACAATTGTAGAATGGACGTCTGTCCATATTTTGAAAAACCGTTCACACAGTAAAGATTTACGTGGGTTGTTCACGATTTTATGAAAAGATTTGCAAAATGATTTTAAACAATTGTTAAAAGCAAACAATAATGTTTTCGTGATTTCATAGTGTATGCACACACGATAGAAAATCAGTGAATGTTCACATGAAGGGTTATGTGAATTATTCATAATTTTACGAAAAGTCAGGTGTTAGACTTTTAAGTAATGGGTGTTGCTCGTGTTTGCAGGTTTGATGGATCGAGCAAGATTTTCGAAATTTTACGTTATTATCACTAAGTTCGTGAAACCGTAGATAGGCAAGAGTTGAGAGTTACCATTTTGTAGACGCTGATGTGAGCATCTTAATTATTTTTGTTGTGCTTTAATTCCACTGCTTTGATGAAATCTGCATCTACGGATGATATACTGAAGTAGGAATGTTGTATGGACGTCACATCAACTTTGAAAGAATGACTGGTTCCCATAATGATACTTCCAAAGATGATATCTCTACATCGAATTGCTAACTTACATACCACTTGTAATCTTGTTCGCAGTTAGCACCATCCACCTTATCTCTCTCTACACCAACAGGTCCATAGAAACACCATCATCATCAACAAGAGGAGCATCACAAATTTGAAGGAAAGTTGAACACGTTTGAGGTTTACAAGCAACGGTATGCAATTGAGCAGATTTGATTCAAGTAAAGCAACAAAACAAGGAGCAGAATTTTTATAAGTTGAAGACTATTGTACAAGAGTAAAAATTATCAAAGATGAGAGTTCGAGAAGTTTATGATATCAAGACATATAAGTTGTGAAGAATCAAGCGGTAAAGTACTTACACCATGGCCTTTGTACTTACGTTTTTATTTTATTTGTATTTTACTTTCTCTTGTCATAAAAAATAAATAATAATAATTAAAAAGAAAAAAAAAAAGAAACGAAAATTAAATAAAAAAAAAAAAAATTATATTTTGGGTTTGTATAGTTCGTTTTTAGTTTTGTATTCTTCCAATAAAGCCAATGGAAAGAAGGAATATCTATAAAGAAGTTTCAAGCAACAAGGAATTAGAGAAAAAAATTACATTGTCAAGATTCTACGAAGTTCAAGAGTTATCATCAAGAGTTGAAGACCGAAGACGAAGATGAAGACACCGATAGAAGACCGAAGACGTTTCTATGGATCTTTGTGAGAGTGGTGCTAGCTGCACGCCGAACGGATAACGAGGTAAGTAAGCATATTCCCACCTTCGTTAAGTGGTTGATTTCCTTTCGAAGAGATCGTCAGAAAAATGGGTTTTCAAAAATATTAAAAGATGTGGGTTTTCAAAACAATTCGGAGGGTTATGCCTTCCTACCATTCAACGTGTCACGGGATTCTCTCTTCATTCCTACCTGGACACATGTGTGACCCATAAAAAGCTGTTTATTATTGAGAGCAACTTCATAAAACCCTTTCTTGTGAGGCAGAGTCGAGACTTTCGATCACTCCGAACCCTAATTTCTTTTGATAAGGGATGGTTATTTCTCTCTCAACTTTTAAGAATGAGATTGTTTTCATTTATGTGTCTAACTTCTTATGACTAGTGTGCAGAATCTCTATGTCTTCTTAGCGCATTGGATGCTATCATTACGGAGAACTAGTAAGTTGGAAAAATAGGTTTTGTGGGTATATCTCTAGTAAACCCTCACGAGACTATAACTCGTCCACTAGGGACACCTAGGGGTTCAAAGGCTTGTTATTTATGCTAAAAGTGACAGTAGCCTCGATGACACGGAGTTGTATGTATGTTTTAGAATTTATTTTGTTTGATTTGCTCGAGGACTAGCAAAGTCTAAGTGTGGGGGAATCTGATAGGTGTCTAAAACACCTAATTTACTATCTAGTAGTTACGCTTTCTTTGCTATTTTTCTTGTGAATTATGTACTTTACGCGTGTTTTTGAGTTATTAGGTACTCTGGAGTCGCACGGAGGAAAAGAAGCGGAAATCATTCAAATTGAGTCAAAAAGGCGTAATTGTCATTTCATGGGCGCACACTATCCAGAGCCCAGATAAGGTTAAGGGGCAACTGTTGGGAGGAGTATTAAATGCAGCCAGCTGTGGTTAAGGGGTGACCACATGTTATAGGGCATCCACTGGGGTATCCCTTATCTGATGCAGAGGGGTGTCATTATCCAGCCCCAGCTCATAACCTTACTAGATCGAGAGATGTCCTCTCATTCAGTTCATTTATGGAAGTTAGAGAAAGAAAACAGCGGCTGCTACTGTAATCAAGAGAGGTTGATTGAATCCGAAATGGAGAGGAGAACAATATGATGTCATGGAAGAAACTCAGGAGGAATTGAAGTTAGAGATTGAAGCAGACACGAACTAATGGTGATTAATGGCAGGAAAATGGATGAGATTCAAGGGTTTGATGGTTATGAATAAATAAGAGGAAATCGGTGAAGTCGTTAAGTAATTTCGTTGAATTGAGATGAAGTTAGGGTTCGAGAAAAGGGAATTGACGGAGCAGATCGATAAGAGAAAGGGGTTTGTGTGTTAGTGAATCACAAATTAGGGTTCTAGATTCAATTATTCTGCTGCTAATGATAAATTGAGGCAGAGGATGTTGATATTCATGGGTTTTCAGAAGAAGATGGTGTTCTTGCCAGTTGCTTATGGGTTTGAAGCTCAACAGGATTCTTGAGATTGCAGGTGGTTGAGAAGACATGGTTTGTACTGATGCTATGTCTGGAATGGATTTTTGGGTTATGTGAAATTCAGGGAAGAGATGAAGCCTATGCTGTTGAAATTGAGAAAGGAGCTGGAATTACAGAAGCTGCTTGTGGATGGTGGTGCATAAGAAGATAAGCTACTGCCCGATGGTGACTGAAGTTGGTGTAGGATCATAATATCGCAATGTACAAGGCTCGCGAGATTAATGAACGACGGCGTCGCGAGGGAGTCGCAGGGAGCTAAAATAAACGACGCAATGAATAACGACAGGCAAAACATAAAGAAGACGTGAGACCGGCGAGGGTTAAGAAGTGTCGCGAGAGTGAATGTTTGTGCATCTGCGACACTTCGCGAGACATTCCCGAAAATAAGGGGAGCTTAGCTGTCATCCACTATGTATTACCCTATATAAAGGGCTAAATGAGTCTGTAAAGGGGGGAGATCTTTTGGAATTGTGGAGCAAGTCATTAGGAGAGAGAAAGTTTAAGAGTGTTTTAACTTCTAAGTGTAATTCTATTTTCCTGTGTAAACACTTCATGAATTCAATCAATAAATATTCTTGATCTTACATCTTTCAAGGGATTAATTGAGCAAAATCGAGTAAGGGGTGTAGTGTGGGAAATCCTGCTACTACATATGCGCTAGAAACAGGGACAATCATTTGTAAAGGAGAGAAAATTGCAATTAAAGTTGTTTGAATCAGGAAAATGAGAAAGGAAAATCTTAAATTGAATGAAAAAGATATGGCATGCGGCATAGACACCAGAGTAATGATTAGTGAATTTCATGAAAATATCAGAGGAAGAATACACAAACGAGATTTTGAAGGAAAGAAGATTACAGATAGAGAAATAACATCACCTTTGAAGGATTGGGAAAAGCAAGAGATAACTTTACGACTGAGGAAATATCCAAAGAAAACTTGGATCACGCATCTCCACTGGTAATCGCAATAAACGCGTACAAGGAAAGAGAGAAACTAGAGAACACAGTAAAAACATGGGTAGTAAATGGAGTTTTAATTGATACAGGGAGCCTGGTGAACATCATGTTTTATCACGCTTACAAAAAGATGGGATATAAAGACGAAGATATGACTTTCGCGGCAAGTACAATATTCAAGGTTTTGGTAAATCTATAACAAAAGTTAAAGGGGAGATAAAAATACATATTCCGTTAGGGGAAATTGAAACACAGTGTGCTCGAGTGTAGTGGATATGGAATCGCCGTATAACATATTACTAGGAAGACCATGGGTACATGCAATAAAAGCTGTGGCGTCGACGCTTCATCAATGTATCAAATTTCCTACACCAACTGGAGTCGGCGAGATCAAAGGAGATGCTGCTAAAGGAAGAACATACTATCAAAATGAAGTAAAGTGTTGCGAAGAACAAGTAAACAAGCGAAGGAGTATATCAAAGTATCGCAAAAGCTAGCAAAGGTGGCTAAGAAAGAAGAAGAATTCAGAGTTTACATGATAAGAGCGAAGGAAGGAAAAGGCATACCTAGCGAGATCTCGGGAGAAGAAAATGATCTGGCGAAAGAACCAAAAGGACCGACTCCTATGGGAGAACCGAAGGCCAGTTACGTCGCAGTAACAAACCAAAGAAGTGAATATTGGAACTAAGGAAAATCCCAAGATATTAAAGATTGGAACTAGCATGGAAGCGAGATGAAGAGAAAAGAATCATGTCGATCTGTTGCGAGATTATAAAGACATCTTCGCGTGGGATATGGATGAAATGCCTGGTATAGATCCGTCGATCGCCTGTCACAAGTTAGAAATTGATAAAAATGTGAAGCCATTTAAACAAAGAATTAGAAAGATAGCAACAGCATATCACTCTTAGATAGAAGAAGAACTTGAAGATGTTGGACGCAGGAATTATTAGACAAGCAAAGTACCCTGAGTGGATAGCGAATATGGTTATAGTTCCAAAGAAGAACAAGGGAATAAGGATTTGCATTGATTTCAATTGATCTAAATAAAGCTTGCCCTAAAGACAGTTTTCCATTACCGGACATCCCACAGACTAGTCGAATGGCGTAGGGAATGAAAGAGTATCATCGCTGGACGGATATAAAGGTTACAATCAAATTCCTCTCAAGAAGACCAAGAGCACACTCGCTTTCTTCGCTCCAAGAGGATTATACTACTATACTAAAATGCCCTTTGGTTTGCGAAATCTTTGGAGCAACGTATCAAAGGATGGTAGAAAAAGTATTCATGAGAATGGATACATAAAACACTAGAGGTATACGTAGATGACATGTTTGGTAAAAAGTAAAAGGGCGTAAGATCACGTGCGAGACTTGAAAGAAATTTTTGAACAAATGAGGCGTTTCAACATCAAAGTCAATCCAGAGAAATGTACCTTCGGAGTTGCGTCAGGAAGTTCTTGGGTTACATTATATCAAAGGAAGGAATACATGTTGATCCTGAGAAAGTAAAAGCGATTCGCGATATGCCGACACCTGCGAAAGAAAGGATGTTCAAAAAGTGAATGGGCTATTAGCATCATTAGGAAGATTCATCTCGCGGTCATCGATAAGTGTAAACACTTTTTCAAAGTGTTCGAAAAAAGGATCGAAATTTAAGTGGACGGACGAATGTGAAAAGGCTTTACAAGGGATCAAAGAGCACTTAATGGATATATCCATTATGCGAAGGCGAGAACAGGAGAGGAATTATTAATATACCTCGCGACAACATCGCATGCCTTAAGTGCGTTTATCTGCGAATGGACGCAGTGAGTAGAAAAACCAATCTATTATATCAGCAAAACTTTTAATGCTGCAGAAAGAAATTATTCAAGATTGAAAAACTAATCCTGGCGTTAGTCTATGCGTGCTTAAACTTCGCATATATTTTCGTGCACATACTCGTTAAAGTGGTAACGAAGGTACCAATCGAGTCGATAATGAAAAATTCAAAAGATCGGGAAGAGTCGAGAGATGGAATGCTCAAATAAGCCATTATAAACTCAAATATGAAATATTATCTTCAACCAAGTCACAAGTTGTCGCAGATTTTCTCGCGAGAATTTCCTTTGGAGGAAGATGAAGATGGATGAAATGATGGATGTAGAAGAAGAGCATGGAGATCCAAAAGATTTGTTAACCGAGCCGAGATCGGTGGAAATATTAGTGGATGGATCATCCAATGGAGAAGGTAAAGGAGTGGGAATTGTTGTGATTTCGCGGAAGGCAATAAGTTAGCTTTCGCTTTTAGATTGGAATTTGAGTCTACCAATAATAAAACGGAGAGTATGAAGCTATAATACATGCTCTACGATTCGCAATAGAAATGAAACCGGAGAATGTGAGGATTACCGGTGACTCGCAATTAGCAATTTGTCGATAACAGAGAAGTATGCTACAAATGATCCATCTCTACGTAAATACAGAAGCTTGTAGAAGTGTTGTCAAGCACAGATACCAAAAATAAAATGGAGGCACATATCAAGGAGAGATAATAGACTCGCAGACGCTTTTGCCTTTATATCAAGTATGATGACAGGACCCAAGCTGCGAGGAATATCAAAATACAGACGCTATCGGCGCCATCAATTAATAAAGAGGAGGGACAAGAAGCGAGATATAATGATGGTGGTAGATGAAATGCAAGGTCGCGAGGAAGACCGGAGAGTGGAACTTCACGCGTACTTAATGAAAGGCGAGGTACCAAGAAATAGATTGGAAGCACACAAGTTAAAAAGCCGGGCAACGAATTATGAATTACGAGATGGCGTGCTTTATCGACGTTCTTTTGAGGGACCTCGCTAAGATGTCTATCAAGGAAAGAAGGAGAAACCATATTGAAGATGTTTGCATAGTGGAGATGCCGGAAATCACGGCGGCGGAGATCTCTCGGCATATAAGGCAAAGACACAAGGATATTATTGGCCATATATGCATGAAGACGCGAGAGTAATATCCAAAGGCGCTGCGAAGATTGTCAAAGACATGGGAAGAAGATACATGCACCGGAGCACAGTTAAATTCTTCAAGAAGTGTGTGGCCTTTTGGAAAATGGGGTTTAGACATTGTGGGACCATTCTTACCGAACAGATGAGAGAAGATACTTAATCGTCGCAATGGACTACTTCACAAAATGGTCGAGGTGAAAGCGGTCCAGACATTCGCGATAAGGATATTTTTACTTTCATATTTGAAAATATTATATGCAGATTTGGGATTCCCGCACAATTGGTATCGATATGGGAAGCAAGTTTGAAGGGCAAAATATAGAGTTGCTACTCAATGCATTTCGATAAGATGTGGAAAATCAACTCCATTATATCCACAAGCTAATGGTCAAGCGGAGGCAACAAACAAAACAATTGCCGATATATTGAAGAAAAAGTTGGAAGGACACAATAGGGGATGGTGCGAACAAGTACCCAATGCAAGATGGGCCTATAATACAACTAGAAGAGAAGCCACAGGAATGTCCCCTTTTGCTTAACTTACGGAGTGGAAGCAAGACTCCCACAGAGGTCGTGATTCCGACAACCAAAAAAGAGGTCCGGGAGAAAAATCTTAGCGCAGGCAACATTCTAATCAAGTTGGATGAATTGGAAGAAAAACGAGAAAAGGCCTTGCGACACATGGAGAATTATCGGTGAAGATCGGCTAGAGAATATAACAAGCGTGTCAAAATACGTGAGTTCCAACCAGAGACTTGGTGTTGCGAGAAACCCCAATATATCAACGAGAAAGTGGAGGAAAATTGGCGAGAAAATGGGATGGACCGTATATCATCAAAGAAGTAGTTGGTACAGGGCATATAGATTGATGGATCCCGAAGGAAGAGATGTGGGACAAAAGTTGGATAGACCATGGAATAGGTTATATCTAAAGAAATATTACCCGTAAAAATGAGAGAGGAAAAAGAATCAAGATGAAGTACTTCTTCGCAAGATATTTGCGACATTCAAGTAAAAAATGCGAGAGAAAATACGCGAAGATCTCGCGACAAGAATAACAAAAAGTCACGAATGACTTAACAAAACAACAAGAGATAACGAATGATAAAATGAATGAATTGGGCGAATATCTCGCAAACAAAATAGCAAAGGATGAAGAATGATTGAATAAAAGAATGAAAGAATGGGACGAACCTTTATGGCGTACACCCTAGTTCGCGAATAACATTTCGTAAGAGGCAAATGTAAGACCTAAAGTGCGTCATATAAGGGGTATCTCTCGACATGGCTCGTGGGGAAGGTTACACCGCTCCCGAAGCCCGAGTCATGGAAATTTGGGGCCCATGAAAGCCTATCCTAAGAGGTACCTTGGATTCCCAACTATATATGTAGGTTATACCTCGGGGTTGGGCGACCGAGGGTCTCTTCTTAGGAGTCCGTGTATGCTCAAGGCGCCGAGGTACACGGTTGAGCGAGTGCCCGGGATGGATGAACCTACCCCGGCCATTCTTGGCAAGTCTTGGCATATGTTGCACTCGCCCGAAGAAAACTCCACTTAGGGTGCAGTCTCGTAACCATAAACCCTATAGGTATAAGGGATAAGAGGTGCGAAAACAACTGGTTGTTGTTAAGACCGGATGGGAGGAGCTAGTCTTGTATGGCCGATGTTTCGCCTCCTTGAAGGGGCAACCGGGAGATGATAAGGGCGACGCTCTCCATTAGGGGGGGTGTCAAAACAGACGCAAATGTCATAAGGCTATGTTTTCGCAAGAAAATCTAGGCTCGTCATATTTGTGCAATGATCCTGCAGAGGCAATAATACTAACGCGAGGGTAAGGCGAGATCAATGGGTCTTTACACGAAAGTGTACGGACGTCCTGCGATTTCGCGCGCACGACGGCAATATCATGGGGCTATGTGTTCGCAAGGATATATAGGCCTATCATATTGTCGCAACTAAAACATCCTGCAGAGGCAAAAATACTTGGAAAATGATAAGGCAAGATCAATGGGTCTTTACATGCAAGTGTAAAGACGTCCCCGCGATTTTGTCGCGATGAAAGGTATGTGGGAAGACCTCTAACTAGGGAGGTCTAACTTGGAAGACCACACAAAATGATAAGGCAAGGTCAATGGGCCTCTGCATGAAAATGTAAGGCATGGTCGCGACTTTGTCGCATGAAATGAGAAGAATTAAAATCAAATCCCTGATTGGGATGGATTTACTTAATAAAAGATTCAATGAGCGAACATGCTCGCAAGGTGATCTTAACTAAGAGAGGAAGAAAGAAATATGGAAATTACTCAATCAAAAGAGTTAAGTCACTCAAACAAAAAGGAATTCTAACAAATTACAAAGAGAATTTAACTCTCTGCATCTGCAGAGGATGGTTGAGGCTTTTCTGCGCCTTTATCGCCTTCACATCCGCCGATTGATGGATTTTCTTCGAAATGTTTTCTTCATCTTTGTTCTCGCCAATTCTTTGGACTTTCATAGAAATTTTTCTACTCGGATCTTCATCGACGACTTCCTTATCAGAGAGATCTTCGCCACTTTCATATTCATAATCACTATCTGGAGCATTGGGAACTTCATCATCACTTACTTCCAAAGGATCGACGTGGATAGGATCAAGAGACTTGGACAGCAAAATATTATTCACAAGAACTTCCGCTTTAGGAGAGAATTGGCGAAGCAATGCCTTCTGACGATTCTTACTATCAATGTCCTTACAATAAGACATATAATCAAATCTTCGCTCTGCACGGTCGCGAGAACGAGCAAGAGACGCGGAGAGTAGTCCGTTTTCCTTGCGAATTCTAGAATAATCAGACCTGAGGGTGGAGATAGTGGAGCGAAGCTTTCTCTCAGAGTCTGCATAACAAATACACAAGATCAGAGAAAATTCTTATCGAACATTATTGGCATCTTCAGGGTAATAAAGCGTTCATGGAATAAATACATAAATTAAGATAGTCAAATAATTTGACTACCTTCCTTTGAGAAGTAAGATGTTGAATTAAAGCTGCGAAATTATTCCCCAAGCGGTCCATGACATCATCAAATGAATCTCCCACTAAGCCTTTCAATCGAGATCGCAAATTCTTTTCATTAGAAACAAGTATGGAGTTTTCGGTCGCGAGTAGAGTTGGATTTTTCTAATTTGACACATTGTTCTTGGAATTGCTTCGCTTTTACACTCAACGTTATTCTACCCCGAATAAGTTTATCTCTCTCTGAGTAATTTCTTCAAGTTGGCTTTTCAAAGTATGATTAGCTTGTTTGTGTTCTTCACATAACTTTTGACAAGCATTATAATTTGCTGCGAGTAGCTCGCCATCTTATTCAACAGAGAACGTTTCTCTTGAGAAAGAGTTCGATTCTCATCTGATAAAGTTTCCAACTCCAAATTAGTTTTAGTCAAAGCATAAGAGAGGCGAGATAAGTCATTACTTAATGAGACTTGCTCTTGCGATAAATCAAAATTCTCTTTAGACAAGTTATTTATTTGATCACCGCATAGGTATGAAGATTATCTAAGAGATTATACCGCTCCATCCAAGCATCTCTTTCAACTCGAACTTCTTCAAATGATAGACTCCGTTTGATATATCTCCATTATTCGTTTCTCGGTTTAATACTTTGAGGACGAGCAAGGGTTTGAGTCAAAAAAAAAAAAAAAAAAAAAAAAAAAAAAAAAAAAAAAAATGGGGGACGGTAAGAGCATACCTTTTAATTCTTCATTCTTCTTGCGAAGATTATCACGATCTAGTGAGATACTGAGAAATTTTTGATTTTCAAGGTGGAGATTATTGCACTTCACAAACCATAACTTGGAGATCATCCTTCACTTATTAACCTCTTGAACTAAAGGTGCTTGCGAGATCCTCTCATAACCAAGATGCTTACTTAAAATCTCGCAGACATTCGATTTGACAGGATCAGTAGAAGTCTTTTTGGCATCATTCACGAGGTCGAAAGGACCTTAAAGGCCACATCTATCCCCTCCAAATTCTCCGCAGTTAGAGGAATTTGTTCAAACAAAGAAGACGCAGTCGCCCTTTGTCAAAGGAACCTCATGAGAAGAGGAGGTTTCGGTGGAGAGAAGTGATCGGAGAAATAGCAGGGATATTGATAGCAGGAGAAGGTATAAGATCATTTGTAGTAGGACAGTTATAAGGAACTTGGTCTATGAGGAGTTGAGGTATAGAAATATCGTCGTTGGTAGTATTACCAAGGGAAGGGGGCACAAAATTATCTTGCGAAGATTTCGCAGCAGGAGATGAAGGTGTGAATGAAGGAAATGGAACGTCGGGAGTAACAGGTTTGGAGTAGCGAGGCTTTTTGGGAGCATGACCAGTAGTTTTATCATCCTGCGAATGACAAATTAAATAAGAAACAGAGGCAACAATGTATTGTTGATATAAAATAAATGTTTCTTGAATACCTTGTCACTTGCAGACTGTCTTTTTGAAGCCATAGATTTTGCTCGCGAAGTGAGCTTTGGTTGTGCGAGGGATTCTTGTTGCGAAGTGGATTTCGATGGCGAGCCCAAAGAAAGAAGAGGGTCCTTCACGATAAACTTATTTCTGGGTTGGTTTTTGCTAAACAACAATGGCAGAAAGAAAACTACAAAGTTAATCATACCAAAGATGATTTCAACAAAGAAAGCTAATTTCAAATTTGATCAACCACAAAATCAGCCAGATGTGGCAAAATTAACAAACCTGGATGCCATGAGAGTAACAACTGGTAGGGAATAGTTAAGGTGGTGAAGAAGACGATAAGAGACAACAATAAGCAAACACTTGCAGAACGATGAAGAAGAAGAACAACAGACGATGAAGAAGATGAAAAGGAAAAGGAAAATTTTTCACAAGGGATGCTCCTATAAATAGATGAGAAAAATGTTATGACCGGATAACATTAAATGCACCGGTAAAAGAGGTAAATATAGACACGTGTAAGCATGTGCTGCTAAATCCAAGGAAACCCGACGGAAAGAACTTTAGTAAAATCCAAATATACAACAAGTGTATTTCTTGATAGGCGAGGAGAAATTGCGAAATTGATTATTTTCAGAATTTTTGAGACAAGAAATGGCACTTCGCATATGTATTACAAAGAAGCTTCGGAACTACACAAAAGAATAGAGGCAAGTACGTACTTTTTGAGAAAAGTATTCTTTCGCTCGTTCCTTCACCAATTGAAACCAAGGAATATGACAACAATGAATTTTTCCTTCAAAATCGCTCTTCAAGCAATATTCAAGGAAAAAGAGGCAAGATGTAGGATCATAATATCGCAATGTACAAGGCTCGCGAGATTAATGAACGACGGCGTCGCGAGGGAGTCGCAGGGAGCTAAAATAAACGACGCAATGAATAACGACTGGCAAAACATAAAGAAGACGTGAGACTTGGCGAGGGTTAAGAAGTGTCGCGAGAGTGAATGTTTGTGCATCTGCGACACTTCGCGAGACATTCCCGAAAATAAAGGGGAGCTTAGCTGTCATCCACTATGTATTACCCTATATAAAGGGCTAAATGAGTCTGTAAGAGGGAGAGATCTTTTTGGAATTGTGGAGCAAGTCATTAGGAGAGAGAAAGTTTAAGAGTGTTTTAACTTCTAAGTGTAATTCTATTTTCCTGTGTAAACACTTCATGAATTCAATCAATAAATATTCTTGATCTTACATCTTTCAAGGGATTAATTGAGCAAAATCGAGTAAGGGGTGTAGTGTGGGAAATCCTGCTACTACAGTTGGTGGTACTGCAATGGCTAGGCCTGGTGGATGCAGTGGAGGCATGGACCTATGGATGAAGCAGTGGAATTGCAGGTAAAGGCAGTGGTGGTGATGTTGCTGCTATGGGATATTGAAGTTGAGAACTGGTGGAGTTCAGAAGTTGCAAAGCAAAAGGAAGATGGATCGGTGCTGGAGTTCCAGGGTATTGGTTGTGAATTTGATAGAGATAATGCTGAGTATGCAGATTGTGGGCTTTATAGAGTGGAAGCTGGTGCACTGAGTTAGCTGTAGAGTGGTGGAAGCTGGAGCTGGAATGACTTAGATGAATGTTAGGTTTATGGGAATGGCACTGGTGTCCTAATTTGCATATAGTTTTGATATGAATACAAGGGGAATGAGGATGAACTCATTGAAGGGAGCTGTAATGGAGTGTGAATGATTGGGATTTAAGTGCTGCCAAGGGTATATTGGTGTTGTGATGCTGCTGCTTTGAGCATTGCAGGTGCATTAACTGGAGCTTGGGAAGGATTGCAATGAATTGCAGGGAAGAGCAGTATCAAGCAAGGAGATGCAATGATGCAGATGGTTTGAACTGGAACTAGCAGCCGAGAGTGAAGTTCTGGGGTTGTTTGAGAGATGCATGTGTATTACGGTGGAAGGCTGTGTATTGCGAGAATCGATGGGTTGTTTGCTTGCAGCTAAATTGCTGGACGAACTGAAATGAAGTCAGTGGAAGAATGGGTCTCTACAGGATATGGCATTGGTGGTGTTTTGCAGTGGTGCAAACTGGTCTGGGATTGCAGGAGAACAGAATTGTAGTTGGTGGTAGGAGAGGACTGGTGTTGAGTCTGCAAGAGAACTGCAGAATGCACAGCCTTCTTGGCTGGGATTGAAATTGGTAATGCACCATCTTGGTGCAACATAACTATGGCCTGTGCAACATGGCCTAGGCCTATGCCAGTTAGACCCTGACTCATCTTAACTCAGGTCTGACTGGACCACCTGACTCATATGACTCGGTTTGACTCGGTCTGACCGAGTTGACCCGAGTTGACCCGAGCTGACTCGTTGACCGGTGACCGGTTTGATTTTTCCGGTCACCTGAGCTATTTTCCGGCGACCTTTCTGGCCAAGTTCCGGCCATAATCCCAGTTTTCCGACGACGAATTTTGGACATAATTTCACATGTGTATTTCTCACACATGGGCTTGGTGGACCACATGGAGATGGGTTTTGAGAAGACCTAATATTGGAAGGAGTATCCTTTATGGAAATTGAGAAACATATAAAAAGAGAAGACTTTTACCTAATCAAGAATATCTTTTATCTAATATCTTTATCTTTTATCTTTTTGGCCTCTACTTTGTTCTAGGGTTGAGAACCATGAAACTTCTCTTTCTTCTTGTTATGAACTCCATGAATATGAGCTAGAGTTTTCTTTTGGTTATGGATTAGTTGGATTTCCAAACATGAGTTTTTGTTCAATAAATTAGATTTGTCTCCATATTATCGTTTATGATTCACCATCAATATTGTTACATGAGTTGAATGCTATTTAGTCGAGTCGCAAATCGATTGAGTTTCTTTTCATCTCTCTTGCTAGATTAGGATTTATTATACGCAAAAGTGATAGATTCCTGATTACAAGTAGCATAATTGTGATTATTGCTTGTAGTGATACATCCTAGTAGTCACATGTGAACCATAACCTTTGTTAAATCGGATTAGTGCTTTTACACGTTCGATTGCTTTGATTGGCCTGATTTCATAGAACCTAATGCATCTAGGGAATTAAACTTGATTAGTCCTTTTACACGTTAGGTTGTTCTTTTAGATAGAATTCATATTCGCATCTTTTAATGTGTTTGTTGATGACAAGAGGAGATTAGCGGGATATTCTTGCGAACAAGGTATTCTAGGGCCTTTGATAAAAGTTGAGATTAAAATATCAATTCTAGTTATTGTGTTTAAAACATGTTTGTGAATGAAGACGAAATCCATGACCAATACTTTCTTATCCTTGATTTGATTTGTTTACTTTTCTTTATTTGCTTTTATTTAGTTTATTATATAAAAATCACAAAACTACCGGTGTTATTTATAGGGAACCGAAACAATTTGACAACCTAGACCTCTCTGTGAGAACGATCCTTTCTTGCCCTTGCTTCATTATATATTTTGAGTAGTAAGAAAGTGTAATTTATATTTGTGTCGGCTGACAACCGGTCAAATTTTGGCGCCGTTGCCGGGGAGGCAGCGGTTGTCACTTGTTTTTGGTTTCTTATTTTTTGTTTTGTTTTTAGTTTTTGTTTTATTTTTCTTATTTTCTGGATTTTAACCTTGGTTTGAGAATTTTATTTCAGGTGCTTGTTTCTCATGGAAGGAGCATACTACATGGATGGATACGGTTTTCAACAACCTCAACAATATGACAACTACCAATTCCAGGGGTATGATCAAAACCAATTCATTGGTTATGACCAATACTCCATGGAACCTTATGGTTTTCCTCAACAACCTTATGGCGGGTATGTGTGTGAACAACCACAAGGATGGGAGGATTCTTATGCTCGTGAACAAAAAGTCTCTAACTTTATAGATCAAGTTTCCAACTTTTTACAAGAAGAATTTCAAAAAGCTAAAGAGACTACAAACGAGCAACTCCAAGAACTTCGTGACGGTATTGCTAGCTTGCGAAGAGGCATTGATCAATGCAAGGAAGATATGGATAATTCTAATGTGCATATGGTTTGTGATGAATATTTGATTGATGCTAATGTTGAAAAAGACCAATCCTTGGGCACTTTCGTTGATAATTGTGTAGTTAACTCAACTCTTGATCGTAATAATGATCATTCACCTATTCAAAAGGATGAGTTCGATATTAGCAACACTAAATTCAGCTGGTACCAATCTTATGTTGACTATGATAGTGACGGTGATTATGATACATTGCTTGAAACAACTCATGGTGACATCCCCGAGGAGTGTACAATGGAGTCTTTTTGGGATCAAGATGAAGACGAAGAGGAATATGTCGACACTTGTGTAGATTACTCGAGCATTGATCTTAATAATGATCAAGAGCCTATTCAAAGGGTGGAGCTTGAGGATGATGCATTTTCGAGTGTTCTAAAAAAGTTTCTTATAATAAAATTTGGATCCGCAAAAGAGTATGTGCCTTACAACAAAAAGGAGTGTGTTGAGAATGAGACCGTTATGACCAATATTGTGGAAGACCCAATTGAGCTTGCTTATGATTGTAATGATGATGTTAATGTCGAAACTTTGGTTAAGGCAGAAACGGACGAAGAATGGTTGCAAGGTTTGATAGAGGACCATGATATACATGAGGTGAATTATTCACTTGAGTTTTTCAAGGATAAAGAGGATTCCGTAATACAAGAGATTGTGATAGGTTTGTCTAACCCGTTGCCTATTGTTTCTTCTCCTTTAACTCTTATTGGTTTGAATGTATGTGCTTCGGGAGTATTGTTGAATGACTTTATTTCTCGTTTTCCGCCATTAGAGATACTTGATTCTCATACTATGCAGGTTTTGAAACAAGAAACCGTGGTAGTCCCCGACTTCTATATTCTTTATACACTCCCAAGTGTGGACAAGAATAAGTGTGGGGGAAGCTTTTATCGGTTCATAGCTTCACTTTTGCTTTATTGTACTAATATTTGTGTGAAGCTAGCGTTTGCAAAACAGGTTCTATGGAAGGATCCTCAACTTTTCAGATTGTTGGTATATGGACGATAACAAAAGAGTCGGGCTGACGACTTTAAACCAAGCGCTAAATGGGAGGCAACCCATAGGTTTTGTATCTTAAACCCTTTTATTTATTTAGTTTTATAGTTTTCATATCATATTTGCATCCCCATGTTTAATTTCATTGAGTCCGGAATCTATCTTAGAAGAGAATTATGACGAATACCTTTTCGTCAGAAAAATTCAGACTGCACGTAGTTCAGTCCAGAGACCATAACTGTCAGACCGTTTATCGAAACACTGTGCCCTTTTGACACTTTGTAGAAAACACGTAGATGAACAACTTTTGTGAAATGGAGTTTTTCCACATTCCTTACCAATTTGTACAGTTTTTGCGTTTTATCTGCTGTTACGTCAGAATTCAGAATTTTCGGTTTTACACATTGAGGACAATGTGAAGTTTAAGTGTGGGGGAGTCTTTTGCATATAGAGTTTTTAGTCTTTTTGAGTCAAAATTTTCAATTTTTTTGTATATATTTGAATAAAACTCCAACTTGCGGTTAGTTTAGAGTCACATAGTATACATGTCGCTAAGATTACATCGAGAATCTCATAAGATTGACTGAACTTAGAGATGACAGAGAACATGATCGGGTTTCTTAATTGTATGAGAGTTAAAGTTGGATTTAACCATGCCAGTGGCAAATAAGGTGCAGACTGAATTCGGTATTAGAGTAGTGATCCCCTATAGTGGAGACTACCCATGTTACATAATGTGAGGCACCGACCTTCAATTCTTTGTACCTGTCTAAATTTGTGCTTTTTGAGTGTGTGTCACCGTACGTAAATTCCGGGCAGAATGGTGAGCTGCCCAACCTCCCACCATAGAATCACTATTTTGATCTCTTGAGTGCTATTTTTATCAACCATGATGGTGACATCGAATTGCTAACTTACATACCACTTGTAATCTTGTTCGCAGTTAGCACCATCCACCTTATCTCTCTCTACACCAACAGGTCCATAGAAACACCATCATCATCAACAAGAGGAGCATCACAAATTTGAAGGAAAGTTGAACACGTTTGAGGTTTACAAGCAACGGTACAGAATTGAGCAGATTTCAGATTCAAGTAAAGCAACAAAACAAGGAGCAGAATTTTTATAAGTTGAAGACTATTGTACAAGAGTAAAAATTATCAAAGATGAGAGTTCGAGAAGTTTATGATATCAAGACATATAAGTTGTGAAGAATCAAGCGGTAAAGTACTTACACCATGGCCTTTGTACTTACGTTTTTATTTTATTTGTATTTTACTTTCTCTTGTCATAAAAAAATAATAATAATAATTAAAAAGAAAAAAAAAAGAAACGAAAATTTAAAAAAAAAAAAAAAATAATAAATTATATTTTGGGTTTGTATAGTTCGTTTTTAGTTTTGTATTCTTCCAATAAAGCCAATGGAAAGAAGGAATATCTATAAAGAAGTTTCAAGCAACAAGGAATTAGAGAAAAAAATTACATTGTCAAGATTCTACGAAGTTCAAGAGTTATCATCAAGAGTTGAAGACCGAAGACGAAGATGAAGACACCGATAGAAGACCGAAGACGTTTCTATGGATGCTGTGAGAGTGGTGCTAGCTGCACGCCGAACGGATAACGAGGTAAGTAAGCATATTCCCACCTTCGTTAAGTGGTTGATTTCCTTTCGAAGAGATCGTCAGAAAAATGGGTTTTCAAAAATATTAAAAGATGTGGGTTTTCAAAACAATTCGGAGGGTTATGCCTTCCTACCATTCAACGTGTCGCAGGATACTCTCTTCATTCCTACCTGGACACATGTATGACCCATAAAAAGCTGTTTATTATTGAGAGCAACTTCATAAAACCCTTTCTTGTGAGGCAGAGTCGAGACTTTCGATCACTCCGAACCCTAATTTCTTTCGATAAGGGATGGTTATTTCTCTCTCAACTTTTAAGAATGAGATTGTGTTCATTTATGTGTCTAACTTCTTATGACTAGTGTGCAGAATCTCTATGTCTTCTTAGCGCATTGGATGCTATCATTACGGAGAACTAGTAAGTTGGAAAAATAGGTTTTGTGGGTATATCTCTAGTAAACCCTCACGAGACTATAACTCGTCCACTAGGGACACCTAGGGGTTCAAAGGCTTGTTATTTATGCTAAAAGTGACCGTAGCCTCGACGACACGGAGTTGTATGTATGTTTTAGAATTTATTTTGTTTGATTTGCTCGAGGACTAGCAAAGTCTAAGTATGGGGGAATCTGATAGGTGTCTAAAACACCTAATTTACTATCTAGTAGTTACGCTTTCTTTGCTATTTTTCTTGTGAATTATGTACTTTACGCGTGTTTTTGAGTTATTAGGTACTCTGGAGTCGCACGGAGGAAAAGAAGCGGAAATCATTCAAATTGAGTCAAAAAGGCGTAATTGTCATTTCATGGGCGCACACTATCCAGAGCCCAGATAAGGTTAAGGGGCAACTGTTGGGAGGAGTATTAAATGCAGCCAACTGTGGTTAAGGGGTGACCACATGTTATAGGGCATCCACTGGGGTATCCCTTATCTGATGCAGAGGGGTGTCATTATCCATTTGACTCATAACCTTACTAGATCGAGAGATGTCCTCTCATTCAGTTCATTTATGGAAGTTAGAGAAAGAAAACAACGGCTGCTGCTGTAATCAAGAGAGGCTGATTGAATCCGAAATGGAGAGAAAAACAATATGATGTCATGGAAGAAACTCAGGAGGAATTGAAGTTAGAGATTGAAGCAGACACGAACTAATGGTGATTAATGGCAGGAAAATGGATGAGATTCAAGGGTTTGATGGTTATGAATAAATAAGAGGAAATCAGTGAAGCTGTTAAATAATTTCTGTTGAATTGAGATGAAGTTAGGGTTCTGAGAAAAGGGAATTGACGGAGCAGATCGATAAGAGAAAGGGGTTTGTGTGTTAGTGAATCACAAATTAGGGTTCTAGATTCAATTATTCTGCTGCTAATGATAAATTGAGGCAGAGGATGTTGATATTCATGGGTTTTCAGAAGAAGATGGTGTTCTTGCCAGTTGCTTATGGGTTTGAAGCTCAACAGGATTCTTGAGATTGCAGGTGGTTGAGAAGACATGGTTTGTACTGATGCTGTGTCTGGAATGGATTTGTGGGTTATGTGAAATTCAGGGAAGAGATTAAGCCTATGCTGTTGAAATTGAGAAAGGAGCTGGAATTACAGAAGTTGCTTGTGGCTGGTGGTGCATAAGAAGATAAGTTACTACCCGATGGTGACTGAAGTTGGTGGTACTGCAATGGCTAGGCCTGGTGGATGCAGTGGAGGCATGGACCTATGGATGAAGCAGTGGAATTGCAGGTAAAGGCAGTGGTGGTGATGTTGCTGCTATGGGATATTGAAGTTGAGAACTGGTGGAGTTCAGAAGCTGCAAAGCAAAAGGAAGATGGATCGGTGCTGGAGTTCCAGGGTATTGGTTGTGAATTTGATAGAGATAATGCTGAGTATGCAGATTGTGGGCTTTATAGAGTGGCAGCTGGTGCACTGAGTTAGCTGTAGAGTGGTGGAAGCTGGAGCTGGAATGACTTAGATGAATGTTAGGTTTATGGGAATGGCACTGGTGTCCTAATTTGCATATAGGTTTGATATGAATACAAGGGGAATGAGGATGAACTCATTGAAGGGAGCTGTAATGGAGTGTGAATGATTGGGATTTAAGTGTTGCCAAGGGTATATTGGTGTTGTGATGCTGCTGCTTTGAGCATTGCAGGTGCATTAACTGGAGCTTGGGAAGGATTGCAATGAATTGCAAGGAAGAGCAGTATCAAGCAAGGAGATGCAATGATGCAGCTGGTTTGAACTGGAACTAGCAGCCGAGAGTGAAGTTCTGGGGTTGTTTGAGAGATGCATGTGTATTACAGGGAAGCTGTGTGTTGCAGGAACTGATGGGTTCAGCTGCTTGCAGCTAAATTGCTGGACGAACTGAAATGGAGTCAGTGGAAGAATGGGTCTCTACAGGATATGGCATTGGTGGTGTTTTGCAGTGGTGCAAACTGGTCTGGGATTGCAGGAGAACAGAATTATAGTTGGTGGTAGGAGAGGACTGGTGTTGAGTCTCGCAAGAGAAGTGCAGAATGCATGACCTTCTTGGCCGGGATTGAAATTGGTAATGCACCATCTTGGTGCAACGGTAACTATGGCTTTGTGCAACATGGCCTAGGCCTATGCCAGTTAGACCCTGACTCATCTTAACTCAGGTCTGACTGGACCACCTGACTCATATGACTCGGTTTGACTCGGTCTGACCGAGTTGACCCGAGTTGACCCGAGCTGACTCGTTGACCGGTGACCGGTTTGACTTTGCCGGTCACCAGAGCTATTTTCCGGCGACCTTTCCGACCAAGTTCCGGCCATAATCCCAGTTTTCCGACGACGAATTTTGGACATAATTTCACATGGGTATTTCTCACACATGGGCTTGGTGGACCACATGGAGATGGGTTTTGAGAAGACCTAATATTGGAAGGAGTATCCTTTATGGAAATTGAGAAACATATAAAAAGAGAAGATTTTTACCTAATCAAGAATATCTTTTATCTAATACTCCCTCCGTCCCTAATTAGATGAGCTACTTGTAGTTTGCACAAATTTTAAGGCAAGGAGGAAAGTGGAGTATATTTAAGTATTTTTTACACTTATACCCTTATGGGCAATAATTAGTAAAATTTAGAAACGATTTATCTCTTAAACTATACCACGGTTTTTTATAAACTTTATACCGTTGAAAAGCATTTTAAAACACCTACGCAACGAATATAAACATGACTATCAAATTATACATATTTCTTATAGAAAAAATAATCAATTAAAAGGGTAGTTTTAGAAATATCCCCTTGGTTAGTGAAATAGCTCATCTATTTGTGGACAAAACTAAAAACCAAATAGCTCATCTAATTAGGGACGGAGTGAGTATCTTTATCTTTTATCTTTTTGGCCTCTACTTTGTTCTAGGGTTGAGAACCATGAAACTTCTCTTTCTTCTTGTTATGAACTCCATGAATATGAGCTAGAGTTTTCTTTTGGTTATGGATTAGTTGGATTTCCAAACATGAGTTTTTGTTCAATAAATTAGTTTTGTCTCCATATTATCGTTTATGATTCACCATCAATATTGTTACATGAGTTGAATGCTATTTAGTCGAGTCGCGAATCGATTGAGTTTCTTTTCATCTCTCTTGCTAGATTAGGATTTATTATACGCAAAAGTGATAGATTCCTGATTACAAGTAGCATAATTGTGATTATTGCTTGTAGTGATACATCCTAGTAGTCACATGTGAACCATAACCTTTGTTAAATCGGATTAGTGCTTTTACACGTTCGATTGCTTTGATTGGCCTGATTTCATAGAACCTAATGCATCTAGGGAATTAAACTTGATTAGTGCTTTTACACGTTAGGTTGTTCTTTTAGATAGAATTCATATTCGCATCTTTTAATGTGTTTGTTGATGACAAGAGGAGATTAGCGGGATATTCTTGCGAACAAGGTATTCTAGGGCCTTTGATAAAAGTTGAGATTAAAATATCAATTCTAGTTATTGTGTTGAAAACATGTTTGTGAATGAAGACGAAATCCATGACCAATACTTTCTTATCCTTGATTTGATTTGTTTACTTTTCTTTATTTGCTTTTATTTAGTTTATTATATAAAAATCACAAAACTACCGGTGTTATTTATAGGGAACCGAAACAATTTGACAACCTAGACCTCTCTGTGGGAACGATCCTTTCTTGCCCTTGCTTCATTATATATTTTGAGTAGTAAGAAAGTGTAATTTATATTTGTGTCGGCTGACAACCGGTCACGCTCCTTATATCATGACTTTTTCTTGTCCGTGCAATTAGGATCATGAAACTAATGTTTGTTACTTTGTTTCAGAACTTTGCTCCATCGATCCTTGACGGTCTTCAATTCATTGCTGCTGAACAAACAATTTCTGAATCGAGCGTCAAAGAAGAATTCAATGTAAGTAACTCTTCGTATAATCGTTCATGACACTCCTTGAATGAAATACCACTAATTGTTGTTGATGTATTCAGAAAGAGATTTCCATGGAACAAGGGAGTACTGATGATTCCCATTCGTCTTCGGAGGATGGTGAAGAAGAAAACCCCAGATTTCGAAACCGAGTGAAAGCAATGATGTTTCCAATGGTGATGTTGGCAATTTCGGTCCCTTGAGCACTTTAGGGACTACTCCAGTAAGTACCCATTGTATATTTTATTCATAGAAGTATGAAATTTCTGATTTGTTGATGAATGAATGAAGATTCTCATGAATAAGTGAAAAGCTTTACCGAAATACGTCACCAGATATTTTCAAAACTCAGCCTTTTAGCAAAAACGCCGTAAAATCTTCATCCGATATCAGTTTTTCGCGATCTACCCACGTATCCTTGTGCCCAGGAAATTTCCAATCTTGGAACAGAAGATTTTTAAGTTTTGAGCACGTGTAGGGGTCGAAATCGACGAAACAGTAAACTTCCAGGAGACCTTCAGAAAATTTTCAGCTGGCATGTGGTCCAATGTTTTGGCCACAACTCTTCGCTTGTTGCTCCAATTGTTGTGAATTTTGGATATGTTGTAGAGGACATCCGTATGAAGAGAATGGTATATGACCCATCCCTGGATTCTTCACCAACTTTGCCCAGCTCGCTTCTTTGTACGGGACAATGTAAAATTGTCTCAAACGAGCTCGTTGTAAAACACCCCTGTTGTGTCATTGGACCATTCGCTTGTGTTTTGAAGGGTTGGTGACGTATTTCAATGCCATTGATTCATTTGAGATCAGGAACCCTTGATTGATACATGAGCATGGTGCTTGCAGCCATCTTGTTTCATCTAGTCATAGAAACATCACTTCGAAACCCCGGTCACGGGACCATAAGCGAGGTTGCTCTCAAGAGGGTGTGGTGTAATGAACATGGTTTCATGTCCCGGTGGAAGCATTCCTTTTATGATGAGAGTCTGGTGCCAAGGGTCTTGGAATGTGAAACTGATCGTCATGATCAGTGGACTGTCAGTCCCCAGTTTGTTAAATCTCTCCTTTCGTTTTCTCTTCTTCTGGCAAAACTTAGATAGAGGACCCAGGTAGAAAAATTTATGTAAAGACCTAGGTGGTCGAAGTAGGAGGTACCTTGATGAAGTACTTAGTGGAAAGACCCGGTGGACACTGATCGACTGTGGAATTTATGAATCCCGTTTAAGAATTTCTGCTTGCATGTTGTACGCTATGGAAGCTGTAGGAACCTCATACGACGTCGGAATTCGATGCTTGACCCCAACGTTTGAAGCTAAGATACTGAGTTATCACATGAGAGAAGAATCACTCAATTTGGAGTTGTAGAGGTCAGCCAACGTAGTGTGCACATTTGTAATTTGTAATCCCGTACAAACTTTTCAGATTTCGTAGACCTGACGGTAAAGGCCGTATCTTTCATCTCGTACGTCCGATTGATGTGAACTTTTGGTATGTTGTAGAAGAGACATAGAAGAACATCTTTTGTTGAGGAAGTATTGTCCCATTCCTCACCCATTGGTACGTTTTTGTAAACCCATGGCCTGAAGTGTGCTGTATCTCATTTGCAGAGGTGATGAGAACATCTTGTAGAAGTCTTTGGTTTGTGCCCACCAGTCGTGCAAGCTTTGGGAAGACTTTCATGTGAACATATTTTCATGTCTACACATCTTGACACGAATCATTAATGCTTGGAGAAGTCCTCTTCATCGAGCAATGCTTCAGAGAATGGTTAGTTGATGAAGACTGATGTTGCACCCGAGACTCGTTATTGATCCGAGATCACGATTGAATTCTCTCCGTAAATTCTTGTTGATGCTGAGACCATGAATAGAGTTCCTCCACATATCCTTGTTGATGCCGATATTGGGTGGAGTTCCTCCACTCTATGAACCTTCACATTCACGAACTAGTTGTTGGGTTGAGCATCCCTAAGATGTAGGTGTACTGGGAGTACAACCCGAATTATCCTGATCAGTATGACTTTACCGTAAACTGGCTTCATCAATGAGTCGATGTTGTTGCGGCAGATTGCATCAGCAGTCTCCATTATGTGTGTGATCGATGAAGAGAGAAGTTCCTTAGTTGTGCAAAGTTCGTGATGTAGAGAGATTATGTTGATAAAGTTTTCATGGAATCGCATCAGGTTGCAACGACTTGCTATGTCTTGAATCTTGTCCAATAAGATCAAGTCCCAAGTGCATGTTTAAGGAATTCGTACCATCGATGGATGAATGATGTTGCATCTTCTTTAGAAGTCTTGTCATGGAGATAGTGAAGACTCAGCGATTGTAGTTCAGTTTCACTTTGATCGTGTCGGTGGTGAATCAGTATGTCATCGTCGAGATGTTTATGCTGAAGCCAGAGGCGCCATTATCGAAGGTGTACTCTTTGATTGGGAGTACAATTTGAAGACTTCTTAGATACTTGAGCGTTGAAGCGTCGTATTATTTAAGCTTCAAATGTCTTAGGCTTGATCGTCTCGGCCCTAAGTATCTTCTGTTGATTCGGCATTCCTTTCCCTGCGGTAGTGGGATTCAACACTTGTGCAGACATCAGATCTTTCTGATTTTGTTTGACATATGGACACTCCTGCAAGACTACGGAGAAATGCCCAAAGTGTTCCTTGCCATGCTTGGACATTATCTCAGTAATGAATGTCTCAATGCTCGATTCAGAGAAATATCAGATTCAACCACTTGGTAAAATACTGCTGAAGTGAGATTACCAACTTATAGCATCTTGCAATAGCAGAGATGCTAGCATAATTGAGTCCCCATGCTAGAATAACATGTGAGGAAATAAATGACATAGACATGGGAGGAACGAGACTTTCCTGAGTGCAGGACTTTTTGATGAATATCTATGCATCTTTTGCAGGTTCTTGTTTCAACCTCGTCAAAGTTCGAAATTCCTCCAAGTGCTCTGATGATGGAACGTCCGCCAAATCTTCTGGATCAGAACTTTCTTCGTTGGAGAGATGTGCAACCAAAGACGCTTTGTCAGTAGTCATCTTCTTGGCATGAATCCACGTCCATCCAAGAATCATGTCGTATCCGGGATCTTCCCTGATTATGTGAAACTTGGTTTCGTTCAGGTTGAGCCAACTTTCATTTTGAGAGTGATGCAACCGCATGCATCTCTGAGCGTTCCTTCATGGTCTCTGATTGAGATAAGAGAGGAGTAGTAGCTTAGTTGAGTGATGCCTGCAACTCTGAGGGTTTTCAGTGGAATGTTGTTGATGGCGGTGTCAGCATCGATCAACATTCTTCCAAATTCATTTCCTCTGAGATGGACTGTGGTAAGCAATCCCAAGTCGTGCATCTCCTTGTCTGTGGATGAAGGTTCAACGAGTATTTCCGGGATGGACAGATGTCTGACACAATGTAATTTGGTGTTGTGAACATGTCCTTCCTTTGTTTCTTAGACAGATAGAGTAATTTCACAGATACGCTCGATCAACGATTGAACTGCTTCTTTGACCGGTTGTTCAGATATTGCAAAAGCTCTGATTAGGAGAGGATTCTTGTGTACTCCTTAAGTCCCCTGTTGAAGCTATTATGGATCAACATTCTCTTTGAAGATGTGCTTCAAATATTGCCATTACTTGTTGGATGATCGATGAACCTATGAAGGCGACAGTACCTGGGATTCTCCATTTCTTCAGTTGGCTCTCTCCTGATGAACGACAATTTGATTGCACCATCTTGAACCATACTTCCAGTAACTCGATCACTCCTTCATGAGAAGAGAGAAGTTTGAGTCTGTATGATCATTTCCTCGTTCGTTAATGCGTGTCGAGGTTTGTGCATTTCAGGATTGGTTATCTTTTCTTTGCGCCTTCAGAGGAGTCTGGGATGTTTGGAGAAGCGCTCCGATGCCGTGTCTCGTCTTTCCTTTCATTCCTTCCGGTAACAACGTTTGTTGAAGGCTGGAGATTGTACTGATTGTTGACTAGGCGTCGGCTGCTTCGAGGTTCCTCCACCTTGTGGACTTTGCTCTTTACAAGAAAGCAGTGCGATGAGTCGCTGATCGTTTGGCTACTTCATGAAGCTCTGAGAAAGTATGGAATCGGAGATTTTCCAGCAAGGCTCTGTAGACTGGGATCATTTCGTTGATGCACAATTCCACCAGTTGTTGTTCAGTGACATTCGGGTCATGACAATCCAAATCTTGGACTCTGAACCTCTTCACATAACCATTCGGATGTTCATTTCTCTTCTGAGACATTCTTCTTAAGTCGGAGAGAGTAATATGCTCTGAGACGAAGAAGTATTTCCTGTAGAAGGCATTAACCATTTCTCTCCAACTAGCGACGCACCCAGGTGCAATGTTGTTGTACCAGGTGTATACTTGGCCTGTCGGAGATTTCGATAATTCTTTTAGATGGACGACATGATTTTGTTCGTGCTCTCCTAGTGCCTTTCGGGAGAGGAATTCTTTGTGTAGAAGCAGGATACAAAGGTTGATGACGATGAACATATGATGCTTTGTCTTTTCCTCGATCCTCCATGAAGCGTTCCAGGTCCTCACGAGTGATGAAGCCTGCAGGTTCCTTTGTTGGTGGATTATCTGCAGCTTTGTGCACCTCATCATCATCTACTAAATGGATCGGAGTGACTTCAGGATCAACAGCCGGAGATGTTTCTTTGGCTTTTCCTTTCTTCTGAGCTTTCTCTGACATCTTGTCAGTGAGAGTTTTGAGATAATTGCACAGCTCTTTCCATGTGTTAGCCATGTCAATCTGATTCTTGGTAAGAGTTTCTTGCACCTTCATGAGATCACCTATGGTAGGTGGGTTTTCTCTAATTTCTTCGGGAGACCGGCCGAAGAGAGGATTGTCTCCAATGTTGGTTTGCGGAGGAGTGGTATCACCAACACCGATGTTGGAAGCAGGAGTAGTTTCTGGAGTACCACCATTGTTGCTAGTGCTAGTATTGTTTGAGTTGGGATTGGTGACTGAACCTTACCTAAGATCAACCATTTTGTGAGAGTTTGATATTACAACCGAGAGATTAATCTCCCACTGTGGTCGTCAATCTGTAGATGGGGAAAAAACGGTTTGCTGTTTTTTTGGGGGAAATGAAGAGACGAGCGTGTCGAGAATCCTCGAACCGAGAAAACTGCTCAACCTCACACAGATGCACTGCAAAGGGAGTGCTTAGATTCGAGAGATCAATCTGTAGGACTCTGGCCTAAACCAAGTCAATGGCCATTCCAGAGTCAATTCGGCCGCAAAGAGGGAGATGGGTTGATCTGTAGGAGGGAAGCTGAGAATTGTGTCGAATCAATGATGATCAAGGATTGTGGATGTGTTGAAGGTTTCTGCAATAATTGGTGAACTGTTGAGTTCGAATAAGTTCTGATAGATTGATGAATTCTTGAGAGTAGTTACTCGAGAAATTATGTGTGGACGATTGTTGATAGCTAGTGATCATTCGTTGTCCTCAATCATGGATTCAGAGACTTATTTATATTGTCATAGTTGTGAACACCTTGATCCCTGTAAGTGTGACGGTTTCATGAGTGGAAGAGTGGGCAAGTAGAAGATCGTGGTAAAGTCAGTTCCATGTCGTGTGGAGACTTGACGGATCGTGCACCCACTACTTTGCTAACTCCTTCAACCGTTTCATAACTTACGCACATTTCTCGTCATGGATGAAATCCACGTGTTGTAGGCCGCCAGACCAAAACCCTAGTTGTTATCCCCCAATTTAACGTGATTGATGTCTCACGAATCATGGAGTCTGCATGATAGACGTGTATAGTTTGTCAGTTGCTGACTGATTAGACAATGAGTCTAGGTTTTGTTGAATCAAGCATGTTTGACAAATGCTCAGCGATTCATGAATGTTAATGTTGCTCGTCTGAGCAAATATTGTAAATTCAACGTGTTGTTGAATATTAATGAGTTACTAAATATATGTGGATTATTCGAGCAACTGAGCAAGTATTGCTCGATTCGACGAAATACTGATAAATTACTGAATATTGATAGTTGGATCAATATTCGAGCAATTGAGCAAGTATTGCTCAATCCGATGAGTTACTGAATATCGAGAATTTGACGAGCAACTAAGAAAGTATTGCTCAATTCGAAAAAATACTGAATATTGATAATTTGACGTGCAATTGAGCAAGTATTGCTCAATTCGACAAATTACTGATAAATTACTGAATATTGATAGTTGGATCAATATTTGAGCAACCGAGCAAGTGTTGCTCAATTCGACGAAATATTTATTGGTAACGTGACCTAATAAAATATTAAAATATTGGTAGATTACCAAATATTATATGATTAATTCATATGCTGGTTGCTGAATCAATATAAATTCATTAGTGTTTGAATCTTGCTCAGAATGATGATTCGTAGAACATTTATTCAAAACCCTAATTTCATATCATAGTTGATGAATCGCTGAAAATAGGTCATGAGTGATAGAGGGACCGACCACATGGGATGATGGGCGTCCACGTGGTGCCCAGTGCTCGAGTGAGCATGCATCAGGGTTCCGAGTTGAACAGTTGGTGATAGAATGATGATTAAATGCCGGTTTCATCATTTATTGAAATATTGCTAGGTTCAGCATTAGGTGATAAAACCTAGGTATGAAAGATGGGGACCAACCAAGAGAGCATGGGACCGGCTCTTGGTAGTCACGGGACCGGTTGTTGGTCGTTTGAGCAATCCCCAGGTTGGTTGAAGAGAGTTTGGGTCCAATACGAGCAATTGAGCAAATTAGGTCAGAATTATGAAAACGTGTGGGACCGGATTTGTGCAAGCCCTAAGGATGACCCTGGTCAGTCATGAAGGCATGCACGTGTTTCCGTGGTGCCCGTGTCTCCATACTGAGAGTTTCAGTATTTTCTGATGTGCGTTCGAGCAACGTTGTGAATTTTCAGAAGAGTTTCATCTTGACTGAAATTCTTGATTTTTGTTGTAATGAGCATGTATGCTCAATTGATCAATATTTTGTAAATATTAAAATAAGTGTATTTTAACATTTAAAATTGTCGTGGGAGGCTAGTCGGTCGTGTGGCCATGTTGGATTTTGGTTTTTCATGATTCGAGCAAAATTTGAGAAGTTATGACGAAATCATGATTTTTGCTCAAACCCAGGAGTTTCATGAATTGAGGAAAATAATAATTATAAAAGACTAGGGATTGCAAGGTGTGGGACCGGCCACGGCTAGGGCATGGCCGGCCATCTATGTTGCCTGGTCCCGCACACCTTTCCCTATTTTATAATATTGTTTTTCATAAATCCGTGAAGTTATGGAGAATCCATGATTTTTGTTGAAACGGAGGAGTTTCATGTGTTTGGGGATAAAAAGCTAGGGATTGTGAGGTGTGGGGCCGGCCACGGCTTGGGCATGGCCGTTCGGCTAGGTTGCCCGGTCCCGCACACCTTTCCATATTTTATAATGTTATTTCATGAATCCATGAAGTTATGGGGAATTCATGAGTTTTGCACAAAAACAAGGAAAGTTGCTAAAATCAAGGAGTTTTCATGAGTTCATGAAAATAAAAAAATAATAAAAAAAGGCATGGGACCGGCCACGTCTAGGGAACGGTCGGTGGGCCCGGCCCCTGGGCTCCTCTTATTATTTTATTATTATTTGTTGCTTTCTCCTGTTTTGCATAGGATTCCTCATCTGTCCATGTTTTTGGATGCTCGTTCGTGCACCCTGGTGCTCAGTCGTGCATCATTGTCGAGTACACTTGCACCATTTTTGTGGGGCTTACTCAGTGACGGTCCAGATGCCCGATGGTTGAGTATTTATTGCTAATTCATGAAATTCAGTGTAGAATAATTCATGAAATAGAACAATAAAATGAGTAGTTATTTATTATCAATTCATAGGATCAGCTGTGGATTCGACCATGAACTCGGAATAATAAAACATGCATTACCATTCCATGGGATCGTGGATTCGACCATAGAATCGGAGTAATAAAATTATCTATTACCATTCCATGAGATTAGAAGTGAATTCGATCATGAAATTGGAATAATGAGATAATATAGTAGTTTATTGCCATTCCGTGAGATCAAGTCGTAGATTCGATCATGGAATCAGAGCAATTGTTATTGCCATTCCATGGGATCAGGCCGTGGATTCGACCATGGAATAGGAGCAATTGTTATTGCCATTCCATGGGATCAGGCCGTGGATTCGACCATGGAATAGGAGCAATAATAGATCATTCTGGGAATTCAGTGGTGAATGTCACGGCAGAATTAATATATTACCGAAAAGATATTAGCCAGTTAAAGCGTCACATCCATTCTGAATGGTGCATAGTCTAGGAGTCATGGGTTTTGTTTACGACCTGAAGGCGTTACTGCTCTCAATATGCGGAGAACCGCCTGAATCTATGCACGGTCTCTCCACATAGTCAGGGAACGGTGAGTGTCACCGACGTCCTGAAGGCATCCGCCGCCCAACTATTCTTCTATGTGGAGGGGGGTCTCTCTCCTGCAGTCAGGGAACAGTGAGTGTCACCGACGTCCTGAAGGTGTTAAGCTCTCAATCTATGGAGAACCGCCCAATTATGTTATTCTGCATAGAGGTCATGATGAAATGCCAGGGATCGAATCGCTCAGCTAGTGGGGCTTTTCGAAAAAATATTCATCATGGCTTCGTAAAATATGAATCGTTGCATGCCTGAAAGCCGTGTCGAAACATGCATCATGATTTTACGGTTTTTCCCTTTGTTTAAAATCCACCATCAACAACAACATGAGCCAACAACAATATATTTTGCTTCACATGTAGACACGGATTGTGAATTATGTTTCTTGCTATGCCAAGCCACAAGATTCAGTCCTACGTAGTAGAAACCCCCTGATGTACTTTTTATGTCTTCTACACATCCTGCCCAATCAACATCTGAATAAGCAGAAAGGTCAGTGTTAGTATCAAAAGTGTAAGATAGACCATACCCGATAGTGTGATTAACATATCATATGATCCTTTTTGCAGCTGCAAGATGAGATTCCTTTGGATTAGCCTAAAATCTAGCACAACAACCAACACCAAAAGAAATATCAGGTCTAGTAGATGTAAGATATAAAAGGCTACCAATAATAGATCGATACAATTTTTGATGCACTTTTACTCCTTTAACATCTCTGTGCAGTTTACCAGTAGTGGGCATAGGTGTCAGTTTTGGAGTTGACTTATCCAGACCGAACCTTGAGACAAGATCCTTTGCATATTTTTCTTGGGATAAGTAAATTCCATCCTTATGTTGTTGAATTTGCAATCCTAAGAAGAACTTCAATTTCCCAACATTGCTCATTTCAAATTCTTTAGCAAGAGAGACTTGGAAATCTTTTGCAAGTTTCTCATAAGTTGAGCCATAGATGATATCATCTACATAGACTTGAGCAATGACAACATCTTTCCCACTCCATTTGGGAAACAAGGTTTTATCAGCTCCGCCTCTTAAAAACCTTTCCTAATAAGAGAAGTGGTAAGTTTTTCAAACCAGGCTCTAGGTGCTTGTTTTAACCCATATAATGCATTTTTGAGCTTAAGAACATGATCTGGGAAATCAGGGTTTTCAAAACCCTTAGGTTGAGCGACATAGACATCCTCCTTTAAAATTCCGTTTAAATGCGGATGTTATATCCATTTGGAACAGCTTAACCTTAAGAAAATAAGCATGATCTAATAAAAGTCGAATGGACTCAAGGAGTGCCACAAGAGCAAAGGTTTCGTCAAAGTCGATACCTTCAATCTGTGAATATCCTTGAGCGACAAGTCTGGCTTTATTTCTGACAATTGTGCCAAATTCATCAGACTTATTCTTGAATATCCATTTAGTGCCAACAATATTAATATTGTAGGGATAAGGTACAAGTTCCCATACGTCTTGTCTTTGAAATTGATTTAACTCTTCATGCATCGCATTCACCCAAAAGGGATCGTTAAGAGCTTCATCAATATTTCTTGGTTCTACATGTGAAAGATAACAAACAAAATTGCAAATATTTTGAAGTTGTCCTCTAGTCTTAGATGTAGAATCTCTTCCTCCAATAATACTGTTGGGGTCATGATTCCTTTGAACCCAGAGGTGTTGTGAAGGCACACGTTCTTGTTCGTCAGGAGTAGCCTGATCAGTGCTCTTCTCCTCGTCACTAGAAATATCGGGATCAGTAATAGTTGGGATAACTTCAACTGAATCTGGGATTTCTTTGACTTTGTCAATTGTCACAGTTGGGGGCAATTCAACAGGAGGATTATAATGATGAAAATTACTAATATTATCGATGATAACATTAGAAGATTCCATCATGACATGGGTTCTGAGATTAAATACTCGAAAACCACGGCTATCAGAAGCATAGACAAGGAAGATACCTTCATCACTTTTGGTATCAAATTTCCCTCTCTGTTCTCGATCTTTTAGAATGTAACACTTACTTCCGAACACTCTAAGATAGTGAAAGTTGGGTTTTCTTTCGTACCACAACTCATACGGAGTGTTTAGGGTTTTAGACCGTAGATAAACACGGTTGATCAAATAGCATGTTGTGAAGACAGCTTATCCCCAAAATCTTAATGGTAAGTTTTTGTTATGGAGCATTACCCTGGCCATTTCCTGAATGTTCCTATTTTTTCTTTCTGCCACTCCATTAGCTTGAGGAGTGATGGGTGGTGAATATTGTTGAATAATCCCCAGTTCGTCACAAAATTCAAACACCTTAGTGTCCTTGAATTCAGTTCCACGGTCGCTTCTAATTTTCTTTAGTTTGCGACCTTGTTCGTTCTGGATTCTTTAAACAATAATCTTGGATTCACCAAGGGTTTCATTTTTATGAGATAGAAATGCAACCCAAGTGAACCTGGTGTAATCATCTACCATAACTATAGAATATATCTTACCAGTAACGTGGGTTGTTGAATTGGTCCGAAGAGATCCATATGAATTAAATCAAGTGGAGCCTTAGTGAGAATATCTAGAGATGATTTATGGTGAACTTTCGTTTGTTTACCCTTTTGACATGCACCACATACACCATCAATCTTTGCATTGATTTTGGAAACGCCTCTAACAAGTTATTTGTTAATGATCTTAGTTAGAAGACGAGAATTGATGTGACCAAAACGCTCATGCCAAAGATGTGTAGATTCCACCTTAGTCAAATTGCAACAGATTCGAACCGAGTATCCGAGAAGATAACTTGATTGTTTTTACCACGAGTTCTCTGAAAAATTACTTTCACAGTTTTGTCTACAATGTCACATCCATTTGCATTGAAGACAACTCGATGGCCTTTGTCACAAATTTGACTAATAGAAAGAAGATTTGCAGTCATACCTTTTGTAGATGGGGCAAAACGAGTTGCTGGTTTTTATGGAATTGAGGAGACGACCGTGCGGAGGAAACTCCTTGAACCGAGCGAACTGTCAAACCTCACACAGATGCACTGCAAAGAGGGAGTGCTTTGAATTCGAGAGATCAATCTGTAGGACTCCATCCTAAACCAAGTCAATAGCCGTTCCAGAGTCAATTCGTTCACAAGAGAGGATGGGTCGATCTGTAGGAGGGAAGCAGAGAAATGTATGAGATCAATGGTGATCGAAGATTATAGGTGTGTTTTGTATTCTGCGTGAAGAAATAAGATAAGCTCTGATTGATTGAATTTGCTCTGTTGAGAGTAATTGCTCAGACGTTGAGTTGTTAATCTCTTATTGTCTGTTTGACGTAAGATTGTCTTGTTTTTCAATCATGATTCAGAGACTTATTTATATTACTAGAATTGTAAACACCTTGATCCCATGAAGTGTGACAGTTGCTGGAATCAAAGAGTGGGGAAATGGAAATCGTGTTAAAACCAGTTGCTCATCGTGTGGAGACTTGGTTGATTTTCCATCCACTACTTTGCTAACTCCTCCAACTGATTGCACAACTTGCTCACATTCTCATCGTGTGTATGAAAACACGTGTCGTAGAACGCTAGACCAAAACCCTAGTTAATACCCCCCCATGTAACACAATTCATGTCTCATGATTGTGGAGTCTGCAAGGCAGACGTATATTTAGTTAGTCAGTGGCTGACTTTATGGGACGCTGAGTCCTTGTATTGCTGAGTCGAACGTGATTTGTAAATGTTCTGAGATCCATGAATTGAATGTGTCTGTTGAGACAGAAGTATAATTCTCAAGTAAATGTTGATAGTTAAGGTGAGCAAATATTGCTCATTCAATGAATCGATTGTTGAATATTGATAGTTAAACCAATATTCCTTAGTCTGAGCAAATATTGCTCATCTGAGCAAATGTTGCTCGTTTGATGAATTATTGGTAGCAGGACCAAAATAAAATATTAATTTAAAATACTGAACCGAGTATAATTAATAAAAATGTTGATCATGGGATCAACATAAAATTATTAGCGTTTGAATCTGGAGTTATGAACCTTGGATTCGAAACCCTAATTCGATCAATTGATGATTTATTGAAAATCAACCGAAGTGAAGGAGGGACGGCTACATGGGATAATGGATCGACCATGTAGCGCCCAGATGCTCGAGTGAGCAAATTGCAAAGTCTCTTGAATACCAGTTGCTGAGAGGATGATTAAATGCCGGTTTAATCATTTTAGTAAAAATGCTCGTCTGAGCCTTAGGTGATAAAACCTAATTATGAAGAGGTGAGGGACCAACCAAGGGATCATGAAACCGGCCCTGGTTAGTCATGGGACCGTATGACGATCGTTTTATGAAATTCCAAGTTGTTTGGAAGAGTTTTAACCTAATACGAGCAAATTAGATCAAATGATGAAAGTATGTGGGACCGGCCTCTTGCAAGCCAAAGATCCAACCTTGGTCGGTCAAGGTAATATGCTCGTGTCACCAAAGTGCTCGTACCTCAGTCCTGAGAATGTTGATATTTTTTGGCATGCGTTTGAGTAATCATTTGAGAAAATATGACAAAATCAAGGTTTTTGCTCAAACTGAGGAAACTTCATAAGATGAAGGAATAAATAATAATAAAATGAAGGAATCATGAAGTGTGGGACCGGCTATGGCCAAGGCGTGGCCGGCCGGCCAATGAGCCCGGTCCCATGGCACTTTTCCTAATTTTATATTATTTTCATGATTTTAGGGAAATATAATGAAATCAATGAGTTTGTTGAAACTAAGGAGTTTTCCTTAAAGTGAAGGAGTTTCCATGAGATGAAGGAAACAATAATAATTAATAATAATAAAATATGGGGCGTGTGGGACCGGCCGACTAGGGCATGGCCAGCTAGGGCCCGGTCCCGTGAGTTTTCCCTAATTTTATATTATTTTCATGATTTGAAGGAAATATCATCAAACCAAGGAATTTCATGGGATGAAGGAAATAACAATAAAATAATAAGGAATGCAAGGTGTGGGACCAGCCACAACTAGGGAATGACCGGCCGTCTAGTAGGCTTGTTCCCGCGACACCTTTCTTAATTTTTATTATTTCCTTGATGTGAAGGAAACACCATAAAACTGAGGAGTTTCCTTGCAACGAAGGAATTTTGTTCAAATGAAGGAATTTTCATGAGATCAAGGAAAAATAGTAAAAATATAATAAAATAGAAAATTAGGCGTGGGACTGGCCACGGCGTGACTGGCCGACCGGTGGGCTCAGTCCCCTAGCGCATTGGCTAATATTTTATTATTATTATTATTATGTTTTCTTCCTATTTTGCATAGGTTCATCGTTCCTTTGTATTTTGGAATGCTCGTTCGTGTATTCAGGTGCTTGTTAGTGCATTATTGCTGAGTACACTTGCACCATTTTAGTCGGGGCTTACTCGATAGCGGCTCAGATGCCCGTACGTTGAATATTTATTACTAACCCATGAAATTCTGCTAGGAAGAACCATGAATTGAAGTAGCGAAATATTATGAACAATGTAGAATATTTTCCAGGGATTCAGTTAATGAATCTAGTGATTTAGACATAATTAATTAATGGCTCTATACTAGTTCGATCGTCTAGGAGCATTAATTATTCAGGAATTTAGCGATATGAGCTTGTTGAAGCATCATATTTCTTTTATATAGTCGGGGAAAACAAGCGTCATATTTATTTTATATAGTCAGGGAAAACATTGTTACAACCTGAAGACGTTATTGCTATATACTAGCAGGCAAGCTGTCTAGGAGCCGTCTAATCTTTCGATTTTATATAGAAGTAATTACTGAAATTGCTCGGTATTCATGAGATATGTCATTGTCTCAATTGAGAGACTACACATCTACATATACTCTGAGAGACAGTATTCTCGGTCAGATATTCTTGTGGCATGAGCTTTCATGCTTCGATGAGAGACATGAGCCTCAATACTCATCTGATTGTTGGATCAGGAGCATATACAATTATGGTTTTACGATTTTAGCCCTTGTCGAAAATCCACCATCTACATTGATTCCCCTGCTTAGTGAGGGACATTCATGTTCCTCAGTCAGCACTGGATGGTGATTTTCCAGTTACAAACAGAATAAGTGATTGAACTTAGTCGTAAGATAAGATGTAACCGGATTTTCGATTGCGCAAGCAAACCACGGCTTGAACGAAGATCCCAGTGGCATGATAGAGCGTCATTTAAAGAGCATAAAAGGGAGTAGCACCGCTGATTTGGTGATGGAACCTTGGTCGATTTAGGATTCGCGGGTCCGTGCCCAAAAAGGAAATCCTTGTGAAATTAGGTTTTGGAAATAAAATTTGATATAAAAGGAATTAATCCTTATTTTTTTATATTTCACCTACAATGACCACCACCTTCATCTCTTCATCACCTTCACGCCATCAGTAGGGAAATGAAAAAATTTCGCCGGAGCTTCAAGCCGGAGCAGCCACCGTCCGGACAACTTCCGGCCGGCGCCGACAGGTACGTGATTTTTTTTTTTTTTTTTAAAAAAAAGTTTGCTGTTTGTTCATGAGTTGTTCATCATAAAATAATATGTGTATATACATACTTTTGGATGTGAGTTTTATGAAAAACCCTTGTTTTAGGAGCGTACGTTCGTTCGATCGTTAGTTTAAGAAACTACTACTAATCCCTGACTTAGGAGAGATTTTTTTTTTATATAGACCTGTGCTTAGCGATAAAATTTTGTTTATAAGCTTTCATGGAAACCAAAACTTTATCTTAAAAGTATGAACTTTCACAAAACCGAAATAAACCCTCGTTTCGAAGATGGACGATCGTACGAAGGAAATTTTTTTTTTGTTTTTTTATGAAACCGTGGAATATCCACGATTTTTTTTTGTATGTAAAACCGTGACGTGTTCACGGAATTTTTTTTTTTTTTTTTTTTTTTTACGTGAGTTTTACTCACATTAAAATAACAAAATTTATTTTTATATTTATTTTTTCTGAAAAATCAAAGCCTGATTTTGGATAGTGTTTAAAGGTAAACAATTATTTATGATGAAATATTGTTTAGTTTTTCATAATTCAGTGGTTAATGTTCACACAGTAGAAGTGTTCATGATTTTATGAAAATCTGAGTTTTGCTCGTCTTTTGTAGATTTCGAAGAAACGAGCAAGTTTTGAAGTGTTAACTTTTGCATTACAATCACTACTGTTAGTGGAATCGTAAAAAGGTAAGAGTTAAGAATTACCATTTTCGTAGATGTTTTGTTATGTGCATAATTCCGTCATCTTGTTGAAGTTTGCATCTTGTATGGATGATACACTGAAGTAGAGTATTGTGTGCATGTTACAGCTACTTCGCAAGGATGTCTGACTCTCAAGAAAATGATGTCTCCAGAGATGATACGTGTATGGATGAGACTTCTATTGGTGAAGAAGAAGAAGATGAAACACTTGGAATAAAGAATATTCCAAATATAGAGGATGTGTTCTTCGTGGCTTGAGGGCCTGAAAAGCGCCTCAGAACTCCATCATTTCGTCTTCTGATCAATCCTAGAGAGGTTACTCAGAAAAAATTGGTGACTCCTCAGGCAGCCATTCGGTTCTGTCTTGAATGTGGATATTTTTCTGCATCAATCATAGAATTCAAGCTTTCTCGACGGCCTTTAGAAAAGTTTTCTGGATGGGCAAGGTATATGCTGGGTTTTCCTCGTGTTCGAGCCATGGTGCATGATGCACAAATAACAAGAGCTATCCAAGCTTCTGGAGACTTGTTCATTTTTCATGATGCGCGAGGTATGGTAGCTCTACTTTCTCGCTGGTGTATTCCAACTCACACTTTCATATGCATATGGGGAGAGTTTATCATCACCTTAGAGGATGTAGTTTCTTTGTTGCATCTTCCGATCACGAGTAACCTTCTTGAGAGTCTTTCAGCGGAGGAAACAACAATCTCTAACATCTTGACAGCTGCAATGGAGGAGATTAATAAGGTGTCTGGTAGAAAAGGTTGTTATGCTCACTGGTTAATACATTGGTGGCCAAGAGATACTTCTCTTGACTGGCCCGTCGACGGTACGTTATCTATTGCTGCTTTCTTGTGTTTATGGCTGTCCAGAGATGTATTTGAAGATACTGGAAATTTGTTGAAGCTGATCGTGATTCCTTTTGCCATTAAGATGGCTCAGGGTGAGAAACTCCCAATAGGTAGTCTGTTCTTGGGTTCTTTGTACTCTAACTTAGACTCCTTGATTATAGACTCCAGCATCTCGAATGGCTTTATGAAGATTGAATGCTATGCCAATACGATGTTTCTTGAAGCTGTGATGTGGGAACGTTTCAAGAATTATGCACCCATTCCACGTACTATCTTGCAAGGATTGAATGTTGATGCTTGTCATGTTTTCTCTGAGAGGGACAATGCCAGGATCATGCACTGGTCTACAAAGCAGCCTCGACTCAAGACCCGATTTTTTGATGTGTTAGACCGTGAATCTGAATTCAACTTCCTCCCATGGGTGTCAATTCCTCCTTATATTTATCAGTTGACAACTTTCAATGATGAAGAGAGTATAGCTTTGAAATCTGGTGTTGATTTGAGCGACGGTGAGAGGTCTTTTATGCTAAGTTGCACTCCTGGTTACCTGATATCAGCAATACATGGAGAATTCTAGGTGGAAGAATACAATATTGATAGGGCAGCTCGGAA
Source organism: Papaver armeniacum (assembly GCA_023531295.1). Lineage (NCBI taxonomy): Eukaryota > Viridiplantae > Streptophyta > Magnoliopsida > Ranunculales > Papaveraceae > Papaver > Papaver armeniacum. The sequence continues at coordinate 239,902 of JAJJWW010011620.1, forward strand.
AATGGGTATGGATCAGTGTGTTCCGACTTTTCGAATAGCTCATGACCCATTTAGACCGCACACATGTGGAAGGAAGTGAATACTGGTTCCCTAAATCCGAGCGAATTACATATGTAACTCCAAGTTACATAAACTTTTGGGATCAACAACTCCGGCGTTTACTCGATTTCGTGACGGTTGATCAACCCTTGGTGAAGGAGCCTCCTTCTGTTGAGATGATTGCTACTCGACCAACATTAAAGCATTTCCCGGTGGTGATAAATGGAAAACATCTCCAGGATGTTCACAAGTAAGTATTCTTTGTACAATCTTCATAAAATTATGATAAATGTGTTTTGACTATTGCATCGAAAATTTTCACAGGACTGTCGTAACGTAAGACCTCTAATCGATGTAGACCTCTCAGAAACTGAAGCAACTGTTCATGGCGGAGAAGGCATGAGCAAGAATTATAAATTGTGGTCCAACACCATAAAGTCCCCAATTATTTCTTTGGTGAGTTGTAGTGCTTCTTTTGTTGTGAGTTCTTCTCATCCGCATTATTAGGATTAGAAAACCAATATTTGTTATTTCGTTGCAGAATTTCACTCCCTCGAGTATCGATGGTCTTCAGTTCTCTGCTGCTGGGCAAACAGTTTCTGACTTGAGTGATGAAGAAGAGGCCGTGAGTATTTCTTCGTATAATCAATTATGATGCTTTGTACACAAAATTCTAATTGTTGAGAACATATCCAGGAGGATGCCGCCATGGAAGTGGAGAGTACTGGTGATATTATTTCGTCTTCGGAAAATGGCGATAAAGAAAATTCCCAGAGATCAAAACCGAATGAAAGCAATGGTGTTCTTGATGTTGATACGGGCAATCCAGGTTCTTTGAACGCTTCAGAGACCACCCAAGTAAGTGTTTCTCTTGAATTTTATCCATAGAAGCATAAAATTCTTGATTTATTAATGAATGAATGGTAATTCATGTGAATATACGAAAAGTTTTGCCGAAATACGTCACCAGAAATTCCAGAACTCAGCCCTTTAGCAAAATATTGTAGAATCTTCATACGATGTCGGATTTTCGCAATCTACCCATGTATCCTTATGCCCAGGAAATTTCCAAGCTTTAGGAAATAAGCTGTAAGAGTTTTGAGCACGTTTAGGGGCTGAAATCAGCGAAACAGTAAACTTCCAGGAGATTTCCAGAAAATTTTTCAGCTGTCATGTAGTCCAATGTTTTGACCACATGTTTTTGCTCGTTTATCCAATTGCCATGAAATGTTGATATGTTATAGATAACACCCATACGAAGAGAATGGTATATAACTAAACCTTAGATTCTTCACTAATTGCTCCCAGTTCGTCGTTTTGTACAGGGCAGTGTAAAATCCTCTCAGACGAGCTTGTTGTAAAACGTGTTTTTATGACTTTCACGTTATTTGCTGATGTCTAGCATGTAAAATAGAGAACTTAAATATCATTAGTTCACTTACATGATATATTTTATGATTCTCTTTGGTTTCATACTTGGATGGCTCTAATCTCATGTAATCTCCGTATTAGGCGCCAAATACCGAAGTTGAGAATGAAGGAGCCAATAATGATGGCTTGAGCAACCTTGAGGTTATTGATGAAGAAACGACCATCTCTGCACTTAAAAGTCATGAGGGAGTTGTTTCTGATGTTTTTAAAGAGACCGAGACTTCAATTGTTATTGCTTCAGTGGCGGAAGAAGCCGAACCACGAGTAGAAGAGACTGAAGAAACCGTTACCATGACTGTAGAAGTTGCTCCAGTAATTGAGAATCGTATAGTAGTGCATGAATACCCGAGTGCAGGGATTGCTTTTTACCCTCCATTTTATGCATCACTCCCATACCACGAACTAGTTGGTGGACTCAGTGTCCCTATTGGATATGCCAGTTTGTACGAGAAGATATGGAGGAAATTTGGTCACATCATCATTACCAGAGACCCCAAGCGTGCTTATTCTTTAACAATGCAAGTAAGTGTTATCTTGCGTGTTGTAAGTGATATATGCGCCAGGGCCAGAAATACTATGACTCCAGATGTACTCTTTGATTGGGAGTTCATCTTGGAGAATTCTGAGAGACTTGGCTTCAATGTGAAGTGGCTTCGTAAGAATATAAATGCTATTAAGGACTCATGTGAGAATAACATACCCTTTCCCAGTGATGCTGTGATGGAGAAGGAAGACAAGATTGCCACGCTGACTGAAGAGTTGAACATGGAGAAGGCGGCCTTACAAGTCTTGAAGGATGCAGAGGAGCAAAAGTCTTTCTTTGCTGATTTTCTTTGATTTCTTTTCATAACCTCTTGAACTTCTGAACTTCTGAGAGATGTGAGGTTTTATTTTTTGGTTTTGATTGGTTTTGGATAAGTAGATGATTGAGGATTTTCTTTGGATTTGATAGAGATTTTCTTTAAGTAGACTGAATTTTGATAAATTGCTGGTTTTAAATTACCGAATGCAAGTATTGCAGACATTTTGGAGGAATTGAAATACACTAAAAGAAAATTCTAAATGCCAAATATTTTGGGGTGTTCTTGCCTTGAACATCCAATACCTCGAATATCCAAAACTTTAGACGTCAAAGGCCTTGAGCCAATTCTCGTGTATTACGGCCACAATCTCCTTGCTGTCCATGTTGATTAATTTGTAGTATCCACCAGCAACAGACTTAGAGATCATAAAAGGTCCTTCCCAGTTTGAGTTCTTTGCAGAATGAAAGTTACGCTTAGTTGCTTTGAGAACTAAATCTCCTTCCTGGAATTTGTTAGACTTGATCATCCGCGCCCTGAATATCTTCTATTGGTTTGGAATTCTTCGTGCAGTGGAATTCCATGTTGTTGAAGTATTCCAACCTTGCGGTACATGTTGGACATTCGTGCAAAGGAGAATATTTGGGATACTGTTTGTTGAATTCAGCCATTATTTCAGCAATGACTGTATTAGTGAGGTGCTCGATTCGGAGAGGTTATGCGTCCAGCCACTTAGTGAAATATTGTTGAGGTGAGGTTATCCACTCATAGCATTTTGCAATAGCTAAGTTGTTGGTGGAGTGAAGCCCCCGGACCAAATAAGCATGTTTGAAAACTGATGATATGGACACATGAGGAGAAATAAGACTTGCCTGAGTACGAAATCTTTTGATGAAAGCATTTGCATTTTCTTCAGGATTTTGTGTTAGCTCTGTCAAGGCTTTGACCTCCTTCAGGTACTAGAACGGTGAAATATCTTCTTTTTCTTCTTCCGAATCAGAGGTTTCTTCAACAGAGAAATGTGCAATTGAAGGTGTTGGGGCTACCTTTCCAGCATGAATCCACGTACGTCCAAGGATCATATCATATCCTGGATCTTCTCGGATTATGTAAAATTTTGTTTCTGTCCAGGCTGAGTTTATGTTCACTTTGAGAGTAATGTGGTCATAAGCATCTTTCGGCGTCCCTTCATGATCCAAGATTGATACTGGAGCATGAATGGCTTCTTGTCGTGTGATACCAGCGACTCTGAGAGTTTTCAGAGGGATAACATTGACAGCAGTGCCGACATCTATCAACGCTCATTTGAACTCGTTTCATTTGAGATGGACTGTGGTGAGAAGTCCCCAGTCGTACATTTCTTTGTCTGCTGCTGAAGGCTCAGGAAGTGTTTCCTGAATCAATAAATGCTTCACTGGCATGATGTGGTTCAATGCAGCAAACATGTCTTTCCTTTGAGCCCTTGATAAGTACAGCAATTCGCAGACATGCTCGATTGAGGATTGAACTGCTTCCTTGACGGGTGGCTCGGAGAAAGTGAAAGTTCTGACCGGGAGATGGTCTCTGTGCACTCCTTCAGTCCCCAAGTTAAGTTCTCCTGATTCGTCCTTCTCTTAGAATATGCGCTTCAAGATTCCGCAGTCCCTTGTGGGATGATTGACGAATCTAAGAAAGCGACAGTAACGAGGATTTTCCATGTCTTCTTCAGTTAGTTCTTTCTTGACATATGGTAACTTGATTGCACCGTCTTGAACCCAGATATCTAATAATTCGATCACCTCTTCGATGGGAAAAGGGAAATCAGGTGCTTGTTGAGAAACTCCTGCGCATTGGGTAGAAGCTTGTGCATCTCGAGTTATATTATCATTCCTTTGTGCTTTCGAAGGGGTCGGAGAAGTGTGCTTGCGCTGCGGCTCGTCTTTTCGCTTGCTCCATTCTGCAACAACGTTTGTGGAAGGTTGTAGGTTGTATTGTTTGTTGATTAAACGTCTGCTACCTCGAGTTTCTCTTGGTTCCTCAGCCTTTGTGGTCTTAGCTCTGTCCAATAAAGCAGGGGCAGTAGTTGCTGATCTCTTAGCCGCTTCATGAAGTTCTGACAAAGTCTAGAACCTGAGATTTTCCAATAAAGCTCTGTAGACTGGAATTATTCCATTGATGCACAAGTCCACGAGTTGTTGCTCTTTGACATTTGGATCATGACAGTCCAAAGATTGAACTCTGAACCTTTTCACATAATCGTTAGGATGTTCGTTGCTCCTTTAAAACATCCTTCCGAGATCAGAGAGGGTGATTTGCTTTGAAACGAAGAAATACTTTCTGTAGAAAGCATTAACCATTTCTCCCCAACTTTTGATACTTCCTGGTGCAATTTTGTTGTACCAGGTATATGCCCTGCCTTTCAGAGACTTTGAAAATTCCTTAAGACGGACAACATGGTTGTGCTCATGTTCACCCAATACTTCCAGAAATCGAGAAACATGTTCTCGAGCATTGACCGTTCCATCATAAAGGGTGAATGTTGGAGAGGTGTAACCTTTTGGCAGAGGAATCCTTTGCGTAGCAGCAGGGTATGGAGGTTAGTGACAGTGAACAGAGGGTGTCTTGTCTTTTCCACGATCCTCCAAAAGGCGTTCCAGGTCTTCATGAGTGATGAAACTGGATGGTTCTTTCGATGGTGGATTATCTACAGCCTTAGGAACTTCCTCATCATCTACTACATGGATTGGAGTGACCTCGGGATCAGCGTCTGAAGTCGTTTCTTTAGCTTTTCATTTCCCCTGAGTTTTCTCTGACATCTTATCTGTAAGAGTCTTGAGATAATTGCATAGTTCCTTCTGAGTGGCAGCCATGTCAGTCTGATTTTTGGCAAGAGTCTCTTACACCTTCATGAGATCGCCTATGGTGGGCGGATTTTCTCTGATTTTTTCAGGAGACCGACCGAAGAGTGGATTATTGATGGCGCCAGTACCGTCACATGCAGGGGTGATCTCCGGAGCACCAGTGTTTGGAGTAGTAGTGGTAGGTTGTGCCAGAGGAGTGGTAGTGGCAGGTTTTGCCGGAGGAGTGGCAGGTTGCATCGGAGGAGTGGTATTGGTGGTACCACTAGAGCTTCCGATATTAGGGTTAGGTGTTGAACCCAAATTAGTAACTAACCCAGACCTGAGACCAGACATCTTTGTGAGAATTGATATTGCATCCGAGAGAATGATCTCCCACTATGGTCACCAATCTGCAGATGGGGCAAAACGAGTTGCTGGTTTTTACGGAATTGAAGAGACGACCGTGCGGAGGAAACTCCTTGAACCGAGCGAACTGTCAAACCTCACACAGATGCACTACAAAGAGGGAGTGCTTTGAATTCGAGAGATTTGTAGGACTCCGGCCTAAACCAAGACAATGGTCGTTCCAGAGTCAATTCAGTCACAAGAGAGGATGGGTCGATCTGTAGGAAGGAAGCTGAGAAATGTGTGAGATCAATGGTGATCAAAGATTGTAGGTGTGTTGTGTATTCTGCGTGAAGAAATAAGATAAGCTCTGATTGATTGAATTTGCTCTGTTGAGAGTAATTGCTCAGACGTTGAGTTGTTAATCTCTTGTTGTCTGTTTGACGTAAGATTGTCTTGTTTTTAAATCATGATTCAGAGACTTATTTATATTGCTAGAATTGTAAACACCTTGATCCCATGAAGTGTGACAGTTGCTGGAATCAAAGAGTGGGGAAATGGAAATCGTGTTAAAACCATTTGCTCATCGTGCGGAGACTTGGTTGATTTTCCATCCACTACTTTGCTAACTCCTCCAATTGATTGCACGACTTGCTCACATTCTCATCGTGTGTATGAACACACGTGTCGTAGACCGCCAAAACAAAACCCTAATTAATATCCCCCCATGTAACACGATTGATGTCTCGTGATTGTGGAGTCTGCAAGGCAGACGTGTATTTAGTTAGTCAGTTGCCGACTTTATAGGACGATGAGTCCTTGTATTGCTAAGTCGAACGTGATTTGAAAATATTCTGAGACTCATGAATTGAATGTGTCTGTTGAGACAGAAGTATAATTCTCAAGTAAATGTTGATAGTTAAGGTGAGCAAATATTGCTCATTCAATGAATCGATTGTTGAATATTGATAGTTAAACCAATATTTCTTAGACTGAGCAAATATTGCTAATCTGAGAAAATGTTGCTCGTTTGATGAATTATTGGTAGCAGGACCAATATAAAACATTAATTTAAAATACCGAACCGAGTATAATTAATAAAAATGTTGATCATGGGATCAACATAAAATTATTAGCGTTTGAATATGGAGTTATGAACCTTGGATTCGAAACCCTAATTCGATCAATTGATGATTTATTGAAAATCAACCGAAGTGAAGGAGGGATGGCTACATGGGATGATGGATCGACCATGTAGCGCTCAGATGCTCGAGTGAGCAAATTCCAAAGTCTCTTGAAGACCAGTTGCTGAGAGGATGATTAAATGCTGGTTTAATCATTTTAGTAAAAATGCTCGTTTGAGCCTTAGGTGATAAAACCTAATTATGAAGAGGTGAGGGACCGACCAAGGGATCATGAAACCGGCCCTGGTTGGTCATGGGACCGTATGACGATCGTTTTATGAAATTCCAAGTTGTTTGGAAGAGTTTTAACCTAATGTGAGCAAATTAGGTCAAATGATGAAAGTATGTGGGACCGTCCTATTGCAAGCCAAAGAGCCAACCTTGTTCGGTCAAGGTAATATGCTCGTGTCACCAAAGTGCTCGTACCTAAGTCCTGAGAATTTTTGATATTTTCTGGCGTGCTTTGGAGCAATCATTTGAGAAAATATGACGAAATCAAGGTTTTTGCTCAAACTGAGGAAACTTCATAAGATGAAGGAATAAATTATAATAAAATGAAGGAATCGTGAAGTGTGGGACCGGCTATGGCCAAGGCGTGGCTAGCCGGCCAATGAGCCCGGTCCCATGGCACTTTTCCTAATTTTATATTATTTTCATGATTTTGGGAAATATCATGAAATCAAGGATTGTTGAAACTAAGGAGTTTTCCTTAAAGTGAAGGAGTTTCCATGAGATGAAGGAAACAGTAATAAATAATAATAATAATAAAATAAGGGGTGTGTGGGACCGGCCGACTAGGGCATGGCCGGCTAGGGCCCGGTCCCGTGAGTTTTCCCTAATTTTATATTATTTTCATGATTTGAAGGAAATATCATCAAACCAAGGAATTTCATGGGATGAAGGAAATAATAATAAAATAATAAGGAATGCAAGGTGTGGGACCGGCCACAACTAGGGCATGACCGACCGGCTAGTAGGCTTGGTCCCGCGACACCTTTCCTAATTTTTATTATTTCCTTGATGTGAAGGAAACACCATAAAACTGAGGAGTTTCCTTGAAAGGAAGGAATTTTGTTCAAATGAAGGAATTTTCATGAGATCAAGGAAAAATAGTAAAAATATAATAAAATAGAAAATTAGGCGTGGGTCTGGCCACGGCGTGACTGGCCGACCGGTGGGCTCAGTCCCCTAGCGCCTTGGCTAATATTTTATTATTATTTCTTCCTATTTTGCATAGGTTCATCGTTCCTTCGTATTTTGGAATGCTCGTTCGTGCATTCAGGTGCTCGTTAGTGCATTATTGCTGAGTACACTTGCACCATTTTAGTCGGGGCTTACTCGATAGCGGCTCAGATGCCCGTACGTTGAATATTTATTACTAACCCATGAAATTCCGCTGGGAAGAACCATGAATTGAAGTAACGAAATATTATGAACAATGTAAAATATTTTACAGGGATTCAGTTAATGAATCTAGTGATTTAGAAATAATTAATTAATGGCTCTATACTAGTACAATCGTCTAGGAGCATTAATTATTCAGGAATTGAGCGATATGAGCTTGCTGAAGCGTCATATTTCTTTTATATAGTCAGGGAAAACATTGTTACATCCTGAAGACGTTATTGCTCTATACTAGTAGGCAAGCTGTCTAGGAGCCGTCTAATCTTTCGATTCTATATAGAAGTAATTACTTAAATTGCTCAGTATTCATGAGATATGCCGTTGTCTCAGTTGAGAGACTACACATCTACATATACTCTGAGAGACAGTATTCTCAGTCAGAGATTTTTGTGGCATGAGCTTTCATGCTTCGATGAGAGACATGAGCCTCAATACTCATCTGATTGATGGATCAAGAGCATATACAATTATGGTTTTACGATTTTATCCCTTGTCGAAAATCCACCATCTACACCTTTCACGTATACTGCATCATGGATTTCAGGTACGCCGAGTAGTTTGATCGTCCCCTTCTTGCTTATGTAGCAACAACTCCCATCTCCAAATATCATCGGTCCTCCTTCATAGTCGTTTGAAGAAACAAACAATGTGAGATCACCTGTCATATGTCTGCTACATCCACTATCAAGAAACCATTGAAAGGGTGATGTTGATTTTAAAGCAAAAGCTCCCATACTATCAGTACTTTCCTGTTTAGGGTTTCTTGTTAGTTTTGTACATCCTTTTAGAGAAGTAACTAGTTGTTTAGTTTTCTTATGAAGATTACTTGCAACTTTCAGGATCGTTTGGAAGGACACACAAGTATGTTGAAAGTGATTGGAGGAATCACAAAACAAACATAGGCCAACACCTTTAAGCTCGTTTGAGCAGATCTCAGTCATATCAGTTTTCACAACATCTGAACGTTGTTTATCATCTGACTTACGACTGTTCTTCATAGAAGAACAACTGGAGTTATTCAGATCCATCAAAGGAATTTTGATAGATTTCAAATCCTTAAGTATTGCAATTTCTGCAACAAGATCACAGTTGATCCGGATCTGTTCATCCAACTTTTTCCGGAGAATAACCAGTTTATTAGAACTTCTTCTACAATTGGTTTTTAATCCTGGTGAAGCGTTTCTAGAGACTTTATTATCCATATAGTCAGATCGCTACAAACACAGACTTGTAAGGTCTTTAAACGTGTTTGCCTGCTCTGATACCAAATTGAAAAAGCGGGGGTACAAAAACCACACCCAATATTTCGATTAGCAATCTGTATGGACTAAATTCAATATACTTTTAAGAGAATCAACTAGACTCAATCTTAATAAAGTATATCAAAGAGTTATATCTCTCTTTCTCGATTCAATTCTTACTCAAGCAAATAGAAATATGCGAGTATAATTGAATACAAGAGAAATCACTTTAACGGTACCAAAGACCAATGTTCAAGGATCAATCTATTTCAATCAACAACCAAAGGTCGGATTTCCCAACTGATTGATTCAAACGCACAACCTGTGATATTTCAATTATATAACAAAATATAATGCAGAAAAGAAATAACACAGACACCAGAAGTTTTGTTAACGAGGAAACCGCAAATGCAGAAAAACCCCGGGACCTGGTCCAGATTGAACACACACTGTATTAAGCCGCTACAGACACTAGCCTACTACAAACTAACTTCGGTCTGGACTGTAGTTGAACCCCAATCAATCTCACACTGATCCAAGGTACAGTTGCGCTCCTCATGTCTCTGATCCCAGCAGGATACTACGCACTTGATTCCCTTAGCTGATCTCACCCACAACTAAGAGTTGCTATGACCCAAAGTCGAAGACTTTAATAAACAAATCTGTATTACACAGAAAAGTCTATGGTAATAGATAAATCTGTCTCCCACACCTACGAGTTTTGTTCCGTCTTTTGATAAATTAAGGTGAACATGAACCAATGGATAACCCGGACTTATATTCTCGAAGAACAACCTAGTATTATCAATCACCTCACAATAATCTTAATCGACGCGGCGAAAGAAGATATCGTGGAATCACAAACGATGAGACGAAGATGTTTGTGATTAATTTTATATCTTGCTTATCGGAGATATCAATCTCAAGCCAATCGTTACGATTGTACTCAATACGATAGAAACATCAAGATCAGATCACACAACTACAAGAAAGTAGTATCGATCTGGCTTCACAATCCCAATGAAGTCTTCAAGTCGTTAACCTACAGGGTCTCGGTAGAAACCTAAGGTTAAAGGAGAATCGACTCTAGCTTATACAACTAGTATCACACAGGAGGTGTGGGGATTAGGTTTCCCAGTTGCTAGAGTTCTTATGTATATAGTCTTTCAAATCAGGGTTTGCAATCAATGTTAGCTTAGTAACAAAGCATGAAATATTCACCGTTAGATGAAAACCTGATTAGATTCAAGCTAATATCTTTCAACCGTTAGATCGAAAACTTTGCTTGTTACACACAAATGAAATGCACGTTTTAGGTTTGTGTAACCGTACCCAAACATGTACATTCGTTGGTTTAATAGTAGTTAACCAAATTGTTAGCCATATGAGCACTTCCATATTAGCCATATTCTTCTTTACCATAACTAGTTCAAATGACTCAAATGAACTAGTTAGAGAGTTGTTCAATTGCTTAGATCTTATAGAAGTATACAAGACACAATCGAAGCAAAAATGATTTGATTCACTCGAATCGATTCATGAACTTTATAGCCACGGTTTGCAAACTTGCATTCCTTAGTTAATATAAGTATAAGTTCATGAATAATCGTTTTTAGAAAATAACCAACCTAAGTACGCGGACTAGGTATGCGGACTTAAGTACCCGGAATAAGTTTGTAAATAGTTCACAAACTCCAGTAGATTTTCTCGGGAAGAGAACCTCCGACAGTACGCGGACTCTGTTCCGGTTTCCTGAGCAGCAAAGTACGCATACTTTGGTTTAAGGAATAAGGACTTATACATGTATGTGTTACCACACAATGCTTATATCCAACAATGGTTATATAATCTAAACTCTCATTTAAATCATTGAAACATTCTTAGAGGACGTTATATAGTTGTTATTCACAAACCATTTTTCGTCAAAGCCTCAAGTGATTGAAACATAACATGACTTTCGTCAATAGGTAAAGATGAACTTGGCCAAAGCGAAAGCTTACCAACACATATTTCGAGAAATAGATAAGCGAGATAAACTCGGCTCGAAATAGCAAATGTGTATAATCAAAGTCTATATAGCAAAACGACTTTTGTCTCAAGATAGGAGATAGAGTAGATAGACTTTTGAGTGATAGATAAGTTCAAGTCTCCACATACATTTTAGTCGATGAAGTTCCACCAATTCCTTGAGTAGTTCTTCGTCTTGTATGATGATCGCCATGGAGTTCTTGAGCTCAACTAAACTTTCTATCCTAGTCTGAGACTTAGCTATAGTATACTAGAAATCAAGACTTATAGTTTTGATCACTAACATTGACAAACATGCTTGAGATAGCAATGCATGCGAGTTCGACCGAGCAGTGCTCTAATATTGTGTGCAGGTGTTTATTGAAGATCTAAGAAGATTTGAAGACAAAGAAGATTTCTTATTTGAGTTCATAATCTTTGGTGTGCACAAAACTTGAACGGCTGGGGATCCAACTATAATCGGTTTATCTTTTGATAGATTGGATTGATTAGTTGAGTAGATCGGCATCAATACATTTCTTTGTGATTCATAGTATTGATTGCATAGTCTAAGCAATTACTTTGTTAGTTGTTGATAGATTGATCTAAGAACCCGACAAAGGAGTTTATTGGGATAAACGGAAGATCCTTTTGTCAAACTCATATCACGCTGTTTGAAAAGATTTGTTACCGAACAGATTTGTTGTTCCTTTACTGTTTGGAATACGAACCAAAGGAATTGTTCCAAGTGCGTGACTTATTGCAAGTTGGAGGCGCAGGGATACAGACGAAACTAGGTGAACTATAGGTTTAGTTGCTTGGTCTCAACTATACGAAGTTGGTTTAGATTTTGTATAACGGCTTAATCCTGAGAGTATTCAATTCTGGACAAGGTCCCGGGGTTTTTCTGCATTTGCGGTTTCCTCGTTAACAAAATCTTTCTGTGTATTTTACTTTTCTATTTCCGCAATTATAGTTATTTTTATTATAATTAGAAGTAAAATACACAAACTTTAATTCCTAATTACTTGATAGCAATCCTATTGTGTTTGGTTAAGTCCGAACCTATTATCAAGTAATCATACTTCGTTGTTGTATTGTTTCGATCTCGTATCCTTAGACGATCAGATCACACGAAGTGTGTACCGATTAGTTGTATTGTCTTTACTCAGTCTATAGACAATCACTTTTGGAGAAAGGACTTATAGGTGGAAAAGTTTTAGATTGAGGTATATTAGGGTACCCTCGTCTTTTCAATTGATATCAGAGCAGGCAAACACGAAAGATCTAACAATCTGTGTTTGGTGCGATCCAACCTATAAGAATTGGATCAGATCGATGATTCAGTTAACGTCTTAGCAGGATTAGATGACTCAAAGTTTTTTTAATTAAGAACAAACAATGAAATTGTTGAGTCTCTACGATCAAAAGAAATTTGGTCGGTAGAAGAGTGTCAATTGTACCTCAGACTCACTGAAGATCCTAAAGACAAAATGAGTCGAAAACTCATTGAATTTGCTGAAATTGAAAAACAAATCAGTGATCTATCTTTAGAACTCGAACTTTACGAATTAAAGGAAGAGGAGTCTCTTAAAAAGACTTGCAAAATCCTCAGTGATAGTCAACTATTACAAGATGAGGTGGATAGTTTTCTTTTGGAACTTGATGTTATTAAACAAACACCGAAAGAACCAATGTCTGAAAGAAGTTAGTATTTGCATGATTATTGCATGAATTTTTCTCTAGATAATTTAAGTTATGAATCTAGATCTTCTAATTCGAACTCGAAAGAAATCTTTTCAGATAGTAATGTCGGTATGACCAGTGATTCATCTGGCTCAAACTCTGTGCTCAGAGAAAATGAACTGACTTCCGATAAAATGTTTCCAAAAACATTTATGGAATATATGAGGCCCATGAACAAATTCGAAAATGGGCTTTCTACTCCTCTCAAAGAATGGGTTTCGAATCCATGGAGAAACTCTTAAACCGATCCGTGTGAGACCGATTCTCAACCGACACCGTTGGTGATAAAAACAACGAATGAAATTTCAATTCTCATTCTTTTCTTCTCAGGTTCGAACAACCAAGTAAAAACCCAATTTAAATCGAAAACAGTTTCAGTTTCGATCTTTCTCTATGTTTGATATTGAAAAGTGACTTTATCTCCTTTAACCATCAAAGGGTCTTTAGTGTTTGCTTCATATTCACACCAAGAAAGGTATTTCGGACATCAACAGACATCATCGATTGTAAGTGTTCTCTTCTCTATTTCGAATTCGTGTATTCTAGCAACATGCACAATAGGGATTTTACAAGAGGAGAAGGTTCTAATCAAACCCATAAGAGAATCACACCGAACTTGAACTTTACTGATGAAACTATATATTCTCTTGCATCTCTTTACTTTGATGTTAGTACTGGGATTTATTTTGTTGATCGTAAGTGCTTCAAGAAGTATAGTTCAATGCATGATAAACAAATCATTTGTGAAAAGAAATATGTGTATGTTGATATGGAGTATTATAATGAATTAATTCATAACCATAATGACTGGGGAGATATTCATTCCGGTAGCTATCCTGGTTCTCCAGTGTTAACTAGGGAGTTTTATGGTAATACACACCGTGTGGATGAAAAAGACTGTAAGTTCTTAAATATGGTTAGGAGGCATAGCTTCGAAGTAAATAAAATCATTGTTGCATATCTACTTGGTTTCCATTTGGAAAATTTTTCTCTACCCAGGAGCAGAGACTTCAACAAACAACATATTGCTGAAATCCTTGGTGGAAGTAGTTGGAATGGTAACAGTCTCTGTATTGGTGATGTTCCAGAACATCTTAAATTTTTCGGTAAGCTTGTTGTACCGAATCTTTCACCTAACAATATGCACAAGGTGATGTGGAGTCCTGAAGTGACAAAGTTAATTTATCACATGGTAATTGAACTCCAAACTTCGATTTTTGTGGGTTAATTATCAGACAAATGATTAGAATCTGGAAGAATGGAAAAAGCATGGGATTTCCATGTCTTATCACTAGAATCTGTATTTCTTATGAAATTGCTGCAAATGATTCTCAACGACTTGTGCCAAAGCCTCATAATCACTCTATCATCAATAGAATGAAGGGACAAAGTCATACCAAGACTATCACAAGTGCTGGTCCTAGCAGTTCTATGCAAGATATTGATCTTCAGACCTTCTATCAAAGGCTCAGTAGGAGGAATGATTGTCTAGAGCGCCAAGTCTTGATTTGATTTGTTTGCTTTGAATATCTCAAGCATCCGTAACGTCAAATGATTTCGGAAGAATGGAAAAAGCATGGGATTTCCAGACCTCACCCTGATTGCTGAAGAATATAAGGATATAGAATCTGAAGAAGATTTTGGCTTGAGTGACACCATTTCAAGTTCTTAGACTTTTGTCTAAATCAGATAAGTTATTTTGAAAGTAAGACTGTGTTATCTTTTGAACATTTTATTTTAAGTATTGCAAAACTCTAATATTGCGTTCTGAACTTATGTGTAATAGTATGATGTTTTCAGTATTTTAATTTTATTTCAGTACTGTAAAAATTATTATTGCTATGGGATGTTTGATTTCGGTTTTCATAACCTTAATATTCGATCTCATATGGTGTGAACCCTTATGGTTTGGGTGACTTTTTGGTTTGGCGGGATTAAGTTCTAGCCCATGTTGGTAGGCTTTATCAAAGGATGATAATGGGTTTCGATTGAAACTCATGTGTGAAAATGTGACAATATGTTGAATTTTTGTTTAACATAAAAGCATATGTGTTTCGGGGTTTTCAACCTTTGCTATGCATTAGTTAAAACCGATTCAACCTTTCTCTGGTTAAGGTTGTTGTTGTTGTTGTTCTTTTGTTCTTGCGAGAGGATGACAACATTAATGGGGGAGAGTTCTAACTTGAACTTGCACTTAATGACATATCTTTGGGGAGAAGAGGATGCCGAATTTGAGGTAACGAATTTGTTAGTTAATCGCTTTCCTGTTTAAGAAAAGCCTAATTTTATTTCATATATTTTGCTTTTGCTTAACAAAATTTTGGTACAATTGATGTTTATTCCATTATTTGTGTATGGATGTGTGTGTGTGATTCAATTGTTTCCGGTTGATAAAAACTATTGTTATCTTTCGTTATTGTTTGGTATCAATTGTTTAGGCTTAACGAAATTTCGGTGTTTTAATGTCTATGTTTGTTTCAATTGCTTCCGGTTGAGATAAATGATTATGCAAGTTGATTTATTTGTTTGTATGAATTGTTTATGGCTTAACAAAAGTTGTCGGGATTATTTTTTTAGTCCAATTTGATTCCGGATAATAGAAACTAAGTTAATTCTGATATTAGTTAGACTTATCAAAGTGAAGGATTCGGTTATTCAATGCCTTAACATGAAATACTAGTTAACTAACCTAGTACTTGTCTTGTTTAAAGTGAAAGGTCTAAGTTATTGTTCGAATAATTAGAACCTTATGAGAAAAATAGAGTTAATTCTGATCTTTATTTTGGTCTTATCAAACAAGCGATTGTATTTGTACAATCGGTTTAGCAAAAGAACTAAGGTGCTTAGTCGATTTTTAATTTGCTAAACTATTAGGGAAAATTGCTTCGGGCAATTGTTTCCTTGGTAACATATCAAAACAAAATTACTTTGTAGTTTCGATTTTGATATTGGTTATCTAAAATGGTGTGTGGAACCCTCGTGCTTAACTCTTATAGGTTGCAAGTATTTTGAGATTTGTAAGATCCTTTCGGTTTGTCCTTTATTTGCTCGTATCATTGTCATTTTGTGACCCAAAGGGGGATAAATATATGGAGTAAACAAGTGATTTGGTATCACTAAGGAAAGGACAATGGTTATTAAACTTTAAAAAAAAAAAAAAAAAAAAAAAAAAAACGCAGAGACTAGGGGGGAGTAACATATCATATTGATACTTGTGGTTATCTTAACTACAAAGGGAATAAAAAAGACGTGCGGATTGAAAATATACCTATCTTACCTTTAGGGGGAGTATTATCTTTGTTATTATAATGTCAACAACGGCATTTGTGGATTGAATGTATACAGGTTATTGTGTTGTTGAAACTTGGAATCAAACGTATGTATAATGAATTCTTGTAATTTTTTTATCCATATGATGTAAGAGTTTTGTCACTAAAATTGACAAAGGGGGAGATTGTTAGAGCATTGCTCAGTTGAACCCACCAAGCGTGGTATGTCAAGTTTGGTTGTCATATTTTAGTGAAACGAAACTCATTTAAAGAGTCGCTTGATTATTTGCTAGAGTCAACTTCGTATAGGTTAGCTAGAAAGTTATTAGGATATGAGACGTACAAGTATTACTCGAAGAATTGAAGAATGTGAAGAAGTATCTTAACGACGACATCATCCTTCCTCTTGAGGTTAGTAATATTTTGACTTGAACTGTTTCATTCCTAACGTATCTTTCAAGTCATGCTATATTGAAAACATAACTGCCAAGCTGTGAATGATTATACTCTAGTTAGACGTAGTATTAAGGAATTATAATACGAAGAATAACGCCTATTTTTTGAACTTCTTATATAAGACATCGACATAATCTTATGAATACTATTGTGATTATGTATGGGTATGGGTGAAGATTTCGTCCTAGGAAACAATGTTTTACATTCGTTTAAAGGAAGTACATTCATAAACTTTTTTTGTGGATCAAAAGAGAAATCGCTAGGCTTATTGGTATTGTTACTCATTGCAAATCTTTGGATTACCAATATGTGTGTTTAGTATAACCGTTCATAACTTGTTTATGTATCTTGGTAAAACTATTCACAATGCCTGACTTATGTATCGGTATGACTTTTATTAGTGAAATCAATCTTAAATAATCACCTGAGATGGTATGATCGATATTTGTAATTGGTGTGATCAATTCTAGTCATTGGGCAACCGATCCTAGTACTTGGTGAGACTAATCACAAAGTGTGTAATTTATCCTTGTAGTAGGATAACAAGTTTTAGTTATTGGTGTAACCGATCCTATAACTTGTGCAACCGATCACAAGTAAGTACCATAAATAGTGGTAACCGATCCTGGTACTTAGTTAGCCATTTTATGGAAACTAGTGTGACCTATCCTAGTAGCCACTTGGAGGTAGAACCGAAACTTGTTTTTGTAGAACCGTTAAACCCATGAATGGTGACTGAATGTTTTTGATCAACCACATAGTTCTTGGAAATCAGATGAACCAATTATAAACTCGTTTGGAAGTGTGGCAAATCGGTTCCAAGATTGTAAATATGAAAGAGGATTTACAAAGTAAAGATGTCGACATACTTTGAACACGTGCAATAATTCTTATCTATTTTTGTTCAAAGATATTCCTTAATATCTAAAGGAGAACCCCGGATCGAAATAAATTGAGAATTTTTTAATTAAGGTTTTTAGTTTTATATGCTTTTAATTTCCAGCAATTAAATGCATATCTTTAGAAAATAAAAATTGGTAATGCGCATTTACTAATTGGAGATTTTCTACTGAGATTTTGGTCAATATTTGGACAGAGCATTTCCAGAAATTATGAAAACCGATTTGGGCATTTATTGCATATCTTTGAGAATATTCGGTTTTGGAAATTCCTTGGTATTCAAACTTCCTTGGTATATAAATATTGAAGTTTGCATTTCAAGCAAGCTAATCCTCAGAGCCAGCAAAACTACCTTGTTGTGTTGTTACTGGTGGAGCCATCTATTCGGAGAGGAAAGTACCCTAATTAAGCGAAATCTCTTACGACAGCTCGTTTTAAAGATTTCTTTGGGATTGGGAAGCTCTACGAGTACCGTTGGTGGGAAACTAGATAACTACAGTTTATTATTAGTTTTTGATTGATTTGATTGACTAACGGTTGTTGAACTTTGATTGCACCTAGTTTGTTTATGCTTGAGAATCTTCTCTTCTGATATAAGATTCACTCAAACTAGATCGAAGTATCGACGGGGATCTTTAGACTGTTTGTAGTTCTAAAGATGTCTTGTGATAATCCATTGTTAACAGACTCCGTTCTGTGTGTGATATCACAAGACATTCAAGTTGATTGTGTGTAGGTGTTTATTCAATATCTAAGAAGATTTGAAGACAAAGAAGATTTCTTATTTGAGTTCATAATCTTTGGTGCGCACAAAACTTGATCGGCTGGGGATCCAACTATAATCGGTTTATCTTTTGATAGATTGGATTGAGTAGTTTAGTAGATCAGCATCAATACATTTCTTTGTGATTTATTAATTGCATATTCTAAACAATTACTTTGGTAGTTGTTGATAGATTGATCTAAGAACCCGACAAAGGAGTTTATTGGGATAAACGGAAGAGCCTTTTGTCAAACTCATATCACGTTGTTTGAAAAGAGTTGTTACCGAACATATTTGTTGTTCCTTTAATGTTTGGAATACGAACCAGGGGAATTGTTCCAAGTGCGTGACTTATTGCAATTTGGAGGCGCAGGGATAAATACGGAACTAGGTGAACTATAGGTTTAGTTGCTTGGTCTCAACTATACGAAGTTGGTTTAGATTTTGTATAGCGGATTAATCCTGAGAGTATTCAATTCTGGACAAGGTCCCGGGGTTTTCTACATTTGTGTTTTCCTCGTTAACAAAATCTTGTTGTGTCTTTTGATTTTCTATTTCCGCACTTATAATTGTTTTTATTATAATTAGAAGTAAAATACACAAACGTTAATTCCTAATTACTTGATAGCAATCCTATTGTGTTTGGTTTAGTCCGAACCTATTATCAAGTAATCATACTTCGTCGTTGTATTGTCTCGATATCGTATCCATAGACGATCACACGAAGAGTGTAACGATTAGTTGTATTGTCTCGACTCAGTCTATAGAGAATCACTTTCGGAGAAAGGACGTATAGGTGGAAAAGTTTTAGATTGAGGTTGTTAGAGTATAGCCCGGTTGAACCCACCAAGCGTTGGTATGTCAAGTTTGGTTGTCATATTTTAGTGAACCAAAACTCATTTAAAGAGTCTCTTGATTATGTACTAGAGTCAACTTCGTATAGGTTAGCTTAAAAGTATTAGGATATGAGACATTACAAGTATTACGAAGACTTGAAGAAGTGAAGAAGTGAAGAAGTAAGGCTCTACAATGACGACATCATCTTTCCACTTCAGGTAATTGATATTTGACTTGAACTGTTTCATTCCCTAACGTATCTTTCAAGTCGTGCATATTGAAAACATAACTGCGAAGCATGAATGATTACACTCTAGTTAGCCGTAGTATTAAGGAATACAATACGAAGTATAACGCTTATCTTTTGAACTTCGTATATAAGACATCGACATAATCGTTTAAATGCTATTGTGAATATGTATGGGTATGATGTGAAGATTTCATCCTAGGAAACAATGTTTTACATTCGTTTAAAGGAAGTAAATTCATGAACTTGTTTTGGGAATCGAAATGGAAATCGCTAGGCTTATTGGTATTATTATTCATTGCATATCTTTTGAACAACCAATATGTGTGATGAGTATAACCGCTCATGACTTGTTTATGGTCTTGGTAAAACTATTCACAAGGCCTGACTTTTGTATTGGTATGACTTTTATTAGTGAAACCGATCTTAAGTAATCACCTGAGATGGTATGATCGTTTTAGTGTTATTGGTATGACCAACTCTAGGAAAAGAGGAAACGATCCTAGTAAGAGGTGCAACCGATCACAAGAGGGTAATCGATCCTTGTAAGAGGTGAAACACGTTTCTAGTTATTGGGAACCGATCCCATGAACATGTGCAACACATTTTTAGATATTGGGAACCGATCCTATTGACATGTGCAACAAATACAAGTTAGATACCATATATATGTGGGAACCGATCCTAGTACCTAGTAAACCGAATTTTTGAAAACCTAGTGTGACTAAATCCAGTACTCACATGGAGGTAGAACCGAAACTTGTTTTGGTAGAACCGTGAAACCCATGATTGGTGATTGAGTATTCTTGATCAATCACATAGTTCTTGGAAGTCAGATGAACCAATTCTAAACTTGTTTGGAAGTGTGGCAAATCGATTCCAAGATAGTAAATATGAAAGATGATTTACTAAGTTAAGATGTCGACATACTTTCAACATGTGCAGTAACGCTTATCTTTTATTGTTCAAAGATATTCCTTAATAGCTAAAGGAAAATCCCGGATCGAAAAATAAATTGAGAATCTTTTAATTAAGGTTTTTAATTTTATTTTTGGAAAATGAAAATTAGTAATGTGCATTTACTAGTTGGAGATTTTCTAAGAGATTTTCGGTCAATGTTTGGACAAAGCATTTCCAGGAATTATGGAAATCGAATTTGGAAATATAATGCATATATTGCGAATATTTTCGGTTTTGGAAATTCCTTGGTGTCCAAACTTCCTTGGTCTATAAATATCAAAGTTTGCATTTCGAGCAAACTAATCCTCAGATCCAGCAAAACTACCTAGTTGTGTTGTTACTGGTGGAGCCGCCTATTCGGAGAGGAAAGTAACCTAATTAGGCGAAATCTCTTACGGACGCTTGGTTTAAAGACTTCTTTGGGATTGAGAAGATCTATTAGTACCGCTGGTGGGAAACCAGATAATTGTGGTTTATTATTAGTTTTCGATTGATTTGATTGACTAACGGTTGTTGAAATTTTATTGCACCTAGTTTGTTTATGCTTGAGAATCTTCTCTTCTGATATAAGATTCACTAAAACTAGATCAAAGTTTCCACGGGGATCTTTAGACTGTTTTTAGATCTAAAGACGTCTTGTGATAATCCATTATTAACAGACTCTGTTCTGTGCATGATTGATCACAAGAGATTCAAGTTGATTGTGTGCAGGTGTTTATTGAAGATCTAAGAATATTTGAAGACGAATAAGATTTCTGATTTGGGTTCATAATCTTTGGTGTGCACAATACTTGTTTCGGTTAAAGAGGATCCAACTATAATCGGTTTATCCTTGTGGTAGATTGGATTGATTAGTTGAGTAGATCAGCATCAATACAATTCTTTATGATTAAAAGTATTGATTGCAAAATCTAGACAATTACTTTGGTAGTTGTTATTAGATAGATCTAAGGACCTGACAAAGGAGTTTATTGGGATAAACGGAAGAGCCTTGTGTCAAACTCATATCACTTGGTTGAAAAGAGTTGCTACCGAACAAATTTGTTGTTCCTTACTGTTTGGAATACGAACCAAAGGAATTTTTCCAAGTACGTGACTTATTACAAGTTGGAGGCGTGGGAATACAACGGAACTAGGTGAACTATAGGTTTAGTTGCTTGGTCTCAACTATACGAAGTTGGTCTTGATTTTGTATAGCGGTTTAATCCTGAGAGTATTCAATTCTAGACAAGGTCCGGGGGTTTTTCTGCATTTGCGGTTTCCTCGTTAACAAAATCTTGTTGTGTCATTTAATTTTATTTTCCGCAATTATAATTATTGTTATTATAATTTAAAGTAAATTACACAAACGTTAATTCCTATTTACTTGATAGTAATCCTATAGTGTTTGGTTAAGTCTGAACCTTTTATCAAGTAAACATACTTCGTTGTTGTATTGTCTCGATCTCGTATCCATAGACGATCACACGAAGTGTGAACCGATTAGTTGTATTGTCTCGACTCAGTCCATAGACAATCACTTTCGGAGAAAGGACTTATAGGTGGAATTTTTTTAGATTGAGGTATATTTGGGTACCCTCGTCTTTTCAATTGGTATCAGAGCAGGCAAACACGAAAAGATCTAACAATCTGTGTTTGGTGCGATCCAACCTATAAGAAATTGAATCCATGTCTGATTCAGTTAACGTTATGCAAGAGTATGAATACTCAAAAGTTGAAGATGTTACCACTTCGTTAACTCATGATCCAGGAGTTGCGAAAACATCTGTGTTGTTCTCTGATGAAAAATAAGATGCTGATAAAGAGTTGGTAAAACTCCTAAAGCCTATAAAATCTCTGTCTACTAAAGTGTTGATATTAAAGATAGAGTCAAATCTTCTTAAGAATGAGATCATAGATAAAGAGTTCAACTGAATGTTCTAGCCAAAGAGAATATGGATCTCACTGTCAAATTAGAAGCTCTTGGTAAATCTCTTACTCAAGATAAAGAGAGACGTCCTATGACTATGACAAATGATGTTGTTGTGATTTCTTCTGATATTGAGGAAACTAAAAGTCCTTGCTCGACTTTTATAGTTTGTGATAAAACCGGTTTAGTCACATCTGAAACATATCAAGATGATGGTAGTTTGCCTAACTACATCAAGTCAGAAGAGGATGAGAAACCATCTTCTATATCCACTGATGATCAGAAGAAATCTTGTCCAAAGGAAACTTTGAACTGATTCCGTGAACGTGATCTTAAGGAATACAACTTTCAGTCATTTAACAGGAAACTTATTTTTCTTCAAAATACGGTGGTAAAAATATTGAAATAAGTTTCTTGTATTAAAAAAAAACTGAAAGACCATTCCTCAGTAGAAAGACAGATCATACCACTACCCGATAAGATCAACTCAAAAGAATCAGGGGAAAGAGTTGATAATCGCTTCTGGAAAAAGGTTCCTCCTCACCCATATCGGAACAATTCTTGTTTTGATGAAGAACGACTCCAGAAGAGAGGGAAAGAGAGTATCTCTGCCAAAGGAAACAATCAGGAATTATCGATAATTGTTTCAAGAAATCACACTGATGTGGATCATAAGGAAGTCCTCAGAATGAGATATATGAAAATCTCATTGAAAGAATTAAGAGAGATTTATCTATCTCTGAAAATTCTCACGTCAGTACAGTTTCTCCACATGATCATATCTCTAGAGTTAGAAAAGATCATCATCTTGGGAGGAAATATTTAGGGCAGAAATTCCTAAAGAGAAACATGAACTATGTTTCTGATACTCGATGTAAGCTAGAAAGGGCTTACTATGATACAACCTAGTTGTATAGAGAATGTGTGAACTCATCCTTTTTGTGCTCATAACTTTGGATGAGAAAGGCACGTAAAAATCAAGGGCACATGTTAATGGTAGCTTCTATTTTCAGTAATAAGAGATATTTAAAGAATATCTCCCTTTCAAGAAAAAAAAGAAGTTCGAAAAAATATTGTATATATCTTCGAAACCCTGTTTTAAGTAAAATCCTCTCTTAGGTTTATTGTCTTCCCTTGGTAAAACTTTTTGTTAAGCATGTCTCCTATTACTCGCAGTGTTACAAGGAGTAATAAAAGGGAAGCACGAGAGGTAAGAAATTGTCAAGGGTTCGTCCCATATCGAAGGATCAGGAAAATTGTCTCAAGAATCGGACCTGGTCTTAACTCTGTTAGATCTCAAGAAGAGTCATGTCTTTTTGCTATCAATGATTCAGATCCTACCATGTGGTTTCCCACAGATGGTATGAGTAATGTTATGCATGATTTTGAAGAACTCATAGGAAATCTTTTTACTTTGGTTCAAGATCGAGATGGACTAGAAGGTAAAATAAAAGAGACAAAACGTGAGCTTGTTGACTTGAAACTTCAAGTTGAAGAAATCGAAAAACACAAAGTGGTTGCGGACATGTCTTACAAGACTTGCTTCAAAAGTTTGAGTACTGATGAAACCTCAGTGAACAATAAGAGCACCACTAGAGATTAAGTTATTTGCTGTAATGCTTAATCCAGGAAAATAGACATCAATTTTTTATTTCTTTCAATGATTGTATTAGGTCTATTATGAATAAAACTATCTTATTATGAATAAAATTATTTGATTTATAATTTTTCTTGTGATAGTTTATGATTACATAACATGTGCTTGAATGCTTTATCTTATTGCTATGTATGTTTATGGGATGTTTGTTTTCGGTTTCATGACCTTAATATTCAATATCATATGTTGTGAACCCTTATGGTTTGGGTGACTTTTTGGTTTAGCAGGATTAAGTTCTAGCCCATGTTGGTAGGCTTTATCAAAGGATCATGAGGGGTTCCGATTGAAACAATATGTGAAAAAGTCACAATATGTTGAGTCGTTTGGTTTAGCATAAAAGCATATGTGTTTCGGGGTTTCAACTTTTGCTTGCAATAGTTAAAACCGGTTTTCAACCTTTTTCTGGTAAAGGTTGGTTGTTGTTATTATTTTGTCTTGCATAAGGATGACAACATAAGCATATTTCGGTATCAATTCTCCCCGGAAAGAAGATGCAAACATATTGGAGAAGTGGATGCAAAATTTTAGGTAACGACTTTGTTAGTTAATCGTTTTCCTGTTTAAGAAAAGCCTGATTTTATTGCGTATATTTATTGCTTTTGCTTAACAAAATTTCGGTACAATTGATTTTTTATTCCATTATTTGTGTATGGATGTGTGTGTGATTCAATTGTTTCCGGTTAAGAAAAACTATTGTTATCTTGCTTTATTGTTTGGTGTCGTTTAGGCTTACAAAATTTCGGTGCAATTGCGGTGCTTTAATGTCTAAGTTGTTTCAATTGCTTCCGGTTGAGATAAATAATTATGCAAGTTGATTTATTTGGTTTGTATGAATTGTTTATGGCTTAACGAAAGAAAAGGTTTTCGGGATGAATTGTTTAGTCCAATTCGATTCCGGATAAGAGAAACTAAGTTAATTGTGATATTAGTTAGACTTATCAAAGTGGAGTTTTCAGTTATTCAAGTCTAATCGAATGCCTTAAAATGAAATGCTAGTTAACTAAACTAGTACTTGTCTTATTTAAAAGTGAAAGGTCTAAGTTATATAGATAATTAGAACCTCATGAGAAAAATAGAGTTATCTTTATTTTGGTCTTATCGAACAAGCGATTGTATTTGTACAATCGGTTTAGCAAAGGAACTAAGGTGCTTAGTCAGTTTTTGGTTTGATAAACTATTAGGGAAAATTGCTTCGGGCAATTTTTTCCTTGGTAACATATCAAAACAAAATTACTTTGTAGTTTCGGTTTTGATATTAGTTATCAAAAATGGTGTGTGGAACCCTCGTGCTTAACTCTATAGGTTGCAAGTCTTGTGAGATTTGTAAGATCCTTTCGGTTTGTCCTTTATTTGCTCGTACCTTTGTCATTTTGTGACAAAAAGGGGGAGAAATATATGGAGTAAACAAGTGATATTGGTATTGATTTATATTGATTGGTATCACTAAGGGAAAATACATTGGTGCTTAAACGTTTTTATAACGAAAGAGTAAAGCATAGACTAAGGGGGAGTAGCATATCATATTGATACTTGTAGTTATATGGACTACAAAGGGAATAACAAAGACGTGCGGATTGATAAAATCTACCTATCTTACCTTTAGGGGGAGTATTAGCTTTGTTATTATAATGTCAACAGTGGTATTTATGGATTGAATGTATATAGGTTATTGTGCTGTTGAATTTGGGAATCAAGCGTATATGTAATGAATTCTTGTAATTTGTTTAACCATATGATGTAAGAGTTTTGTCACTAAAATTGACAAAGGGGGAGATTGTTAGAGCATAGCTCGGTTGAACCCACCAAGCGTTGGTATGTCAAGTTTGGTTGTCATATTTTAGTGAACCAAAACTCATTTAAAGAGTCGCTTGATTATGTACTAGAGTCAACTTCGTATAGGTTAGCTTGAAAGTATTAGGATATGAGACATTACAAGTATTACGAAGACTTGAAGAAGTGAAGAAGTAAGGATGTACAACGACGACATCATCCTTCCACTTGAGGTTAGTGATATTTGACTTGAACTGTTTCATTCCTAACGTATCTTTCAAGTCGTGCATATTGAAAACATAACTGCGAAGCATGAATGATTACACTCTAGTTAGACGTAGTATTAAGGAATACAATACGAAGTATAACGCTTATCTTTTGAACTTCGTATATAAGACATCGATATAATCGTTTAAATGCTATTGTGAATATGTATAGGTATGATGAGAAGATTTCATCTAAGGAAACAATGTTTTACATTCGTTTAAAGGAAGTAAATTCATGAACTTGTTTTGTTAATCAAAAGGGAAATCGCTAGGCTTATTGGTATTATTATTCATTGCATATCTTTTGAACAACCAATATGTGTGATTAGTATCATGACTTGTTTATGTTCTTGGTAAAACTATTCACAAGGCCTGACTTTTTTATTGGTATGACTTTTATTAGTGAAACCGATCTTAAGTAATCACCTGAGATGATATGATCGATTTAGTGTTATTGGTATGACCAACTCTCGGCAAAGGGGAAACGATCCTAGTAAGAGGTGCAACGGATCACAAGAGGGGAATCAATCCTTATAAGAGGTGCAACACATTTCTAGTTATTGGGAACCGATCCTATGAACATGTGCAACACGTTTTTAGATATTGGGAACCGATCATATGGACATGTGCAACAAATACAAGTTAGATACCATATATATGTGGGAACCGATCCTAGTACCTAGCCAACCGAATTTTCGGAAAGCTAGTGTGACTAAATCCAGTACTCACATGGAGGTTGAACCGAAACTTGTTTTGGTAGAATCGTGAAATCCATGATTGGTGATTGAGTATTCTTGATCAATCACATAGTTCTTGGAAGTCAGATGAATCAATTCTAAACTTGTTTGGAAGTGTGGCAAATCGATTCCAAGATAGTAAATATGAAAGATGATTTACTAAGTTAAGCTGTCAACATACTTTGAACATGTGCAGTAACGCTTATCTTTTATTGTTAAAAGATATTCCTTAATAGCTAAAGGAAAATCCCGGATCAAAAAATAAATTGAGAATCTTTTAATTAAGGTTTTTAATTTTGTTTTTGGAAAATGAAAATTAGTAATGTGCATTTACTAGTTGGAGATTTTCTAAGAGATTTTTGGTCAATGTTTGGACAAAGCATTTCCAGGAATTATGGAAACCGAATTTGGAAATATTGCATATCTTAAGAATATTTTCGGTTTAGGAAATTTCTTGGCGTCCAAACATCCTTGGTATATAAATATCAAAGTTTGCATTTTGAGCAAATTAATCCTCAGAGCCAGCAAAACTACCTAGTTGTGTTGTTGCTGGTGGAGCCGCCTACTCGGAGAGGAAAATAACCTAATTAGGCGAAATCTCTTACGGCCGCTCGGTTTAAAGACTTCTTTGGGATTGAGAAGCTCTATTAGTACCGTTGGTGGGAAACTAGATAATTGCGGTTTATTATTAGTTTTCGATTGATTTGATTGACTAACGGTTGTTGAACTTTGATTTCACCTAGTTTGTTTATGCTTAAGAATCTTCTCTTCTGATATAAGATTCACTCAAACTAGATCGAAGTTTCGACCGGGATCTTTAGACTGTTTGTAGATCTAAAGACGTCTTGTGATAATCCATTGTTAATAGACTCCGTTCTGTGCATGATTGATCCCAAGAGATTCAAGTTGATTGTGTGCATGAGTTTATTGAAGATCTAAGAAAATTTGAAGACGAAGAAGATTTTGATAGGGTGTAGAATACATCCTATTTATTATCTATTGTTTATGCTTTCTTTGCTATTTTTCTTGTAAATTATGTATTTTACGCTTGTTTTGAGTTTTGTAGCTACTTTGGAGTCACACAGAGGAAAAGAAGAAAAAATTACTCTATTTGAGCCATAAGGGCAAAATTGTCATTTCATGGGCGAACACTATCTGGAGCCCAGTCAAGGTTAAGGGGTAACTCTTTTGGGAGGAATACTAGACGCAGTCCAGATGAGGTTAAGGGGCTGCCATCAGGTTAACCCTTAGCAGTGACAGGATGCTGAATAACCAACCCAATACTTATACCTAAATCAGTCGAGAAGATAATATCTTCTCCTCTTTCCTCTCTTTTACCTGAGATTGAAAAGCAGGGCTGCTGCTACTAAAACCGATTGGGATCTGGTGCTGTGAGATGCTGCTGCCATGAAAGAGAAGTTAGGGATCGAGAAATTGATAAGGAAGGGTTAAGGTTCGCTGTTAAGGAATTGATTGAACTGAGATTTGAAACTGTTGCCATTAATGGTGCTGTTGAAAATGGGTTTCGGTTGAGAAGAACAAAGAAGAACAGCAGCTGTGTGAGAGGAAATCAGAGCGAAATCTAAGATGGGTTTGTGGTTAATTTGAGTTTTGCTGTAAATTGACGGCTGAATTTGAAGAAGAAGAAATAAGGGTTTGAGTGTTTGAGTGTTGTTGTTCAGATAAAGTTGTTGATGACTTGTGGTCTTGCTGTTGCCGGTGTTTGAAAGATGAGTTGCTGCCAGTGTCAAAGCTCGAGAGAATCAAGACAAGCTCGAGCTGGTAAAGAACTAGCTAGTGACGATGAAGACCATTGATTGAGCTCGGGTTTGCTGGTGAAAGAGAAGAGATGAAGCCGCTCCTGTTAAACCGAGAAATAGAGATTGAGCCTGTTATGGATTTGTTGGAATCTGATCTGGTGATTGAGCTTGATGGGTTCTGAGCTGGTGGATAATAGAAATGGAATGGGGTTTGTAGATTGGATATCAAGATGAAGATGTTTCTGGTTTTGGTTCAACAACAGATGGAAGAGAGGATGACGAAGATGCCGTTACCATGAAGACTATCAAGGGAACAATGGGTTTTGTGGTATTAAAATTTGCAGGAGGTGATGTATTGAAGTGGTGCTGAGTGATGTTGCAGGTGAAGCTAGAATGCCAGTACTGCAGCTGAAGGAATTGTGAATGACAATATAGGGTTGGTTGTGATGAAGAATCGAATGAAGAATTGAGCTCATTCTTGAGTTGTTATGACATACAGGGAAAGAGGAGTTGTTGATGCAGATATGGAACTGAGCTGCTGTTGACGGCAAGAAGAGAAAGGAGGGGCCATGCTGCTATGATGCTGGGATTTGAAGCTGAGTTATAATGGGTATGAGCTGGATTGGCAGGATGAAGGGAATGAAGAATGAATGGCGCAGTTCTGATACAAAGAAGAAGACTTACATGAATGTGTTGTTGATGGGTTGGAGGAATTGCAACTGAAATGCTGTGTTTGATGAGCAATTGCAGGTGTAGTGACTCAAGTGGAGGTTGGATGAACTCTGGTGCTGTTTTACAGGGAACTATAATGAGGAGAATGATTGAAGTTTAAGGAAATAATGGAGATTATGGAGGTGTGATTCTGTGCATTAAAGGTAGTAA
Source organism: Papaver armeniacum (assembly GCA_023531295.1). Lineage (NCBI taxonomy): Eukaryota > Viridiplantae > Streptophyta > Magnoliopsida > Ranunculales > Papaveraceae > Papaver > Papaver armeniacum. The sequence continues at coordinate 269,331 of JAJJWW010011620.1, forward strand.
AGACATTGCAGGGAATATGCATGAGTTGTGGAATGGCAGGAGCTGCAAGAGAGAGTTGCAGTTGGTAGAGTCGCAGCTACATATGATGCAGGGAACTACAAGTTCACCGTCGTCGATTAAATGGGATGTCTGCTGAGTCGAGTTCAAGAAGAAATCATAAATGGAGATTTACAAGGTTGGGATGCAGAGATTGAGTTGCAAGAAAGCCATCATGACTGGCAGTGAAGCAGTGAAGCACAATGATGGTGCAGCACAACTTAAAGCTTGTGCAAGATGGCATTGGCCTAGGCTGAGTTAGCACCGACTCGGATCCGGCGAAGCTGATTAGAATCATGAGTCACCGACTCATGCCCGACTCACCGATCAACGACCGGTTTGACTCAGTGACTTGACTGAGTTGACCGGGCCGATTTGACTCGTTGACCGGTGACCGGGTGGACTTTGCCGGTCACCTGAGATACTTTCCGGTGCCGGATTCCGGCCAAATTCCGGCCATAATACCAGCTTTCCGGCGACCAAAATTACAGATTTTTGTGTGGATTCTTCTCATGGGTGTGAAGACTTAGATTTGGAAATTGGATGAAAATTTGTGAAGAATTCTCTAGAATCATCTAAACTCATGGGTTTGTGGAATTGGGCTCAAATTTGGAAAGAGAAGATGGAGGATTTGAGAAAGACTTGAACTTGGAAAGTGGTGTTATTAAGGGAAAAGGATTCTATTCCTTGGAAGATTTGGAGAACATTGAAGCCTATAAGTAGAGAAGTTCTCTACACATCTTTTACACACATCTTTGACACATCTCTCTACACACCTTTTTACACACACAACACTTGTGTTTTTGCTTTCTTTTCAAATTCTTCTTTTTAATTATTTGTGTGAACTTTAAAAATTCTCCTTTTAATTATTATATGTGTGAATTTCAAAAACATGAGTAGCTAATTTTCTTATTGATTGAGGATGAATTCCTAGTTCTTAATATATGATTTGAGTTTTTGTTTTTCAATTCTATCTTGAAGTTTTTCACATGATTATCGTTTGTTTTTACTAATAGGAATGTTTATACATTCATGGTTGATTGATAGATTTTTTAGGTGGCCAACTAAATTGATTTGTTAATTTGATCTAAAGCTAGTGAAAGTTAGGGGATAAGTAATCGTGACTATTTACATAAGTAGCAAACACGAGACCTTGCGGAGGGATTCCGTGGAGCAAATTTGTGTGAAAACAACGTTAGCAAGTAGTCCTTGATCTAAGAGTCTAACTACTAATATCATCCTAATAAGTTCATAAATCTTAATGCGTTTATTTAAATTACATCTTGAGTGATCTACTACTAGGTGGTTTGGTAAATAGAATCCGGTAGTCGAGAACTTCCTTATCCGGTGATACAAGGGATTTAGGGGTTTAGCACTGATCTAGCTGCTTTACCTACGGTTGGTGATAATCTGTGACTAATAACATGTGGATGAAAAACATAACTTGAATCATTGTTTTGCAACGAAGAAGGATTCCTTGATCTTCTCTCTCTTATTGATTTCAACTTTATCTCTGAATTGCTTTGTTTATTTTCTTTGCTTTACACCCCCCTTTTTGTGACAATTTTTACAACTAAGAATCTCTTGCTCCTCGTGGGAACGAACTTAACTACACTATATTACTTGTTAATTAGGTGGAAAAATATTAATTAATTTGTTGTGGTTAAGACACGCATCAAATTTTGGCGCCGTTCTTAGGGAGCAATGGACGATTTTAGTTGTTTTTATTTTTCTTTTTGCTTTATTCTTGCTTTGTTAGATTTTATACCGTATCTAACTTAGTTTTTGAGAATCTTGTTTCAGGTGTTATACCTTTGGTGAATGCTTAAAAAGGGCAGACCGAGTCCAATACGTCTTCGATCCGGCACTCAACTAAAGGATTTCATTCGAGCGGTTAACACTCCACTTCCTCCTTCTTCATCAAGTGAGTTCGCAGATTCGGACAAAGAAGAAGAAGCAATAGCTGATCGTACACTCAAGGACCTAGCTTCTCACAGGCTTGATACACAACAATGGTGTATCCAAACTAACTCAACCTTCGAGATCAAGCCGGGGTTGATTAGAGAGTTACCAAAGTTCCATGGCATGGTGAATGAAGACCCAAACAAACATCTTATGGACTTCTATACCATAGTTATGGCTATGCTTCCACCGAAGACTAATGCGGATGGAGCAATGTTGAAAGCTTTCCCGTTTTCTTTGGCGAGAAATGCTAAGGAATGGTTATATTATTTGCCTTCCAGAAGTATCACAACATGGAATGGTATGAAGAAACTTTTCCTCGAGAGATATTTTCCCGCATCCAAAGCTACTTAAATTCGCAAGGAGATTTGTGGGTTGAAGCAACATGTGGGAGAGTCGTTGTATGAATGTTGGGAGCGATACAAGAGGTTGGTGGCAAGCTGTCCACACCATCAATTTAGTGACGTTATAATACTCCAATACTTCTACAAAGCTCTCCACCTAAGTGATAGGTCATTTCTTGTCGCCGCGGGTGGTGGTGCACTAGTGAACAAGACGGTGACCCAAGCTACCGAGTTGATTGAAAGTATGGTTGCGAACTCGCAACAATTCTACACAAGAGATGAACCCATGGTTAGGCGAGTGCATGAAGTTAGTGATTCATCATCACATCTTGATCAAAGAATGGGTAACATGGAGATAATGATTCAAAGGATGGCCGCGGTAATTATTCCGGATGGTGAGACCGAACAAGTAAATACTTTATATCCAAATCAAAGGCCAAGGTACGATCCATACTCCAATACCTATAATCCCGGATGGAAGGATCATCCTAACTTTAGTTATGCAAACAAGCAAGCGGCGGCTCCTAATCCATATGCGCAACAAGGTGGTTTCCAACAATCACGCTTCCAACCTCAACTATTTCAACCACAACAAGTCAAGGAGCGTGATTCTTCGAATGATGACAAGCTCAATGCATTAATGCAAGGCATGCAAGGTCTTACTTCTATGTTACAACAAAGCCAACAATAGACCGATTCGGCAATCAAGGATTTACAAACTCAAATGGGGCAATTGGCGACCGATGTGAACTTATTGAAATCTCAAGCATCCACAAAACTTCCTTCACAACCATTTGTGAATCCAATAGAGAATGTTAATGTGGTTACCTTACGAAGTGGACGACAAGTGGAGGGTCCAAGTCATCATGAAGAAGCTATTAAAGAGGTAGTCAAAGACAATGAGGAAGTCGCACAAAAGGAGAATTCAACACCAACCGACCAATCCAAGGAACCGGTTCCTACTTTCACTACTCCACCTCCTTTTCCTAGTCGTTTTGCTAAATCCAAGAAAGAAGCTCAAGACAAGGCACTTATGGATATTTTCAAGAAGATTGAAATCAACATCCCATTCATTAAGGCCATCAAGACAATACCAAGGTATGCTAAGTTCATGAAGGAATTATGCATCAAGAAGGATAGGTTGCTTGATAATGAAATTACTAAAGTTGGCGAGAGTGCGTCAGCTATGCTATTAAAGAAGATTCCTACAAAGTGTACGGATCCCGGCGGTTTCATGGTACCAATTACTATTGGTAAGAAAAGGTTTGAACATGCTTTACTTGACTTGGGAGCTTCCATTAGTGTGATGTCGGCCAAAATATGTGACTCCTTGAATCTTGGACCTTTGAAAGAGACAAGAGTTATTATCCAATTAGCAAACAAGTCTAACATATATCCTAAGGGACTTGTAGAAGACGTGCTAGTGCAAGTAAATGAGCTTATTTTTCCGGTGGACTTCTTTGTGGTGGATATGGACAACAATGAGAACCGGTCATCTACTTCTTTACTTCTTGGGAGGCCATTTATGAAGACCGCAAAGACAAAGATTGATGTTGATAAGGGTACACTCACTATGGAATTCGACAAGGAGATAATACACTTTAACATATTTGAAGCCATGCGCTACCCAAGTGATGTGCATTCCGTTTACTCCATTGATGTGGTTGATTCATTAGCGCAACAAATGGTGGAATTGAATCAAGAGGATGAACTTGATGTGGTGTTGCAAAAGAGCATTGAATTGGACATCCACGGCTTGTCTAACTTGGATGTTGAAATCTCCAAGGAATTGGTGGAGATGTGTGGTGCCTTGGAGACATTACAAGAAGCTAAAAAGGGTAATGTTTCATATATTTCTTTACCCGTGAATGATGAAATACTTGTACCATCTATTGTGAAGGCGCCCAAACTAGAGTTGAAGCCACTTCCGGACCATTTGAAGTATGCTTTCTTGGGAGATGGAGATGAGCTTCAGGTGATTATTGCAAAGAACCTCACACCGGTACAAGAAGACCGTTTGCTTAGAGTCTTGAGAGAGCACAAAACGGCTATTGGGTGGACAATTGCGGACATCAAAGGTATTAGTCCATCCATGTGCATGCATAGGATTCTAATGGAAGAGAACGTGATGCTCAACGTAGGCTTAATCCTCCCATGATGGAGGTTGTGAAGAAAGAGATACTCAAATTGCTAAGTGTGGGGGTAATCTACCCAATTTCCGATAGCAAGTGGGTTAGTCCGGTACAAGTGGTACCAAAGAAGTCCGGAGTCACGGTTGTTCGAAATCAAGACGATGAACTTGTTCCTACAAGAGTTCAAACCGGTTGGAGAGTGTGCATTGACTATAGAAAGCTTAATTCCGCAACCCGAAAGGATCACTTTCCTTTACCTTTCATTGATCAAATGTTGGAACGGTTAGCGGGGCATTCTTATAATTGTTTCTTGGATGGTTATTCGGGATACAATCAAATTGTTATTGCACCGAAGGACCAAGAGAAGACCACTTTCACTTGTCCATTTGGAACGTTTGCATATAGACGGATGCCATTTGGCCTTTGCAATGCGCCGGCTACTTTTCAAAGATGCATGGTAAGTATATTCTCGGATTATGTGGAGCGCATCATCGAGGTATTTTTGGATGACTTTAGTGTTTATGGCAATTCTTTTGATGGTTGTTTAAACAACCTTGAACTAGTTCTTAAATGATGCATAGACACAAACCTTGTCCTTAATTGGGAGAAATGTCACTTTATGGTAAACCACGGCATAGTACTTGGTCACATTGTGTCCTCTCGAGGGCTCGAAGTGGACAAGTCAAAGATAGATTTAATAAGAAACTTATAATATCCCACTTCGGTGAGGGAAATCCGTTCTTTTCTTGGCCATGCAGGTTTCTATAGGCGGTTTATCAAGGATTTCTCCAAAATCTCCATGTCGATGTGCATGTTATTACAAAAGGAGGTACCTTTTGACTTCAACAAGGAATGCAAGGATGCTTTTGACAAATTGAAGGAAATGTTGACAAGTGCGCCAATTATCAAGTCACCGGATTGGAATCTTCCATTCGAATTAATGTGTGATGCTAGTGATTATGCGGTTGGAGCCGTTTTGGGTCAAAGAGTGGACAAGTTGTCCCATGTCATCTATTATGCATCTAGGACCCTTAATGATGCACAAATCAATTATTCTACCACGGAAAAGGAGTTATTGGCTATAGTTTTTGCATTGGAAAAATTTCGATCATACTTGGTGGGCACAAAGGTTATTGTGTATTCCGATCATGCCGCACTTCGACACTTAATAAAGAAGAAAGAAGCTAAGCCAAGACTAATCCGGTGGATCCTATTGCTACAAAAGTTCGACATAGAAATTCGTGATAAGAGGGGTGTGGAGAATACCGTTGCGGATCATCTTAGTAGACTTGTTATGTCTCAAGAAGAACTTCCATTACATGACCGCTTTCCGGACGAACAACTTTTCTCCATGGAAGAATCAACACCTTGGTATGCAGATATAGTGAATTACTTGGTGACAAGGAAAGTACCTAATATAATGTCTAACTTCCAAAAGATGAAACTTAAGAAGATAGCTAAGCAATATGTGTGGGATGAACCATACTTATGGAAATATGGTGTTGATCAAATAATGCGAAGGTGCGTGCCTAATTCCGAATTTCAATCCATTCTCTCCTTTTGCCACACTTTTGCTTGTGGTGGCCATTTCGGTTCTAAACGTACCGCTCTCAAAGTTCTCGAGAGTGGATTTTATTGGCCCACCTTGTTTGAAGATTCATATGTTTTTTGTAAATCGTGTGATAGATGTCAACGAACGGGCAATCTAGGTGCTCGAAATCAAATGCCACTCACACCAATTCTCGCCGTTGAGATTTTTGATGTGTGGGGTATCGATTTTATGGGCCCTTTTGTCAATTCGAATGGAAACTTTTATATACTTCTTGCCGTAGATTATGTTTCGAAATGGGTGGAAGCTAGAGCCACCAAAACTAATGACTCTCAAGTTGTTTGTGATTTTGTAAGAGAAAACATATTCACAAGGCATGGTACACCAAGAGTGGTGATAAGCGATGGAGGCTCACATTTCAAGAAGGCTTTCCACGCTCTCCTCAAGAAGTACAACATAACACACAAAATTGGTACGCCTTACCATCCACAAACTAGTGGACAAGCGGAAATTTCAAATCGTGAGATCAAGTCCATTCTTGACAAAAAGGTGAATACCACAAGGAAAGATTGGAGCTTTAAGCTCAACGATGCACTTTGGGCGTATAGAACGGCGTATAAGACACCGATTGGTATGTCTCCATATCGGTTGGTTTATGGCAAGGCTTGTCATCTTCCGGTTGAACTTGAACATAAGGCTTATTGGGCGATAAAGAAATTCAACATGGAGTATGATGAAGCGGGGAAACAAAGGAAGTTACAACTAAATGAGCTAGAGGAGATACGTAATGATGCTTACGAGAATGCCCGTATTTACAAGGAAAAGACCAAGCTTTTTCATGACAAGATGATTTCTCGTAAAAGCTTCATCGTGGGACAAAAAGTCCTTTTATATCATTCTCGCCTTAAACTATTTCCTGGAAAGTTAAGGTCTCGTTGGATTGGACCATATGTTGTTACTAATGTTTTTCCTCATGGTGCAGTTGAAATTACTAGTCTTAGAGACAATTCGGTTTCCAAGGTCAACGGCCATAGATTGAAGCCATACTATGAGAACATCGCGTATGTGAATTTGGATGAACTTCTATTTGGAGATTCACTCCCTCTGGAGGAGTAATGTGTAGCAAGAGCTAAGTCGGGCCGTCGACTTTAAAACAAGCGCTTCATGGGAGGCAACCCATAGGTTTTGTATTTCTTATCCTTTTGCTTTTTGTTATTTCTTTTTCTTGTTCCATAACATGTTAAAATTTCCCACCTTGACTTTACTAGGACGATTCAATTACATTGAGGACAATGTAAGGTTTAAGTGTGGGGGAGTGGTTAAGCATGTATTAAAAAAAAAAAAAAAAAAAGGTTTTACATAAAACCTCCAACTTTTAGAGATTTTAGAGTCACTAGCATACTTCTAGGTATGTTTACATAGAGATTCTGACCGACATAATTGAACTTGGAAATGTTAGAGAACTACATTCGGATTTCTTTCTTGTTAGAGTGTTAAATAATGGATTTAATCATACCGGTAATGCAAATTTGGTGCAGGGAGAAATGCATTATTAGAGTTGTTGATCAATCATTAGTGGAGACTACCCGTATTCATATCATGTGAGGCACCGACCAAATATTCTTTGTAGCTGACTAGAGAGCTTTCTTTTGAGTGTGTGTCACCGTACGTTAATTCCGGGTAGAATGGTGAGCTACCCAACCTCCCACCAATAGAAGCACTACTCTTTGATCTCTTGAGTGCTAATTTTGTCAATCATGAGGGTGACGTCTATAGATGAAAGCCTCCTTCTTGTAGTTCGATTTGCAGTTAGCACAATTCTCTCGACAACAACGGATCCATAGAAACACCATCATCATCAACAAGGAGCGATATCAAAATCTACAAGGAAAGTTGAAGAAGTTCAAGGTTTACAAGCAACAAAACGAGAAAAGAGCAAATTTCAAATTCAAGTAAAGCAACATACAAAGAGCAGATTTTTACATATATGTTGAGGACTTACATTACAATGAGGTAATTCTATATCCAAGTATGAAGACTTATTTATAAGAGCAAAGAAAAGCAAAAGGTGAGAATTATTGAAGTTTATGATTTTGAGGCGATACAAGTTGTGAAGAATCAAGCGGTAAAATACTTCTCCCACAGCCATGGTTTATTTTGTATTTAATTTTTCTTGTGTTTTAATGAAAAAAAAAAAAAAAAAAAGAAAAAAAAAAAAGAAAAAAAAAAAGAAAAAAAAAAGAGACAAGAGAAATATTTGTTTTGTTTTTATAAGCCGTGGGGAAGGAAAATCTATAAGGTAGTTTCAAGCGACAAGGATTTTAAGGTAAAAAGAGTTACAAATTGTTAAGGATTTATGAAATTCAAGAGTTTATCATCAATAGTTGAAACCGAAGACGAAGACCAAGAAGATAAAGACGAGGAGCGGAAGACGTTTCTATTGGATGCCGTGAGAGTGGTGTTATCATAATTGGCGATCGGATGTGAAGGTGAGTAAGTAATCTCATCCTCGATAATAGTGGTTGATTTCCTTTCTTAGAGATCGTCAAAAAAATGGTTTTTTTATTTTTTTAAAATGTTAAAAGATGTGGGTTTTTAAAAATATTTCGGAAGTTATCCTTCCCACCATTCAACGTGTCGCAGGATTTCTCTCTTCATTCCTACCTGCACACATGTGTGAACCATAAAAAAGCCGTCTTTTTGAGTGCAATTATCATAAAATCCTTTTTGGTGAGGCAGAAGTTGAGGCGAAATGCTTATTGATCGTTTCTCAAACACGCGTTCTCTCATTATGGTGTGGTTATTTCTCACTCAACATTTAAGAATGAGAATATGTTCTTTAGTATTTCTAACTTCTTATTACTAGCATGCAGAAACTCTATGTCCTCATAGCTCTTTGGATGCTTGGGACGCTTGAACGCTTTGAAGTTGTGAGTTTTTAGTTTGATTTGCTCGAGGACTAGCAAAGTCTAAGTGTGGGGGAATTTGATAGGGTGTAGAATACATCCTATTTATTATCTATTGCTTATGCTTTCTTTGCTATTTTTCTTGTAAATTATGTATTTTACGCTTGTTTTGAGTTTTGTAGCTACTTTGGAGTCACACAGAGGAAAAGAAGAAGAAATTACTCTATTTGAGCCAAAAGGGCAAAATTGTCATTTCATGGGCGAACACTATCTGGAGCCCAGTCAAGGTTAAGGGGTAACTCTTTTGGGAGGAATACTAGACGCAGTCCAGATGAGGTTAAGGGGTTGCCATCAGGTTAACCCTTAGCAGTGACCGGATGCTGAATAACCAACCCAATACTTATACCTAAATCAGTCGAGAAGATAATATCTTCTCCTCTTTCCTGTCTTTCACCTGAGATTGAAAAGCAGGGCTGCTGCTACTAAAACCGATTGGGATCTGGTGCTGTGAGATGCTGCTGCCATGAAAGAGAAGTTAGGGATCGAGAAATTAATAAGGAAGGGTTAAGGTTCGCTGTTAAGGAATTGATTGAACTGAGATTTGAAACTGTTCCCATTAATGGTGTTATTGAAAATGGGTTTTGGTTGAGAATAACAAAGAAGAAGAACAGCAGCTGTGTGAGAGGAAATCAGAGCGAAATCTAAGATGGGTTTGTGGTTAATTTGAGTTATGCTGTAAATTGACGGCTGAATTTGAAGAAGAAGAAATAAGGGTTTGAGTGTTGTTGTTCAGATAAAGCTGTTGATGACTTATGGTCTTGCTGTTGCCGGTGTTTGAAAGATGAGTTGCTGCCAGTGTCAAAGCTCGAGAGAATCAAGACAAGCTCGAGCTGGTAAAGAACTAGCTAGTGACGATGAAGACCATTGATTGAGCTCGGGTTTGCTGGTGAAAGAGAAGAGAAGAAGCCGCTCCTGTTAAACCGAGAAATAGAGATTGAGCATGTTATGGATTTGTTGGAATCTGATCTGGTGATTGAGCTTGATGGGTTCTGAGCTGGTGGATAATAGAAATGGAATGGGGTTTGTGGATTGGATATCAAGATGAAGATGGTTCTGGTTTTGGTTCAACAACAGATGGAAGAGAGGATGACGAAGATGCCGTTACCATGAAGACTATCAAGGGAACAATGGGTTTTGTGGTATTGAAATTTGCAGGAGGTGATGTATTGAAGTGGTGCCGAGGGATGTTGAAGGTGCAGCTAGAATGCCAGTACTGCAGCTGAAGGAATTGTGAATGACAATACAGGTTGGGTTGTGATGAAGAATCGAATGAAGAATTGAGCTCATTCTAGAGCTGTTATGACATACAGGGAAAGAGGAGTTGTTAATGCAAATATGGAACTAAGCTGCTGTTGATGGCAAGAAGAGAAAGGAGGGGCCATGCTGCTATGATGCTGGGATTTGAAGCCGAGTTATAATGGGTATGAGCTGGATTGGCAGGATGAAGGGAATGAAGAATGAATGGCGCAGTTCTGATACAGAGAAGAAGACTTACATGAATGTGTTGCTGATGGGTTGGAGGAATTGCAGCTGCAATGCTGTGTTTGATGAGCAATTGCAAGTGTAGTGACTCAAGTGGAGGTTGGATGAACTCTGGTGCTGTTTTACAGGGAACTATAATGGGGAGAATGATTGAAGTTTAAGGAAATAATGGAGATTATGGAGGTGTGATTCTGTGCATTAAAGGGAGTAAAGACATTGCAGGGAATATGCATGAGTTGTGGAATGGCAGGAGCTGCAAGAGAGAGTTGCAGTTGGTAGAGTCGCAGCTACATATACTACAAGTTCACTGTCGTCGATTAAATGGGATGTCTGCTGAGTCGAGTTCAAGAAGAAATCAGAAATGGAGATTTACAAGGTTGGGATGCGACGCAATGGTAAACGACACACAAAACAACCGAGAGATTGAGTTGAGACATTCTAGAAAATAAAGGATAGAAAGCCATCGTATTACCCTATATAAAGGGTTGAGTGAGTCTGTTGTAAGAGAGAGATCTTTTTGGAATTGTGGCGCAAGTCGTTAGGAGAGAGAAAGTTTAAGAGTGTTTTACTTGCTAAGTGTAATTCCATTTTCCCTGTGTAGATAACTCATGAAATCAATCAATAAACATTCTCAATTATACAAATTTTCAATGAACTAATTAACCAAAATATAGTGAGGGTGTAGTGTGGGATTTCCCGCTACTACATATGCGCTAGAAACAGGACCCCAATCTTGTTGGTTTAAGAAAGAAAAGCACAATGATGGTGCAATGGCTAACATATTTCATGAAAATAAAGGCGAGATTTTGAAGGAAAGAAGATTACAGATCGAGAAATAACGTCACCTTTGAGAGATTGGGAAAAGCAAGAGATAACATTCAAGATGGCATTGAATAAGGAAGGAGCCGGAGAATACTGAGAAAACATGGGTGATGAATGGAGTTTTAATCGACAGGAGTCTGTAAACATCATGACGCCTCAAAAAGATGGGATATAAAGATGAAGATATGATTTTCGCTGCATATAATATTCAAGGTTTTGGTAAATCCATAACAAAAGTTAAAGGGGAGATAAAAATATGTATTGAATCATGAGTCAACTAGGGAGATCATGGGTACATGCAATAAAAGGCTGTGGCGTCGACGCTTCATCAACGTATCAAATTTCCTACACCAACCGGAATCTCTAAAAGGAAGAATATATTATCCGATACATATCGAGGATGTTAGTTTGACTCATTGACTTGACTAGCATGGAAGCGAGAGGAAGAGAAAAGAGTTGACCGAGTATAAAGACATCTTCGCGTGGGATATGGATGAAATTTGACTCGTTAACCGGTGAGGATTTGCCGATTTAAATAAAGCTTGCCCTAAAGACAGGTGGACTTTGCCAACGTGATATCAAAGGATGGTAGAAAATGTATTCGCAGAGTGGATACACAAGACACTAGAGGTATACGTAGATGACATGCTAGTGAAAAGTAAAAAGGCAGAAGATCACGTACAAGACTTGAGAGAAATTTTTGAACAAATGAGAGATACATTATATCAAAAGAAGGAATACATGTTTGACAGTAAAGGATGTTCAAAAGCTTTGAATGGGTTACTAGCATCGCTAGGAAGGTTCATCTCGCGGTAAATCCGATAAATGTAAACATTTTTTCAGTATTTTGAAAAAAGGATCGAAATTTAAATGGACGGATGAATGCGAAAAGGCTTTACAAGGGATTAAAGAACATTTAATGGATATATCTATTATGCAGAAGGCAGAACCAGGAGAGGAATTATTAATATACCTCGCGACGACATCGGATTGGACGCAGGAATAGAAAAACCAATTTATTATATCAGCAAAACTTTTAACGCCAAGATTGAAAAGTTAAAATTCGGGAAGAGTTGAAAGATGGAACGCTCAAATAAGCCATTATAAACTCAAATATGAAATATTATCTTCAACCAAATCACAGGTTGTCGCAGACTTTCTGGCGGAATTTCCTTTGGAAGAAGAGGAAGCGGTAGATGAAATGATGGATGTAGAAGAAGAGCATGGAGATCCAAAAGATTTGTTAACTGAGCCAAATCGGTGGAAATATTAGTGGATGGATCATCCCATGATATGAAGCTATAATACATGCTTTAAGGTTTGCAATAGAAATGAAATTGGAGAATGTGAGGATTACCGGTGACTGCGCAATTGGCAATCCGTCGGATAACAGAGAAGTATGCTACAAATGATCCATTCCATCAAAAATAAAATGGAGACACATATCGACCAAAATTACAGATTTTTGTGTGGATTCTTAGACATATAATCAAATCTTCGCTCCGCACGGTCGCGAAACGAGCAAGATGCGAGGAGAGTAGTCCATTCTCCTTGCGAATTTTAGAATAATCAGACCTGAGGGTGGAAATGGTGGAGCGAAGCTTTCTCTCGGACTCTGCATAACAAATAAACAAGATCAGAGAAATTTCTTATCGAACATTATTGAGATTGTCAGGGTAGTAAAGCATTCATGGAATAAACACATGAATTAAGATAGTCAAATAATTTGACTACCTTCCTTTTGAGAAGAAAGATGTTGAATTAACGCTGCGAAATTATTCCCCAGGCGGTCCATGACATCATCAAATGAATCTCCCACTAAACCTTTCAGTCGAGATCGCAAATTCTTTTCATTGGAAACAAGTATGGAGTTTTCGTTCGCCAGAGTAGAGTTGGACTTTTCTAAATTGATACATTGTTCTTGGAATTGCTTCGCTTTTACACTCAACGTTATTCTACCTTGAATAAGTTTATCTCTCTCGGCAGTAATTTCTTCAAGTTGGTTTTTCAACGTATATTTAATTTGTTCGTGTTCTTCACATAACTTTTGACAAGCATCATATCAGCGAATAGTTCGCCACCTTATTCAACAAAGAACGTTTCTCTTTGCGAAAGAGTTCGAGTTCTCATCCGATAAAGTTTGCAACTCCAAATCAGATTTAGTCAAAGCATAAGAGAGGCGAGATAAATCATTACTTAACAAGTCTTGCTTTGCGATAAATCAAAATTCTCTTTCGACAAATTATTTATCTGATCACCTGCATAAGTATGAAGATTATCTAAGAGATTATATTGCTCCATCCAACCATCTCTCTCAACTCGAACTTCTTCAACAATGGACTCCATCTGATATATCTCCATTATTCGTTTCTGGTTTAATGCTTGGAGGGCGAACAAGAGTTTGAGTTGTAAAAAAAAAAAAAAAAAAAAAAAAAAAAAAAAAAAAATGGAGGGACGGCAAAAGCATACCTTTTAATTCCTCATTCTTCTTGCGAAGATTATCACGATCCAGCGAGAGGTTGTGAAATTTCTGATTTTCAAGGTGAAGATTATTGCACTTCGCGGTCATAACCCTCGGAGATCATCCTTGACTTACTAATTTCTTGAACCAAAGACGCTTGAGACCTTATCAGGACCAAGGTGCTTACTTAAAATCTCGCAGACGTTGGATTTGATAGGATCAGCAGAAGCTTTCTTGGCATCATTCACAAGATCTGAAAGAACCTTAAAAGCCACATCTATACCCTCCAAGTTTTCCGCCGTTAGAGGAATTTGCTCTACCAAGGAAGTTTCAGGGAGAGAAGTGATTGGAGAAATAGTAGGGACATTGATAGCAGAGGGTGATATACCATCGTTTGTAGGAGGACAGTTGTAAGGAATTTGGTCTATGAGGAGTTGAGGCATAGGAATATTATCTTGCGACGACTTCGCAGCAGGAGATGAAGGTGTGAATGAAGGAAATGGAACACTTTGGGAGTAACAGTTTGGGTTGCGAAGCCTTTAGGAGTTCTGTCTGTATTTCCATCATCCTGCGAGTAACAAGTTAAATAAGAAACAGAGGCAACAATATATTGTTCGTAAAAAAGAAATATATCTTAAATACCTTGTCACCTGTGCTTTCTTTGTTAACCCTAGATTTTACTCCGAAGTAGGCATTGGATGCGTAATAGATTCTTGTTGCGAAGAAGGTTTTGATGGCGAGCCCAAAGAAAGAAGAGGGTCCTTCACGGTATATCTGGTTTTGGGTTGGTTTTTGCTAAACAACAATGGCGGAAAAAGAATTATGAAGTTAAGCATACCAGTGTGATTTCAACAAGAAAAACTAATTTCAAAGCAATCAACCACAAGATTAAACTAGATATGGCAAGATTAACAAACCTGGATGCCATGAGAACAACAAATAGGATGTAGCAGAAGAAGAGAAGAGTATGAAGAAGAGGAACACTTGCAGACGATGAAGAAGATGAAAGAGAAAAAGAAACTCTTTCACAAGGAACACCCCTATAAATAGATAAGGATATTACGATCGGATAACATTAAATGCACTTTAAAAGAGGTAAAAATAGACACGTAAATGGTCACCATTAAATCCAGTGGAATTTTAATGGAATTCGAACATCGCACAACATATTTCCTAACAAGCGAGAGAGGAACTTGCGAAATTGATTATTTTCCATGAGGCAAGAAATGCCACTTCATATATACTGTGAGAGAAACTTCGAACTTCGCAAAAGAATAGAGGCAAGTACGTACTTTTCAAGTCCAATTCTTTCGCTTGTCCCTTCGTCAACAAAGACCAAAGATTACTACAGCGACAGATTTTTCCTTTAAAAATCGCTCTTTCAATATTCAAGGAAAAAGAGGCAAGATGTAGGATCATAATATCGCAATGCATAGGGCTCGCGAGATCAATAAACGACAGTACCGCGAGGGAGTCGCAGGAAACTAAAATAGACGACGCAATGGTAAACGACACACAAAACAACTGAGAGACATGGAACCTGGCGAGGGTTAAGAAGTGTCGCGAGATTGAATAGTTGTACACTGGCGACACTTCGCGAGACATTCCCGAAAATAAAGGATAGCATAAGCTGTCATCCACTATGTATTACCCTATATAAAGGGTTGAGTGAGTCTGTTGTAAGAGAGAGATCTTTTTGGAATTGTGGCGCAAGTCGTTAGGAGAGAGAAAGTTTAAGAGTGTTTTACTTGCTAAGTGTAATTCCATTTTCCCTGTGTAGATAACTCATGAAATCAATCAATAAACATTCTCAATTATACAGCTTTCAATGAACTAATTAACCAAAATATAGTGAGGGGTGTAGTGTGGGATTTCCTGCTACTACAACTGACTCATGCCTGACTCACCGATCCGAACTGACCCGGTTTGACTCAGTGACTTGACTGAGTTGACCGAGCCGATTTGACTCGTTAACCGGTGACCGGTGGACTTTGCTGGTCACTTTGAGATACTTTCCGTCGCCGTGGATTCGCCAAATTCCGCCATGATACCTCACTTTCCGGCGACCAAAATTGGGTGTGAAGACTTAGATTTGGAAATTGGATGAAAATTTGTGAAGAATTCTCTAGAATCATCTAAACTCATGGGTTTGTGGAATTGGGCTCAAATTTGGATAGAGAAGATGGAGGATTTGAGAAAGACTTGAACTTGGAAAGTGGTGTTATTAAGGGAAAAGGATTCTATTCCTTGGAAGATTTGGAGAACATTGAAGCCTATAAGTAGAGAAGTTCTCTACACATCTTTTACACACATCTTTGACACATCTCTCTACACACCTTTTACACACACAACACTTGTGTTTTTGCTTTCTTTTCAAATTCTTCTTTTTAATTATTTGTGTGAACTTTAAAAATTCTCCTTTTAATTATTATATGTGTGAATTTCAAAAACATGAGTAGCTAATTTTCTTATTGATTGAGGATGAATTCCTAGTTCTTAATATATGATTTGAGTTTTTGTTTTTCAATTCTATCTTGAAGTTTTTCACATGATTATCGTTTGTTTTTACTAATAGGAATGTTTATACATTCATGGTTGATTGATAGATTGTTTAGGTGGCCAACTAAATTGATTTGTTAATTTGATCTAAAGCTAGTGAAAGTTAGGGGATAAGTAATCGTTTCTTGACTATTTACATAAGTAGCAAACACGAGACCTTGCGGAGGGATTCCGTGGAGCAATTATGTGTGAAAACAACGTTAGCAAGTAGACCTTGATCTAAGAGTCTAACTACTAATATCATCCTAATAAGTTCATAAATCTTAATGCGTTTATTTAAATTACATCTTGAGTGATCTACTACTAGGTGGTTTGGTAAATAGAATCCGGTAGTCGAGAACTTCCGTATCCGGTGATACAAGGGATTTAGGGGTTTAGCACTGATCTAGCTGCTTTACCTACGGTTGGTGATAATCTGTGACTAATAACATGTGGATGAAAAATATAACTTGAATCATTGTTTTGAAACGAAGAAGGATTCCTTGATCTTCTCTCTCTTATTGATTTCAACTTTATCTCTGAATTGCTTTGTTTATTTTCTTTGCTTTACACCCCCTTTTTGTGACAATTTTTACAACTAAGAATCTCTTGCTCCTCGTGGGAACGAACTTAACTACACTATATTACTTGTTAATTAGGTGGAAAAATATTAATTAATTTGTTGTGGTTACGACACGCATCAGATTTCCGATTTGGATTCATAATCTTTGGTGTGCACAATACTTGTTTCGGTTAAAGAGGATCCAACTATAATCGGTTTATCCTTGTGGTAGATTGGATTGATTAGTTGAGTAGATCGATATCAATACAATTCTTTGTGATTAAAAGTATTGATTGCAAAATCTAGACAATTACTTTGGTAGTTGTTATTAGATAGATCTAAGGACCTGACAAAGGAGTTTATTGGGATAAACGGAAGAGCCTTGTGTCAAACTCATATCACTTGGTTGAAAAGAGTTGCTACCAAACAGATTTGTTGTTCCTTTACTGTTTGGAATATGAACCAAAGGAATTGTTCCAAGTAGGTGACTTATTACAAGTTGGAGGCGTTGGAATATAGACGGAACTAGGTGAACTATAGGTTTAGTTGCTTGGTCTTAACTATACGAAGTTGGTCTTGATTCAATAGCGGCTTAATCCTGAGAGTATTCAATTCTGGACCAGGTCCTGGGGTTTTTCTTCAATTGCGGTTTCATCGTTAACAAAATCTTGTTATGTCATTTACTTTTATTTTCCGCAATTATAATTGTTGTTATTATAATTTAAAGTAAATTACACAAACGTTAATTCATATTTACTTGATAGTAATCCTATTGTGTTTGGTTAAGTCCGAACCTTTTATCTAGTAAACATACTTCGTTGTTGTATTGTCTCGATATCGTATCCATGGACGATCACACGAAGTGTGAACCGATTAGTTGTATTGTCTCGACTCAGTCGATAGACAATCACTTTCGAGAAAGGACTTATAGGTAGAAAAGTTTTAGATTGAGGTATATTTGGGTACCCTCGTCTTCTCAATAGCTATCTGTATCTGTAGTCACAATGTTTTCTATTCCAAACCCTATTTATCCTTCAAAAACATAAGAATAAACTTTCATGAGAAGTTTCCTAGATACCAAAACGAAGAGACAAACTTGTAAAAAATACAAGATGATTTTCCCTTAGAAGATAGAATCAATATTTTTCGCATGGATTTACATCAAGAATGGCTACCAAAGGCGTATAAAAAGATTTTCTTAACAAAGAAGAAAATACAAAGTCATTAACGACCATGCGGCGTAGTTCACATAAGAGGATTGTGAACATTCAAGAATCCCGGAGTAACGCGTACTACTGCCTATTCTTGAACTTTCTTCTTTGTGATTCACCAACAACATTCTTAACAAAGCTATAAATGAGCTTACAATAGAATTACTCCAAGAATCCAAGTGCCCGAGTCCAAGAGAAGTGGAACATGTACAACGAAACGGAGCAAAACACTCAAAACAAGAGACGGGATAAATACCAATCATGACTCATCCAAATTCAGGATTTCTCATCACCATTTTGAAGAGAATTCAAAGAGGAATAGAATTCAAAAAGAATGAGGCCATTCTGAGTTCGGACGAAGAAGTTACGCCCAAAATAAGTTTACCGAGTATCGACGTCTACGGGTCAGTTCGCAAACGGTGTTCACAAACGAAATTTCGTGAACTGGAGCAGTTTGCAAACTGGTATGCGAACTGAAGTCGCTGGATTTTAATTTTAAATGATGGTATTCATATCTGGTATGTGTACTATGAAGGCCAAACATCTCGAACTACTATTTTGGAACCTGAACATTTAAAAACCTTAAACACAAATCAAGTTAGGTAGACATGAACTATACACAAGGTACATGGATCATGATAAGCATTTTAAGCAAATAATAAAAATATAAATCTTGCTCAAGTTTGTATACATACCTTTTATAAGAATCTAATTGTGAATCATACGGCTTTACCAATAATTCATTATCATACCTAACACAATATGTGCGCCCCAATTCTCGTGCTTCCCTTACCGTATACATAACAGGGCATTCCTTGGTGAGGATGCACTTACAACACAATCAACTTGCGTTGAGATGAACAATGTCTTGCTCACCACAAGTGACTGAAACAAACTTTTCCGCAACTATGGATTTTTCACCATCTATAGTTTTTGGCTTATTCCGCTTCACTTTTGGATTATCATGAAAGAGATCGCTTTTAGAACCTTTCACATCCAAATCCATCTTTCCAGAGAACTTTTTAAGTTCCCACATCATGGATACTTCCTTCTCCATAGTCATGGAATTTTATGGAAGATCATTCCTTTTCACACTCAAAGAATCATTGACTTTCTTTGGTATTCACTTCTGAGTGTGTTTAGGAACAATCAGAACCTTCTTCCCATTACTCTCTTCTGGAATTCTTGGAAGAGAATTGGATTGACTATTCTTTTGCAAGTTAGTCTTTCTCCAATTGGGAGCATCGGATCTTGTCTTAGTCTTTACGAAGTTATCCTTTTGATAACCATTACGATTGTGAAAATGATTCGTATAACGTTTATAGGCAAATATAGGTTTATCACAGTACTGATTTCTTTGCCTAAAGGTTGGATAGTTACAACCTGTAATGTTAAGGGGATTATCCTTAACATAATATCTTTGTTTCACAACTTCTTGTGATTCCCAAACAAGAACATCATGAAGTTTCTCATTCCTTATACGAAAACGACATCTCCTTTCTAGGTGACCTTTGTTTCCGCAATAATGACAAATATAAGGAACGTTCTTACCTGGATTCATGTGTGCTATTTTTGGAGGTTGATATTTTCGAACCTTAACTGCCGGTGAAGGTATTTCACTTTTGCAATCAGTAGAAACCTTTTGTTCATAAGAATCACTAGCCTTGAAAATTTTTACCTCTTTGCTAATATTTGGAGCATCTATTCCCTTATAGCCCAATCCTCGTATATCACGATGATTTTTACTTGCTCCTAGCATTGTGGTTAATTTGCTTGAACTAGTATTGAACTTTTTCAAGTCATCTTCCAACATCTTTATTTTATCAAGAGCAGCAGTTAAATCAGCCTCAAGGCGTTTTTCTCGAGAGAGAAAAAGTTTTCTCTGTCATTAAAACAACTTTGTTGAGAGCTACATCTTGCATTAGATTCTGCAAGTTCTTCTTTCAACACAAAGAGATTTCGACGAAGATTTTCACATTCATAATTCTTTGAACGCACATCTTCTTCCCGATCTTTAAGAAAGGATTGTAAGAGATTATATCCACAATCGTAACCTTTAAAGATTTTTCTCATTTTCTTGTTTTCTAGACAGAGAGGAGTCAGAAACTCATCCAAGCAAGATGTTGACTTCTTTTTCTTTATGAGATGGTCAAAAAGCTTGATGTATTGCGATACTTCCTCATCAACATCGTATCCATCGTCTAAATCACTTTCATCCGAAAGATCATCCATCTGTTCATCTAGGCGTGTTTCCCAGTTATACACAGTTTCAGACAATGAAGAAGATTTAAGAGATTTCTCAGGAGAAATAAAGCTTTGAACCAAGTCAGAACGAATCTGAAATAGTGATGTGTTGTTTGGGATATCACATCTGTCCATAGAGTCAGATTGTTACAAACATAGATTTATGAGGTCTTAGCGTGTTTGCATGCTCTGATACCAATTGAAAAAGTGGGGGTCTAACAACCACACCCAATATTTTGTTCGGTAATATGTATGGACTAACTCCAATATAATTCCAAGGGAATCAATAGACAGTCATACTCAATCACATAAATATATCCAAGAGTTATATCTTTGTTTCTCAATGTAATAAGCAAATCAAATAGATAGAATCCGTGAGACTGATTATTATGAGAAACAACTTGAACGGTACCAAAGACCAATGTTCAAGTGTCAATCAATTTCAATCAACAACCTAAAGTTGGATTTACCAATTGATTGAACTACGCACAACCTGTGATATTTCAATTATATAAACAAATATAATGCGGAAAAAAAAAACACAGACACCAGAAGTTTTGTTAACGAAGAAACCGCAAATGCAGAAAAACCCCGGGACTTAGTCCAGTTTTGAACACCACATTGTATTAAGTCGCTACAGACACTAGCCTACTACAAGTCAACTTCAGGTTGGAATGTAGTTGAGCCTTAACCAAGTCTCACACCGATTAAGGTATAGTCGCGTTCCTTATGCCTCTGAATCCCAGCAGGACTCTACACACTTGATTCCCTTAGATGATCTCACCCACAACTAAGAGTTGCTACGACCCACAGTCGAAGACTTTATAAACAAATCTGTCTCCCACAAAAAAGTCTATTCTGATAGATAAATCTGTCTCCCACAGAAATACCTATGAAGTTTTTGTTCCGTCTTTTGATAAATCAAGGTGAACTAGAACAAATAGATAATCCGGTCTTATATTCCCGAAGAACAACCTATACATATCAATCACCTCACAATAGATTAACTATATGGTAGTTGTTTTGGGGTAAAAACTGATTCTGCTGAAAATGGTAATTTGGGTGTGCCGCCGAGAAACGAATCTAAACCCTAAACAAATGTACTGCACAAGAGTACTTTAGATTCGAGAGATCAATCTTTACGATTCTGGCCTAAACCAAGAAATGGCCGTTCCAACCTTGTTTCGGTCGCAAAATGAAGGGGAAGGGTTGATCTTAGGGAGAGAAGCAGAGAAGGTGTTGAGATCGCAATGATGAATTCTGTGAGGTGTGGTTATTTTATGACTTGTATCAGAATATAGAACTTGCTTGCAGAATGTAAGCTATAACTTCTTGGTGTTTTCTGGATACTTTGCGTTAATCAAAACTTTCGGTTGAAATAGATTGAAAATCTATTTATATAAGTCATAGTCGAACATATACTGATCTCATAGGAAGTGTAAGTAGTTGCGTGATGGAGAAGTGGGGATCGTGTGGAATAGTGAAAACCACGTCCCTACTATGAGGGGAAGCTAGTTGGTTTTACTGCCACTACTTCTCTACTGCCACTAATTGTCTGCCTTTCCTGAAACTTTCTCGTAATGGGCGTGTTGCACGCCGCACGTTGTAAACCGCCAGACCAATACCCTGATGAATATCCCCCAGTTTGTGACATGTTTGATATCTCGAGTATTTTGTAAAAAGTATGTAGCAAGTTACATGAGGAATTGAACAAGTCCTACATGGTAGTTGCTAAGTGAGTCTTGCTTGCAAGACATAATTATTTCGACCAATCACACGCAAGCTAGGCGGCAGGTGGTCATATGTGATAGGTCAAGTCGTGAGACTAGACATAAAAAATAGCATGTGATGCTTTTAGGGTAAATAATTAAATTATTTGTGAAATCGATATTCATAAAATATCGCTTGTATTCGATGCTCGTAAAGCATCGCTTTTAACAAAGCAGCTCAAAATAATCGATGCTCATGAAGCATTGTTGCTCAGACCCCATTTTACTTAGCTGCAAAACTCAATGTCTTAAAAGAGGCGTGACCAGCCATCTTCAGGCAGCCGCCAGGGGCTGTTTGGGTAGATTGAGGATGAGCTGATCAGTCCCCATGGAAGATGGGCGGGCGGCGGTCTCGACGACATCTTATTGGTCGCCAAGAATTAGATCTAGGCCGGTCAATTTGGTTGGCCAAGTTGGACAGCTGAGATTGTTTTGCGACAGCCGCATGCTGTCGTTAGTTGAATTCAAGGCTTTTAAAGCCGTGTGACCAACCTACTTTAGGTGATCGATTTGATGTGTTGTTGGCAGGTTGTGAGCAACACGATTGGTCGGAGCTACAGTTGATCCACTGGTGAGCATGTCCGCGCCTTGCTGGTCGCTTAAAATCAAAGTTAGGCCGGTCGATTCGGCTAGCGAAGTTGGACGGCCACGAATGACTTGAAACTGCCATGTGCGGTCTTAATTCGATTAAAACCCTTTTTTATTTGCACGACTAGCCTACTTTGGCTAGCGATCATGGATGCTACCTGCAGGCTAGAGGAGTTATGATTGGATGGAATAGAAGTGGGCCCGCCGGTGTGTACCACGGAGCTTGTCCAGTCGCGTCAGGAGGCGGTTAAGCTTGATAAATCGGCCGGCGAAATCATGCAGTCGTGATCGTTTTAAGACCGACATGGTCAGTCTAGATTTAATTTTTTAAGGTATTAAATGTGTCGACCAACCAACTTCCACCTTTAATTAAAAGTTTAGGCTGCGCATTTAGAGCGATTTGATTGGTCGGTGGGAAGGAGGGACTGGCGGCCAGCAGCATGGGCCTGACCGGTCGGTGTCAGGTGGCGCAAGCTAGGGAAAACCGGCCGGCCAAGTGGTGCGTCTGTGCCCCTTTGGCTGCTTCCTTCACTTGTCGCAGTTTTCACTTTATTTCCTGTTTTCCAACTTTTAGTAGGATTCTGCTACTACTAGCTCCATGATGGACCAAATTCCTAGTTTGCCTAGGTTTAGTTTCGACCAATAGGGATCGAGATATTGCGCAGGCCGCAAAAACCTAATTTTTATAAATTGATAAAATTAGGTTAGAAAATTGAATTTTGCGAACTGACACAAAATTAATCAATTTTGGTGAATTTTGTGTGTTGACACAAAATCACTAATTTTATTCCCAGAGAGCAGCGCAGTTTGCGTACCTCCGATTGAGTACTTTCATGCAGATCTTAATCCCGACACTTCGGAAAATTCATGCTGCTCAGCCGCGAACGAACATTAATTGTCATTTCATGTCAATATCAAGAGTTCAGCTGGGGAACATATCATATAATAGATACTCAGCAGGCTCCGGCATTAGTGAATAATGCATCTAGGAGCTTATTATGTAGCAAGCCCCGGCATTAGTGAATATTGCAATTAGGAGCTTAAATACTCATTAGGCTCTATACTAGTGAACAATTCATCTAGGAGCTTGAGTTTCAATATAATATGAAGAGAGACATAGGCACTCGTCAGATTTTGATATATTCTTCAAATTCCTTGCGGAATATAGACATCTGAAAAATACTAATCCCCTACTATATGGGTTCAATATATAGAAGCTCCACAAAATGGATCCTTCATTATCAACTCCATACTTTTAGTTTTTGATATTTCTAGGCCCAGAACTTTTAATTTTGGGGCCAGGTTTTGAAATTTCACGGATTGCTGACGTCATCATCTTTTTAAATAAAAGTTAAAATACCAAAAATAACCTCAACTATTTATATATTATTTATACAGGAACAGAAACAGAAAATCAAATATGATTTCTTAATTCTTTCTTCTCTTTCATAGCTCTGAGATTATGCTACGGGTTTTCATTCAACTGAATCAACTTATTCCCTTTGTTTGATCTGTTTCATTCTGAAGAAGCAGAATTACGTAGTTTTGCAAGATTATATAGTATTCATTTCATCCTGTGAAGAAGCAAAATAGTTGTTGATTTGAGAAGATTGTTTCATATTGAAGAGTTGAGAAGATTTTTCAGATCTGAGTAGATGAAGATAATAATCTAGGTTTGTTTCTGCTGTTTTTTTTGTTTTTTGTTTTTGATTTTGGTTTTTTGTGTTTCGATCTACTGATTTTGGTTTTTTTTTTTTTTTAAATTCTTTGATACTGGGAAGAGGAGGCTTAAAAAACACCGTTTCAGAAGAAGAAATTGAAATCTAGGTACGAATCTATCCTTCTTTGAGTTGATGTATTTCGATTTCATGATTTTGTATTTTTTTTCTTCTGATTTTTGATTTTTTTTATTTGGAATTCGTTGATACGAAGAAGAGGAAGAAGAAACCACATTGATTCAGAAGAATAACAACAAAAATAGGTGCGAATTGTTTTTGTTGT
Source organism: Papaver armeniacum (assembly GCA_023531295.1). Classification (NCBI taxonomy): domain Eukaryota; kingdom Viridiplantae; phylum Streptophyta; class Magnoliopsida; order Ranunculales; family Papaveraceae; genus Papaver; species Papaver armeniacum. The sequence goes on from JAJJWW010011620.1 coordinate 293,998, forward strand.
TGTTTGAATTCAATTTTGTTTTTAATTTTTTACAATTTTTTTGATTGGATTATTTGCATGTCTGATTTGATAAGAGATTTAGCACTAGATGTTGATTTTGATTATAATTCTTTGTTAGTATTTGTTGATACTGAGAAGTAGAAGAACAACAACAACAACAACAAATCTAGGTATAGATGATGTTTTTATAAAATGTGTAACTTCAAGTTACACATATTGTCCTTTATCCTGTCCAACTGTCGTTGTTATTTCATGTTCCATCTCAGAAGTGATTTACTAGCTGAATTCCATTTTAAATCTAGGTAAACGTGTTGTATCATAAGATGTGTAACTTAATTTACCCTGCGGCATGTGTAACTTGAAGTTACACATAATGTCCTGTAGCATGTGTAATTATAGCTTGTTTATCTTTAAGACACATTTTTTCTATTGTTGCTTTACTTTTGTTGAGTATGTTGATTGCTCATTGTATTATTTAGCTTGCCGCATAGAATATATTTCTCCATTGAATTGCATTTTTTTTTATATATTTTTATTGTATGTTTGTATTTTTGAGGTTGTCATGGCTGATGTTAGTTGCATTGCTGTTGTTGGCTACTTTGATGATTTCATCACCACTCGTGTAATGACCCATCCCTCCACTGATACTGTCCCCACTTAGCCACCGCGGTTATCCGGCAGTGTGGGGTTTTCAACGGACATCCCTGTGGTAATCTGGCAGAAACTTACCGGATGGTCACCCATCCCTGGATTGCTCCCGCCCGAGCACGCTTAACTGCAAAGTTTTCTGCCAACTCTGAAGCCAATTGTGCTGAAAAGGCCTCTGTGTTAGAAAAGGACAAACCATTACTTACATTCCATTCGACCAACCACTGCCGAATATCGGGGTATTACAATACCACCACCTTAAATATATTTACAAGCCCAGATCTTCGAAGTTCCGTGCCCCTCGTGAGAAGCACCTGGACTAACCCCGTCCAGCGTACCTTCTCACCCTCAGCAGGTGACCCGTCGTTGGCTCTGATACCATTTGTAAAGACCCATCCCTCCACCGATACTGTCCCCACTTAGCCACTCCGGTTATCCGACAGTGTGGGGTTTTCAACGGGCATCCCTGCGGTAATCAGGCAGAAACGTCCCGGATGGTCACCCATCCCTAGATTGCTCCCACCCGAGCACGCTTAACTGCAGAGTTTTCTGCTAACTTTAGAGCCAATTGTGTTGAAAAGACCTCCGTGTTAGGAAAGGACAAACCATTACTTATATTCCATTCGGCCAACCACTGCCGAATATCGGGGTATTACAACTCGTGTTAATGTTGAAACCACACTTGATGAGTTTAAAGGCGAAGTTTGCAAGAAATGGAAGCAATTTACTTCACTTGGTATTTGTTTCTTCTTCCGAGAAGGTGGTGTAGTTGCGGGATTTCCCGCAACACACCCCCTATAATATTTTCTAGATCTTAATCTTATTAATCACCTAAATCTCACATATAAGTACTAGAAATATAAATTGACACAAGGATTTTTTACATGGTTCGATCAATGTGATCTACATCCATGGTTCTTCACTATGATTGTTGAGGTTACATATTATTACATTTACAATCTCCATTAATTGATATTTTGTAGAGCTCTAGATCTAATTATTTAGGGAAGAAGATTATAAAGAAAATAAATCCATCTCTAAAAATATCTCTCTCTAAAAAAATATATCTCTCTTACTAAATGTCTTCCCTCTCTCTCTTACCAAAATTATCTCCCCTTATCTCTCTCCTGCTCTCCTCTTTATATAGGTATTTACATAGTGGGTGACAGCTAATCTAATCTTTATTTTCGGATCTGGTTTGCGAGACTATCGCAAGCATACAAGTGTTTATTTCGCAATATTCTTAAATCTCGCAAGATCTTCACATCTTTCTTGTTTTTCTACCGACGCTATCATTCACGTCTTTTCTGTAATCAACTTGCGACGCCTTCGCAATGTGTTGTAAATGGTTCTGTTGTTGCGAGATTCTGGTCCTACATCTTGCCTCTTTTTTCTTGAATATTTCTTGAAGAGCGATCTTTAAGAAAAAATCCGTTGTTGTAGTAATGTTTGATCTTTGTTGATGAAGGAACGAGCGAAAGAATACTGGACTTGAAAAGTACGTACTTGCCTCTATTCTTTTGTGAAGTTCCGGAGCTTTGCGAAGTAAATAAGAAGTATCATCTCTTGAAGTATGCGAAGTATGAAGTATGAAGTATCCTTGAAGAATTATAAGAAGTATGAAGTATGAAGTATCCTTGAAGAAGTATATGAAGTATCCATCCTTGAATGCGAGTAATAAGTATTGCCTCTATTCATGCGAAATTATTACTCCATTTTTGATGAGGATTCTTGTTGTTCATTAGTGAACGTCCATTTTGGAAATGATTCTTGCCGAGAAGATAAAGAACATAAAATGTTTTCTCGGTAATCCATAGTTGCCTCTGTTCTTTATCTATGAGGGTAGAATCCTTGAGAAAATGTTGAATGAGCGAGTTGTGTATTCATTCTTATCTTGCTTCTGTCTCATGCTTTGTGCTCATGCGATAGTATAATCTCTTCAAGTTGCTTATTATTGTGTGAAATAATTGAGCGAAATAATCACATCCTGTGAAATAATCACATTCTGCGAAATTCTAACACATTCTGCGAAATTCTGAATAATCCTGCGAAATCCTGAATAATGTTGTGAAATTTTGAATAACCCTGCGAAATCCTGAATAATCCTGCGAAATTCTGGGATATTATTCAGTAAAGTTTTGTAAAATACTTGTGTGAATCTAATGCTTATGTAATGATTATGTTATGAAATGTGTATGCGATGTTTATGCCATTAAATGCTTTATGCGATGCTTTCATGATGCAAGTGTGATGCTTATATGATGAGAATGCTTATCTATTGCAATGTATAGCTAATGTTTGTGTTACTTAGCTCATTTTTCCGCTCTAAAATTGATGTAGCTTTAAATCGCTTCCATTCTTCATTTCTATGACTTTGTCTCTAGTATATGCACTCCTCTTTGCGTATTTATTGTTCCTCCCATGTTCTTTTGCTTGTGCTTCATTTTTCTTACTTTTATTCTTTGTCCATCTTTAGCTCATTGTATCTCATTGTTTTACTGTCTCCACTGTTTATTCCTGCACTATTAGTATTGCATAATATAATATAATCAAAATATCTAAGGTGCATCATTTCTTTATATATGTTCGCAAGCTTGTTTGCTTACATATAATCATCTTCGCAAGTTTATTTGCGTACTCTCTTATGTGGTCTTATTTTGCCTTCCTAGTTAAAGGTCTTATTTTGCCACCTCTTGTCATTGCGACAAAATCGCAGGCCGTCTTTACACTTTCATGTAATGATCCATTGATCTTGTCTTATCATTTCTCTAGTATTATTTCCTCTGCAGGATATTTTTCATGCGACAATATGACAGGCCTAAATATTCTTGCGAACGTAAAGCCCCATGACATTGCCGTCTTGCGACGAAATCGCAGGACGCCTTTACACTTTCATGTATTGACCCATTGATCTCGTCTTATCTTTGTCTTTTGTATTATTGCCTCTTCAGGATTGTCGCACAAATATGACAAGCCTAAATTTTCTTGCGAAAATAAAGCCTCATGACATTTGCGTCTTAAGACACTTATCAGCTCCCTAATGGAGGGTGCCGCCCTTATCTTCCCCCTGGTTTCCCCTTCAAGGAGGCGTACTTCGGCCATACAAGACTAGCTCCTCCCATCCGGTCTTAACAACAACTAGTTGTTTTCGCAGCCTCTTATCCCTTTTGCCTATAGGGCTTATGGTTACGAGACTGCACCCTAAGTGGAGTTTTCTTCGGGCCGAGTGCAGCATACGCCAAGACTTTCCAAGAATGGACGAGACGCTTCAAACGCCCCAGGCACTCTTGGCTCAACCGTGTACCTCGGCGCCTTGATCATGTGCTGACTCCTTAGAAGAGACCCTCGGTCGTCCAACCCAAGTCATAAGCTTAGGTTGAAAATCCAAGGTACCTCTCCTGGATGGGCTTTATTGACCCCAAATCTCCATGACTCAGGTTACAGGGGCGGTGTAACCTTTCCCCTGAGCCATGTCAGCAGGTACCCCCTTTTATGACGTACTTTAGGTCTTACATTTGCCTCTTGCGAAATTTTGATTTCGCGAACTAGGGTGTACGCCATAGCAGGTTCGCCCCTTTCTTTGTCATTAATCTCTGCGAAATTTTATTCGCGTTTCTTTATTCTTTCATTTCTGTCATTTCTTTCATTCATTCTTTCATTCTCATAATATCATATCATTTGAAGCAAAGTAAATATTCAAGAGAAATTCTAATACATTATAATTCTGAAATCTTTGTAGTTGTGAAATCTTTGTAATTCTGCGATTGTATCGTGCTTTGTAAATCAAATCAATTTTATTTTTTTTTTGAAATCTTTTGAAATTTCAGAAATCCTAAAAATCTTCTTTGAAATCTTGCGATTGTATCACTTTTTATAAATTAAATCAAAAATCTTTTATTTTCTGTAAGTAAAATGTTCTATGAAAATGGTACTTATCTTTCATGTGATTTTCTGTTGCTGTCGTCTCTTGCGAAGTATATGACTTGCTTGCGAAATTGGCATCCTTGAAATGTATAAATGTCGCACAAAGAAATGTAATTATCGCGCATCAAAAAGAAATGTGAGGAATGAGACTTGAACCCATGACCTGCCTCTTGCATATTCTCGCACCATACCAACCGTGCTAACTCTCTCTTGTGAAATTAACTTGCAAAATAATCATCAACCTTCTTCTTTGCGAAATAATCAGAGTCGATGCGAAATTTCGCGTAACAAAAATAAATGTGCGAGAAGCAAGAATTGATCCCGCGACCTGCTGCTTGCATACCCCTTCTCTGACCATATGTGCGAACAGCTGTTTGTGTTGGTCTAGTAAGCTTTGCATAACTTATCTTAAAGCTTCTCATCGTTCTTTCTTACTATGTTGCGAAATTCGCACGGACTTTCAGAAACTATTCTTTTGGCAAAACTTCTCTTGATATCTCTTCATTCTTTTCCTTCTTTTCTTTCTAGCTTGCGAAATTCGCACAGACTTTGAAAAGCTATTCTCTTTGCTGAACTTCTCTTGATCTCTTTTCCTTCTCTTCTAAATTTCCGACCGGTGGTTAATTGCTTCTTCCTTCGCTATTCTTGTTTTGGCATGATGATGCTCTTGTCCATCCCTCTGTGCGTCTTTAATTTGTTATTGAGTCTTTCGCTCTTGGTCATTATTTCGCAGGTTAGCAAACAACTAGACGAACGTAGATGGCCTCTTAGCTGATGATAATTCGATCGCCTGTTCTTCCCTGCACATTAAGAAAATAATGATTTGATTTGTAGTAATTTCGTCCTTAGCTCCTTCCTTCTTTGAATTGCTTCGCGTAAACAATGATTAGAAAGATTTCTTCTCGCTGTTGAGTTGAGTTTTTGCTGAGACATCCCTTCGCAATATATATAGAAAATAATCCACCCTACTCTTCTTCACTATCATCAATTTTTTCTTCGCAATATATATAGAAAATTTCCTCAATTTTTGCGAGATTCATTCCTTCGCATAAAGTCTTCTCAGCTTTGCTAAATAACGCACCCTACTCAATATTCGCTGCAAAATAAAAAATATTTTCATTACGTGATGCTGTTGGACTTTGAGCTGTAATTTCTTATGAAAAGAGATGTTTTCAATTTTGCTTTGCGTGATTGTAACTGCTGTTGTTAGATCAAATATTTCCGTCGCTTCCCTCTGTTTCTTCTTCCCATAGTCCCCTGACATTTATGCAGAATTACTTTTTTAGCTATCTGCATCATTTCGCTATTTTTGTTTGGATCTCCCTTGCTTGTGAGAAGCTTTATCCTTCTTGTCCCTTAATGTTTCGTTTTATTCCTTCATGCTATGAACCTGCGAAGTTAATAAACAGAAGAGAAACAAGAAACTTTGACTAAGACATAAATTAAATGGCCTTTCTTCTCATTGCGAATTTTTGTAGAGATTTTTTCGTGCTTTGAATCAAAATGAATTTTTTGGTACTCGACACTGATAGACACATTTTTGTGTCTGAATTGTCCTCAGTGTTGGTATTGTTGGAACTCGATTTTTGTACTAATATTGTGTTTTTATATATTTTTAGGTATTTTTGGAAATAAATATTTTTGGAAAATTCGGCTCGAAAAGTTGCTCGGAACACCCCCGGAGGACATTTGATATTCGGACTCCCACTTTGGATAAGGGGTAACCCAATTACTAAGGGGCACCCATTTGATATTCGCACCCCCTAGTTTGTGGGATAAGGGGCAACCCTTTCTTCCTCGTTTGAATTCTGGTTTTGGCGGGAAAAGCTTAGGTTTCACGGGCAGAATAGGGTTGCGATTTTGGAGGAATTCCCGTGAGACTCAATGGCTGAAATTGGTTGGGAAGCTTTGTTGGAGCATCACAGGCACGGTATGGGCTTTTGTTTCGACTGAATTTGGCTGGACAGTCCTTCGAAGTGAAACAGAGAAGGATATATTTTCCGGATATTGTCCAAGCTATTTACGGCAGTTACGTGTGACCTGGGTGCGCTATCCTCATTCTGTTATGCTTTTGGATGATGAATCAATGTGTTTGGAGGGAGTATACACCAGTTGACAACAACAAACGCGTAAAGGAGAAACAAAATATTCCTGAGTTAAGGGAAATAATTCTGGAGTTATTACAGAGATTTTTGAGGCCCTGACTAGTATATAAAGAGTTCCGGGGTCGATTAGAAGTTCATGGAGAGATTTGGGAGAGTTTGGAACGTCACAGAGTCAAGAAAATCGAGTTCCAGAGAACACCATTGCTGCTGCTGCTACACCTCAAGAACACGAAGAACAGACAGCCAAAGACTATCGTTTTCGCTACAGTGGTAAAGACTCACATAGGTGGGTCGTAGTTTATAGGGCAGACTTAAAACAACAGCAGCACTTCATCTTTACCGTTCTTTGTAACGGTGTTTGCAACACTTATAAACGTTGCAAACACCCGATTTACATCATTTTCTCCATTTCATCATTTGTAAGCACCTTTGAGCAATAAAATCATATTTTGAGCGTGTTTCCAACATGATGAGCTAGACTCCAACACCGGGACGACGGAGGAAGGCGAATTTCATACATGGGTAAAATTATTTAATTCTTTTTAAGACTTTTGCATTAATTTTAATTGAAATATGATTTGAATTAATTGGTTGTCATTTAATTTGATGATGTATGCTTAGCTTAAATGTTTTGATACATCATGCTTAGGATTTACAACCAATCTTTTGAGAATCTATCTTGGCAAAATAAGAGTCCCTGTTTTTATTTGTTGAGCGATAATTGGTAAAAGAATTAATATTTGAACCTTTCGTTATGAGTTTGGCCGAATCCTGAGTCCCAGCACATCTCTTCATCCTGTGACAATATTTGTATATATTTTTATTTTATTTTCTTTTATTAATTCTTAAAATCAATCCCATCAAGTCCGAGTGAACGACAACCCTTTTATTACTACAACATCATTGAAAATAACCATCAATTTTTGGCGCCGCCGACGCGGACTTGTGTTTAGATTTGTTTTTAGGTTTTATTATTTTATTTATTTATTTATTATTATTTGTTCCTTTTTACGCGTTTTGGTTTTTTTTTTCTATTTGCTTTCAGACTTGGTGCGGAGCTTATATAAAAGAGAAACTGTTGAAAAGTAAAGTGAAGCCAAAGAAAGAAAGAAGAGAGAAAATCCAAAGGAGTGAAGAGGAAAATTTTGTATATAGTGTAATTAATTTTTTTTTATTTATTTTTAGAAACTGTAATTAGGTAATTATCTTTGTAATTTTTATTTTTATTTTTCGGACTTCTTAATTTTGGACTTTATTTTTGGACTGTTGGACATTTTTTTTTTAAAACCCTAAGGAAGGGTTATTTAAATATAAACCGCAGGGGAAGGACGACGATTACGATATCGTCTCTCGGCCCTCGGGTTCGTACATGACATAGGAGTCGTGGCCCGAGTCGACTTCAACGGTTCATCCCCCGTCCGGAACGGAGGTAAGAATTCTAAACACCCGCGAATCCCCTGCCAGCGGGTTTACTGGATGATTTTGTATGCATATATGTTGAGGTATTGAAAACGGCTGCTTTAAATTCCTATTAAAGGGCAAGGACTGGCCATACAAGATAAGGGTTCGGATTTCATCACCGTTCTCTTCTTGCCCGCCTTAGGAAAACAAAACCAAACGCGAACCTAAGCTTAAAATTTGGAATAGAACGAGACCGATAGGGTAACGAGCTTAATAGGAAAGTCATTCGAAAGATATTGGTTACTCTTAAAGCATACTTCGAAGTTCATGATGGTTTCTTTGAGTTGAATGCGTGACTGCGCCGCCTTGTAATGCGGTGAGGCCTTGGGTATCAAAGCTCCACGCAGCCTTCCCTCGCCTCTATTCAACTTACTTAAACTCGGATTGATTCCAGAGGGGTTTGCTTAAATTGTAACGAATTCCCTTTCGAAGGATTAGAAGCTGGTCTAGAAACAATCTAAGTGGAGCCATCATGCTTTTTGTTTGCTAGAAATCAGTAAGTTTGTTGTGGTCGAGTCAGCCTTGTTTGTGTTTGTTTTCCCTTGCAGTTAGGATGTCAAACTGGTATTATAATAGCCATCACAATGATTATGAATATCCAACTGAACATTATGGACATCACTCTTTTTATGACCATAGTGTGAATAGTGGTTGGGAACGCCAACCTTTGGAAGGTTATGGGTCATACCATGGTGAGCCCAATTACTATCCGCATGTGCATCGGTCATTCGAGCAAGAAGATTATAGTAATAGTTCTTTGTCTCTAGAGGATACAATCAAACTTTTGAAAAGTAGTCCTTATTATGATCCTTCTGTTCCTCTTCCTTCTCTAGAAGAGTCCCTCAGGGGTTTAGCTGAGTCGACACAAAAGTTAGCTGAATCAACATGTAAGTTAGCTGAGGTAAATAACGTAGTTATGGACGAAAGGACTGCAATAACGACTGAATCTTTAGAAGATATCCTCAATAGATTAACTCAAAACTTAGATCCAACACTAAGGGAACTTTCTTTGGAGGAGACCCTTGAGAGGATAGCTGAGTCGACACGTAGACTTGAGTTAGAGACGAATGAAAGTATTGCTCGAAATAACTTGAATTTCCAATATAGTGTATCCAATAATACCTTTGAGAATGAAGATAGTTATTCACATAATCAAGATGATGAGGTTAGAATTGGTAACACTACTTGTTTAGATGAGGTTCAACCATTTTCATGTTTTTATAATAATGATTATGATGAGGATAGTGTTGATGAAGAATTCGAAATAAATAGGCATAGTGATCAGGAATTTGTTACTCCGATTGAACTTTATAATGATACTACTATTTTTGGTTCAAATCCCAATAATTTTAATAATTATTCACCTATTCGAAAGGACGAGGATTTGACTAGAGATGCCACCGTTTTAGACGATGTAGTTCATGATCCTTTAGCCTGCAATATGTTGGATAATCCATTATTTGATGTGCCTATAAGTGAATCAGAGGAAGTAATTATGATTAACACCTTAGTTAACGGGCCTTTACTAGAAACTTTCGCGATAATCCTTTATATGATTGTGATGATGGTTTAGAGGAAAGAGTTTACCCCGAGAATACTTGTTTTAGAGTCTAGTGATTTAGAAACACTAGTCTTAGAAGACGATAAACTCGTAGAGATGAGTAAGGATGCATTACCCGATAATAACTTAGAATCAATTGACCATTTTCGGGATTCCGATGTTCTAGAAATTAGGGAAATTGTGACTAGTCTATCTAGAGACACTGAAAACTCTAAGTTTGGGGTGATTATCACTCTCCTAGTGCATTACCTTTAACTCTCAGAAAGTCCCCTCACTTAGGACTGGACATCCGTGCCTCAACCATTTTACAAGACTATCTTCATACACTTTTTCCTGAACCTAGATGTGTCCATAAAGAAGTTCAGTTGTTAGAAACCCATCCTCTGGTTGATGTGGTTAACCAGGCTATGATACCACGATTGACTTTGTTTTCCCACCAAAACCTTCCTTCCAATTGTGGGAACGTATAAGTTTCGAGATGTGTCAATTATTAAGTTTTGAGACTAAACCTAATTACTTTAGGATATTAGGGTCGACACATTTGCTTAAGGAAGACCACCAATCTTATTGTGGTCAATTTGTGTAAGTCAAAACCGATTGACTTAGAGGATCCTCAATTATTCAGGTTATTATTACGTGCTTCTAAGTTTTTATTTGAGTATTTTCAGACTCTAGAACCTGAACATTCGGATCTAACTCATGAGGAAACACAACCCATGAAAATATGTTATCTAGACCCTTTTATAAAGCTCCGAACCCGAACCGGTTAGATGTAGTGGTCTTAAAGATAGATAAGGGTGTGTTGGATATCTTCCTAGTCTGTTGCAGTCTCCTCTTCTTGTGGTTAGCACTTTTTGATCTAGATGACCCGCAGTTATTCCGGCTGCTGCTTTATGATTCTTCAAGGTGACTAATCTCTTCCAATGTCCTGGGTCAAGACTTTAAACTTAGCACTTCTTGGGAGGTAACCCATGCTCATGCAACACGGTAATATCTTTCCTTAACTCTTTTGCTTCAAATGGTAACAGTTTCTCCTTGTTCATGTTTTTAATTTCATCTTTCGAACATTGAGGACAATGTTAGATTTAAGTTTGGGGGTATGGGAGAAACTTTTTAGTTGCATTGATAAACTCCAGAGCCTAGAAATTTATGCTTATTAAGGATGGCACTAACCAATCTAAGTGGATGGAAGCATTTTGGTTGTAGGAGTTGAGGAACCAATCGATTAGACGGAAACATCTAAAGAGTCTATTCATAAAAGCACGAGCTCGGGTGTTAGAAATAACATGATAGTTTCACCATATCTCGTTGAGTCCTTTTCACTTCTGTTTTTATTTTGTTTTGTTCTTTGTAAACTATGTTTCTCTAAGCGATTAGGTGGGGCCCACGAATCAAGTTGTTACCAATGCTAGAGTGAAATAGAGTGATTGAGATACCAAAAAAATAAATAAAAATAAATAAAATAAAATAAAATAATTGAGACCAGACCATCAGACCAACCGGAATAAATTCAATAAAGTCGACCACTGGAACCCTTGTATATGCCAGTTGTGTTGACCTAGAGTTAGGATTATCGACCACTGGTTCCCTTGTATATGCTAGTGTGTTGATATTAGTCAGACTAGTATCTCAGTCCATTAGGATAGGTTCATTTTGGCGGAGGCCTTCAGACAGAGATATGGGAAACACCGTTCACTTAGTAAACATCAAAACCATCTATGTTTTTCTCTATATCCATCTTCTTGATCTATCCATGTGATTAGTTTTGACTCCGGTATTGATGTCCATAGTGCGACTATCCGAGTAGAGCTCGTGACTTATATATGAATTTTAGTATGCTTGAGTGCAAACTCGTGTACAGCAATTGGAATTTCGCATCGGGGTACTTCCACCCGTAGTCAATAAGTATGCCAACCAAGGAGATTCTTTAGTGCCTTCCAAGGTTCCCGCGTAGATAGCTAGGGTCCTGAGTAAAGGTTTTGTGGGTACACCTCACGGTAAACCCTCCGGGAGACAACACTCCGCCACTAGGGCCACCTAGGGGTTCAAATGATTTTATTTTCTAGAATAAATTTGCTCGAGGACTAGCAAATAATAAGTTTGGGGGTATTTGATAGACACATTTTTGTGTCTGAATTGTCCTCAGTGTTGGTATTGTTGGAACTCGATTTTTGTACTAATATTGTGTTTTTATATATTTTTAGGTATTTTTGGAAAATTCGGCTCGAAAAGTTGCTCGGAACACCCCCGGAGGACATTTGATATTCGGACTCCCACTTTGGATAAGGGGTAACCCAATTACTAAGGGGCACCCATTTGATATTCGCACCCCTAGCTGTGGGATAAGGGGCAACCCTTTCTTCCTCGTTTGAATTCTGGTTTTTGGCGGGAAAAGCTTAGGTTTCACGGGCAGAATAGGGTTGCGATTTTGGAGGAATTCCCGTGAGACTCAATGGCTGAAATTGGTTGGGAAGCTTTGTTGGAGCATCACAGGCACGGTATGGGCTTTTGTTTCGATTTGAATTTGTTGGACAAATCCGTTCGAAGTGAAACAGAAGGAGATATTTTAGGATATTTTCCAAGCTATTTACTGACGATTACGTGTGACCCGGGTGCGCTATCCTCATTCTGTTATGCTTTTGGATGATGAATCAACGTGTTTGGAGGGAGTATACACCAGTTGACAGCAACAAACGCGTAAAGGAGAAACAAAATATTCCCGAGTTAAGGGAAATAATTCTGGAGTTATTACAGAGATTTTTGAGGCCCTGACTAGTATATAAAGAGTTCTGGGGTCGATTAGAAGGTCATGGAGAGATTTGGGAGAGTTTGGAACGTCACAGAGTCAAGAAAATCGAGTTCCAGAGAACACCATTGCTGCTGCTGCTACACCTCAAGAACACGAAGAACAGACAGCCAAAGACTGTCGTTTTCGCTACAGTGGTAAAGACTCACATAGGTGGGTCGTAGTTTATAGGGCAGACTTAAAACAACAGCAGCACTTCATCTTTACCGTTCTTTGTAACGGTGTTTGCAACACTTATAAACATTGCAAACACCCGATTTACATCATTTTCTCCATTTCATCATTTGTAAGCACCTTTGAGCAATAAAATCATATTTTGAGCGTGTTTCCAACATGATGAGCTAGACTCCAACACTGGGACGACGGAGGAAGACGAATTTCATACATGGGTAAAATTATTTAATTCTTTTTAAGACTTTTGCATTAATTTTAATTGAAATATGATTTGAATTAATTGGTTGTCATTTAATTTGATGATGTATGCTTAGCTTAAATGTTTTGATACATCATGCTTAGGATTTACAACCAATCTTTTGAGAATCTATCTTGGCAAAATAAGAGTCCCTGTTTTTATTTGTTGAGCGATAATTGGTAAAAGAATTAATATTTGAACCTTTCGTTATGAGTTTGGCCGAATCCTGAGTCCCAGCACATCTCTTCATCCTGTGACAATATTTGTATATATTTTTATTTTATTTTCTTTTATTAATTCTTAAAATCAATCCCATCAAGTCCGAGTGAACGACAACCCTTTTATTACTACAACATTATTGAAAATAACCATCAGACACCCTTTTTTTTTTTTTTTTTTTAAACATAAAACAAGTTTATTAATCATCATCAACAACAAGGAATTTACAACTATTGGAAGGAAGCCTAGCGACAAGCTGTGCTCCAATCCCTTTGTTAAGAACCACACCTATCCTATGAAAAAGAAAATCTCCAATAGAAACGTTTTCATCATGACTAGACATATAGTTTCGCAACCTTTTCAGGAACTCCTCAGTGTCACTCCCTAGACCACCTAAGGTCGTGAAAGCAAGAACCCTAAACCCCAGTTTCTGACACTTACATTTCTCCAGATACTTGGCCCTCTTTTTCGCCACCGCATTATCCATAGCACGTCCAAGATCAAAATTACGCTCCCAAGTGCCAGTGAAGGGGGAAACAACCGTGACGTCCAAGCACATATCGTAGCCATTGTCCCAACCATACACAAGGATATCCGCTGGTAGTAAAGCCGAACCATCATCCGAAAGGAGCCCCAAGTCTACTTCCTTTCTGGCTGGAACACTCGCACGATAACAAATATCCGCAAAGGTATCACGCATTAGGTCATGCCCCAAGTCTACTTCCTTTTTTTTTTTTTTTTTTTTAACTCGCACAGTCTAAAAAGTATGAAAATTTTTGATGCTTAATAGTTTTGAAATCCAAGAAATGGGTTTCTAAAATCATGGTTTACAGGTGTAAATCTATAATCAAAATTCGTTTTAATCCAAGCTATCAACATAAAATCAATTTTTGTGAAAAGATTTTGGTGGTTAGAAAATATTTTCCAAAGGCATTTTACTCAAAATCTCCCAGATCTAGATTTTTGAACATACAATTATAGAAACATAAGACATTTTGTCTTGTTTCAACGAATAGCTGATGATGATTCCTTCGTCTACGACTTTTGATGCGGCTATCGCGTCTACAAGGAAATGAACTGCTGATGATACTTGTTATGAGCGATGAAAGTATTTAGCTGAAATTTCCATTTTCGTCCCTGAATTTTATAGATCCAGATCTTCAATAATTAATTTCTTTGAATCTTCTTCAATCTAGCAAATATCCCTATTTCTAGCGCTAAAAATGTAGTTGCAGGATTTCCCGCAACACACCCCCTGTAATATTTTCTAGATCTCAATCTTATTAATCACCTAAATCTCAAATATAAGTACTAGAAATATAAATTGACACAAGGATTTTTTACATGGTTCGATCAATGTGATCTACATCCATGGTTCTTCACTATGATTGTTGAGGTTACATAGTATTACATTTACAATCTCCATTAATGGATATTTTGTAGAGCTCTAGATCTAATTATTTAGGGAAGAAGATGATAAAGAAAATAAATCCATCTCTAAAAATATCTCTCTCTTACTAAATGTCTTCCCTCTCTCACTTACCAAAATTATCCCCCTTTTCTCTCTCCTGCTCTCCTCTTTATATAGGTATTTACATAGTGGGTGACAGCTAATCTAATCTTTATTTTCGGATCTGGTTTGCGAGACTATCGCAAGCATACAAGTGTTTATTTCGCAATAGTCTTAAATCTCGCAAGATCTTCACATATTTCTTGTTTTTCTACCGACGCTATCATTCACGTCTTTTCTGTAATCAACCTGCGACGCCTTCGCAATGTGTTGTAATTGGTTCTGTTGTTGCGAGATTCTGGTCCTACAGGTGGGAAAGATCTTCCGGTTGACTGTGATTATTCGCTTCAAGCTCTTACATCCATCACAAATAGTAAAAAGAAGACCAGTTTTAATATTTTCTTGCAAAATGTTACTCATGTAGCCTGTTCATCTAGCTCTAGGGCAGTTTCTTCTATTTCTAATGGTTCTACCACGCCTTCGTCGAGAAACAATCGTTCTGTTGGAATGTATTTGGAAGATAAAAAGAAAGCCTGCAAAACCTTTGTTATCGGATGGTTGGCCCAAGGTGCTTGGTGAGATTGGTCATGTATTTGTTGAATGAGTTAAGCAAGTCAGGATTGCTTACACCAAGTATCGTCTTCACACTGGTTTTAACATGGTTGTAACACAAAATGAGCGTTCTAGGTTCACGGCTAAGTGTGCAGTAAAAGAATGCATATGGAAATTTCATGCAGCTTCTATTGATGAAAGGAATGAAATATTTCAGGTAGGTTTTCTGTGTTCTGTTATCTGTGATTGTTAGCATATGTAATGTTTTGTTACAGTATGTGTAACTTTGGGTTATACATGATGTTTTTTGCACCATATTTGGTTTTTGGTTGATTTGTTTATATTTTGTATGTATGAACCTGTAGATGGGGAAAAACGATTCGCTGGTTTTTACGGAATTGAGGAGATGATCGCGCGGAGGAGACTCCTTGAACCGAGCAAAATGCTTAACCTCACACAAATACACTGCAAGAAGGGAGTTCTTTGAATTCGAGAGATTAATCTATAGTACTCTGGCCTAAACCAAGACAATGGCCGTTCCAGAGTAAATTCGGTCATAAGATAGGATGGGTCGGTCTGTAGGAGGGAAGCTGAGAGATATTTGAGATCAATGTTGATCGAAGATTGTTGGTGTGTTGTGTATTCTGAAAATAAGATAAGTTCTGAATGATTGAATTTGCTCTGTTGAGAGTTGGATTGTTAATCTCGTGTTGTCTGTTTGACGTGAGA
Organism: Papaver armeniacum; assembly: GCA_023531295.1. Classification (NCBI taxonomy): domain Eukaryota; kingdom Viridiplantae; phylum Streptophyta; class Magnoliopsida; order Ranunculales; family Papaveraceae; genus Papaver; species Papaver armeniacum. Next base: position 309,925 of record JAJJWW010011620.1, read on the forward strand.
TTATCCCTTGTTTCAATCATGATTCAGAGATTCATTTATATTGCTGGAATTGAAAACACCAAGATCTCATGAAGTGTGACAGTTGATGGAATCAAAGAATGGGGAAGTGGAAATCGTGTTAAAACCAGTTGCTCAACGTGTGGAGACTTGGTTGATTTTCCATCCACTACTTTGTTAACTCCTTTAACTGATTGCACGACTTGCTCATATTCTCATCGTGTGTATGAACACACGTGCCGTAGACAGCCAGACCAAAACCCTAGTTAATATCCCCCCATGTAACACGATTGATGTCTCGTGTGATTGTGGAGTCTGCAAGGCAGACGTGTATTTAGTTAGTCAGTTGCTAACTTCATGACTTCATGAGACGATGAGTCCTTGTTTTGTTGAGTCAAACGTGATTTGGAAATGTTCTGAGACTCATGAATTGAACATGTCTGTTGAGACAGAGATATAATGCGTGAATAAGCTAGCATGACCAAATATTGCTCATTCGATGAATTGTTGAATATTCATAGTTGAACCAGTATTTCTTGGTTTGAGCAAATGTTGCTCATTCGATGAATTATTGGTAGCATGACCAAATAAGATACTGGGAATTGAACCGAGTATGATAAATAAAATGTTGATCACGGGATCAACGTAAAATTATTAGCGTTTGAATTTGGAATCATGAACCTTGGACTCAAAACTATTAGCGTAAAATTATTAGCTGATGGTTTATTGAAAATTAACCACGGAGAGAAGGAGGGACCGGCTACATGGGATTATGGATCAACCATGTAGCGCCCATATGCTTACATGAGCAAATATCAAGGTCTCCTGAAGACCAGTTGATTTGATGAAAGGATGACTAAATGTTGGTTTAATCATTTATTAAAATAATGCTCGTCTGAACCTTAAGTAATAAAACCTAATTAATTATGAAGATGTGAGGGACCGACCAAGGGGTCATAAAACTGGCCCTGGGTAGTCACGAGACCAAATATTGATCGTCTTATGAAGTTCCAAGTTGTTTGGAAGAGTTTTGGACCTAATACGTGCAATTGCACAAATTAGGTCAAAATTGTCAAAATACATGGGATCGGCCTCTTGCAAGCCAAAGAGCCAACCCTGGTCGGTCAAGGTAACATGCTCACGTCACCAAAGTGTTCGTATCTCAGTTATGAGAATTTTGATATTTTCTGGTGTGTGTTTGAGCAACATTTTGAGAAAATATGAAGAAATCAGGGATTTTTGCTGAGACCGTGAAAACTTCATGAGATGAAGGAAAAATAATAAAATAATGAAGGAATCATAAAGTGTGGGACCGGCTATGGCCAAGGCATGGCCGGCCGGCCAAGGGGCCGGTCCCATGGTATTTTTCTTAATTTTATTATGTTTTCATGATTTTAGGGAAATATCATAAAACCAAGGAGTTTTGTTGAAATCAAGGATTTTCCATGAGATGGGGAAAACATAAAAAATAATAATAATAAAACAAGGGACATGTGGGACCGGCTTGGGCATGGTTGGCCGGCTAGGGACCGGTCCCGTGAGTTTTCCCTAATTTGATGTATTATTTCATGATTTGAAGGAATTTTCAAAATTTGAAGGAAACATCATGAAATCAAGGAATCTCATGGGATTAAGGAAACATGAAAAATATGATAATAATAAAATTAGACGTGTGGGGCCAGCTAGGGCATGACCGGCCGGCTATGGCCCGGTCACACGGGTTTCCCTAATTTTATATTATTTTTCATGGGATCAAGGAAATATCATGAGATTAAGGAGTTTTCATGAGATTAGGGAAATAATAATAAAATAATGAGGAACCATGAGGTGTGGGGCCGGCCGGGATCAAGGCATGTCTGGTTGGACAATAATCACGGCCCCACAATGTTTTCCCTGATTTTATATTATTTCCTAAGTGTGAAGGAAACACCATGAAACTAAGGAGTTTCCTCAAAACGAAGGATATTTGTTCAAATGAAAGGATTTTCATGAAATCAAGGAAAATAATAAAAATATGATAAAATATAAAATTTGGGCGTGGGACTGGTCACGGCATGACTGGCCAACCGGTGAGCCCAGTCCCCTAGCACCTTGATTAATATTTTATTATTTATTATTTTCTTCCTATTTTGCATAGGTTCATCGTCTCGTCGTATTCTGAAATACTCATTCGTGCGTTCAGGTGCTCGTTAGTGCATTATTGTTAAATACACTTGCACCGTTTTGATGGGGCTTACTCAAAGGTAGCTCGGATGCCCGACGTTGAATATTTATTACTAACCCATGGAATTCTCACTGGGAAGAACCATGAATTGAAGTAACGAAATATTATGAAAATATTGAATATTTTCTAGGGATTCAGTTAATGAATCTATTGATTTTGAGAATAACTAATTAATGGCTCTATACTAGTACGATCGTCTAGGACTATTAATTATTCAGGAATCTAGTGTTATGAGCTTGTTGAAACGTCATATTTCTTTCATATAGTCAGGGAAGATATTGTTACATCCTGAAAACGTTATTGCTATATTCTAGCAGGAAAGCTGTCTAGGAGCCATCTAATCTTTCGATTCTATGTAGAAGTAGTTACTGAAATTGCTCAGTATTCATGAGATATCTTTGTTGCCTCAATTTGAAAGACTACATATCCATATATACTCTGAGAGACGGTATTCTTAGTCAGAGATTCTTGTGGCATGAGCTTTCATGCTTTCGATAAGAGACATGAGCCTCAATATTCGTCTGATTGCTGGATCAGGAATACTTATAATTATGGGTTTACGATTTTATTCTTTTTCGAAAATCCACCATCTACATTAAGTCCCCTGCTTAGTGAGGGACAATCATGTTCCTCAGTTAGCACTGAATGGTGATTTTCCGGTCACAAATAATATAAGCAATTGAACTTAGTCGTAAGTTAAGATGTTACCGGATTTCGATAGTACGAGCATACCATGTCTTGAATGAAGATCCTAGTGGCATGATAGAGTGTTGTTTGGTGGTGTCGTTTGGTGTTGAACCGCTGATCTGGACGACGGGACCTTGGTCGTTTAGGATTCGTGGGCCAGGCCCAATAAGGAAATCCTTAGACAATTAGGTTTTGGAAATAAAATTTGATATAAAAGGAATTAATCCTTTTTTTTTCTCGACCAGTATCTTCATCACCTCTCCATAACTTTCACGCCAGCAACAGGAAGAGAGAAAAAAATTTTCCGAGCACCACCATCCGTCGTCGCCGTCCGATCACCGTTCGGCCAGTTTCCGGCCAACACCGACCAAGTGCGGATTTTTTTTTTTTTTTTTTTTGTTTGCTGATGTTTACATGAGTTTCATGAAGTGATCATGTTGAAATCATATATTTGTGTATGAGTAGGATTTTTGTCGAAAAACCCCCTTTTTTTTGAAAACATATCTTCGTTTGATCGTTAATTTCGAAAACTAATAATAATCCCTGATTTAGGAGAGATTTTATATATATATATATATATATATATATGAAGATTTAGGTACAGTGATAAAATTAAGTTTATGAGCTTTCATGTGAACCAAATTTTTATCATGAAAAGGTGAATTTTCACAAAACCGAAATAAACCCTCGTTTTAAAGAATGACGATGATACGAAGAAAGGGTTTTTTTTTTTTTTTTATATATATGAACTTGTGTCCAGTGATAAAATTTTGTTTATGAGCTTTCATGTAAATCAAAACTTTATCTTATAATGTGAGTTTTCACAAAATTGGAATAAACCTTCGTTTCGAAGATGTATGACGATACGAATGAAAAATATATATTTTTTTTTTTATATATAAAACCATGAGTATTCACGATTTTTTTTTCTTTTGAAACCGTGACTTGTTCACAGATGTATATTATTATTCTTTTTTTTTTTTTTATAAATATAAATCAAAACTTGAGTCTTGTGTAATCTTTATAAGTAAACAATTATTTATGATGAAATAATGTTTTAGTTTTCATAATTCCATGGTGAATGCTCACGTAGAAATATTCATGATTTTATGAAAATCTGAGTTTATGCTCGTCTTTTGTAGATTTGAAGAAACGAGCAAGTTTTGAAGTGTTAACTCTTGCATTACAATCACTATCGCTAGTAGAATCGTAAAAAGGTAAGAGTTGAGAATTACCATTTTATAGACGTTTGCATCTTGTATGAATGGTATACTGAAGCGAAGTATTGTGTGAACGTTACAACTACTTTGCAAGGATGTTTGATTCTCGAGTCAATGATGCTTCCAGGGATGATATGTGTGTGGACAATGATGCTTCCAGGGAAGATTCACACATAGACAATGATGCCTCTAGGGATGATTCATGCACGGATGAGACTTCCATTGGCGAAGATGAAACTCCTGGAATCAAGAACTTTCTGAACATAGAGGATGCATTCTTCATAGATCAAGGGCCTAAAAAGCGTCTCAAAAAACTCCAGCATTTCGTCTTCTGATAACTCCCAGAGAGGTTACTCAGAAAAAATTGGTGACTCCTCAGGCAGTTATTCGGTTCTGTCTCGAACGAGGATATTTTTCTGCATCAATCATTGAATTCAATCTTTCTCGACGACCCTTGGAAAAGTTTTCTGGATGGTAGAGGTACATGCTGGGTTTTCCTCGTGTTCGAGCTAAGTTGCATGACGCACGAGTAATACGAGCTATTCATGCTTCTGGAGATTTATTCATTTTTCATGATGCGCGAGATATTGTAGCTTTACTTGCTCGATGGTGTATTCCAACTCACTCTTTCATATGCAGATGGGGAGAGTTTACCATTACTTTAGAAGATGTAGTTGTTTTGTTGCATCTTCCAATCACGAGCAATCTTCCTGAAAATCTTTCTTCACCAGAGGAAGTTGCAATCTCTAACATCTTGACAACCACGATGGAGGAGATTAATAAAGCATCTAGCAGCAAAGGTGGTTATGCTCATTGGTTAATACACTAGTGGCCAAGAGATACTCCTCTGGAGTGGCCTATTGACGGTACGTTATCTATTGCTTCTTTCTTGTGTTTATGGCTGTCCAGAGACATATTTGAAGATGCTGGAAACTTGTTGAAGCCGTTAGTGATTCCTTTTACGATTAAGATGGCTCAGGGAGAGCAACTCCCAATAGGTAGCTTGTTCCTGGGTTCTTTGTATTCTAACTTGGACTCCTTGATCATGGACTCTAGTGTCTCGAACGGTTTTATGAAGATTGAATGTTACGCTAATACAATGTTTCTTCAAGCTTTGATGTGGGAGCACTTCAAAAATTATGCACCTATGCCACGTACCATTTTGCAAGGATTGAATACTGATGCTCGTCATGTTTTCTCTGAGAAAATTAATGCCAGGATCATGCGCTGGTCTACAAAGCAACCTCGACTGAAGACTCGCTTTGTTGATGTTCTGGATTGTGAATCTGAATTCAACTTCCACCCATGGGTATTAGTTCCCACTTACATCTCTCAGTTGATAACTTTTAATGATGAAGAGAGCATGACTTTGAAATCAGTCTTTGATTTGGACGACGGTGAGAGAGCTTTTATGCTAAGTTGTACTCCCGGTTATCTAATATCCATAATGCATGGTGAATTCTCAGTGGAAGAATACAATATTGATAGGGCGGCTCGGCAAATGGGTATGGATCAGTGTGTTCCGACTTTTCGAAGAAGAAAACCCTCAGTTGATCAGCTTATGACCCGTATGGACCGCACACATGTGGAAGGAAGCAAATTCTGGTTCCCCAGCTCTGAAAGAGTTTCATATGTAACTCCGGGTTACATAGACTTTTGGTATCAACAACTCAAGCGCTTATCTGATTTTGTAAGAGTTAATCAACCCTTAGTGAAGGAGCCCCCTTTTCCTGACATGATTGCTACTCGACCAAGATTGAAGCATTTCCCTGGTAGTGACAAACGGAAAACATCTTCAGGATGTTCACAAGTAAGTATTTTACAAAGTCTTCATAAGATTATGATGATTGTATTTTGATTATTGCATCAAAATTTTCTTTTCCACAGGGTGGTCGTAATGTAAGACCACGAATTGATGTAAACCTCTCAGAAACTGAAGCGACTGTTCATGGCGGAGAAGGCAGGAACAAGAATTATAAGCTATTGCCTAATACCATAAAGTCCCCGGTTATTTCTAGGATCATGAAACCAATATTTATTATTTGATTACAGAACTTTGCTCCGTCTAGTATTGATGGTCTTCAATTCTCTGCTGCTGGGCAGACAATCTCTGATTCGAGCGTTGAAGAAGAAAATATTGTGAGTACTCTCCCTCATAGCCAATCACAAATGCCTCACGTGAAAATGCTAATTATTTGAGAATGTGTCCAGGAGGATGTTTCCATGGAGGTAGAGAGTGCTGATACTCGGTCATCCCCCGAGAATAGAGGCGAAGGAAGTTCCAAATATTCGGAACCGAATGAAAATGACGAACCTCTTGATGTTGACGCGGGCAATCCCAACTCTTTTAACACTTCGAAGACCCCCCAAGTAAGCACATATCTTGTAACCTCTTCATAGAAATATGAAATTGCTGATTTGTGAGTGAATGAATGAGAATCCATGTGAGTGTACAAGTAATTTTGGCGAAATACGTCGTCAAAAAATTTCAGATTTCAGCTTTTAGCAAAAACACCGTAAAACCTTCATCTGAAGTCGGATTTTCATGATCCGCATATGTATCTTCAAGCCCAGAGAATTTACAAGCTTTTTCTCAAAGAATATTTTTGAATTTTGAGCACGTTTAGGACCTGAAAAAGGCGAAACAGTAAACTTCCAGGAGACTTCCATAATGTTTTCAGATTGCATGTTGCCCGATGTTTCGACCACATCGTTTTGCTCGATCATCGGATTGTCATGAAATTTTGACATGTGGTAGAGGACATCCATACGAAGAGAATGGTATATGACCCATCCTCATATTCCTTGTAGGTTGCTCCCAGTTCGTCTTTTAGTACATAGTAGAGTATAGTTTTTTCAGATGAGATTACCGTTAACTGATGGTTTATTGAAAATTAACCACTGAGCGAAGGAGGGACCGGCTACATGGGATTATGGATCAACCATGTAGCGCCCAGATGCTCACGTGAGCAAATATCAAGGTCTCCTGAAGACTAGTTGATTTGATGAAAGGATGATTAAGTATAGGTTTAATCATTTATTAACATAATGCTCGTCTGAACCTTAGGTAATAAAACCTAATTAATTATGAAGATGTGAGGGACCGACCAAGTAGTCACGGGATCAAATATTGATCGTCTTATGAAGTTCCAAGTTGTTTGGAAGAGTTTTGGACCTAATACGTGCAATTGCGCAAATAAGGTCAAAATTGTCAAAATACATGGGACCAGCCTCTTGCAAGCCAAAGAGCCAACCCTGGTCGGTCAAGGTAACATGCTCACGTCACCAAAGTGTTCGTATCTCAGTTATGAGAATTTTGATATTTTCTGGTGTGCGTTTGAGCAACATTTTGAGAAAATATGAAGAAATCATGGATTTTTGCTGAGACCGTGAAAACTTCATGAGATGAAGGAAAAATAATAAAATAATGAAGGAATCATAAAGTGTGGGACCGGCTATGGCCAAGGCATGGCCGGCCGGCCAAGGGGCCGGTCCCATGGTATTTTTCTTAATTTTATTATATATTTTCATGATTTTAGGGAAATATCATAAAACCAAGGAGTTTTGTTGAAATCAAGGAGTTTCCATGAGATTAGGAAAACATAAAAAATAATAATAATAAAACAAGGGACGTGTGGGACCGGCTTGGGCATGGTTGGCCGGCTAGGGCCCGGTCCCGTGAGTTTTCCCTAATTTTATGTATTATTTCATGATTTGAAGGAAACATCATGAAATCAAGGAATTTCATGGGATTAAGGAAACATGAAAAATATGATAATAATAAAATAAGACGTGTGGGGCCGGCTAGGGCATGACCGGCCGGCTATGGCCCGGTCCCACGGGTTTCCCTAATTTTATATTATTTTTCATGGGATCAAGGAAATATCATGAGATTAAGGAGTTTTCATGAGATTAGGGAAATAATAATAAAATAATGAGGAACCATGAGGTGTGGGGCCGACCGGGATCAAGGCATGGACTGTTGGCCAATAATCACGGCCCCATAATATTTTCCCTAATTTTATATTATTTCCTAAGTGTGAAGGAAACACCATGAAACTGAGGAGTTTCCTCAAAACGAAGGATATTTGTTCAAATGAAAGGATTTTCATGAAATCAAGGAAAATAATAAAAATATGATAAAATATAGAATTTGGGCGTGGGACTGGTCACGACATGACTGGCCAACCGGTGAGCCCAGTCCCCTAGCACCTTGATTAATATTTTATTATTTATTATTTTCTTCCTATTTTGCATAGGTTCATCGTCTCGTCGTATTCTGAAATACTCATTCGTGCGTTCAGGTGCTCGTTAGTGCATTATTGTTAAATACACTTGCACCGTTTTGATCGGGGCTTACTCAAAGGTAGCTCAGATGCCCGTACGTTGAATATTTATTACTAACCCATGGAATTCTACCGGGAAGAACCATGAATTGAAGTAACGAAATATTATGAAAATATTGAATATTTTCCAGGGATTCAGTTAATGAATCTATTGATTTTGAGAATAACTAATTAATGGCTCTATACTAGTACGATCGTCTAGGAGTATTAATTATTCAGGAATATAGTGTTATGAGCTTGTTGAAGCGTCATATTTCTTTCATATAATCAGGGAAAACATTGTTACATCCTGAAAACGTTATTGCTCTATACTAGCAGGCAAGCTGTCTAGGAGCCGTCTAAGCTTTCGATTCTATGTAGAAGTAGTTACTGAAATTGCTCAGTATTCATGAGATATGATGTTGCCTCAGCTGAAAGACTACATATCCATATATACTCTAAGAGACAGTATTCTCAGTCAGAGATTCTTGTGGCATGAGCTTTCATGCTTTCGATAAGAGACATGAGCCTCAATATTCGTCTGATTGCTAGATTAGGAATACTTATAATTATGGGTTTACAATTTTAGCCTTTGTCGAAAATCCACCATCTACAGAACCTCTCCAGGTCAGGGCTTATAACCCGGAGCACATTTGTGGTGCTGGTAGGCGCAACTTGAATCAAAAATACTCAACCAGCTTCGCGTCTAGTTTGATTGAGGAAGAAGTTCGGAAAAATCCTCACATGAAGCCATGGCAAATTTCAGATGATTTCCAGACCAACTATATAGGATTACCATGGAGTATTATCAGGCCTATAATTTTATGGAAAAGGTTTATGAGACCATTTCTGGCGACGATGTGAAGTCATACTCTCACTTTGTGTGGTATATTAATGTTATAAGGGAAACCAATCCCGGTAGTGTGATTGATTTTGAATTTGATCATGCAAAGAAACAGTTTCAACGGATTTTCATCTCGTTTGATGCATGCACCAAAGGGTACCGGTTTTGTCGTCCAATGGTATACTTGGATGCTACTTTCCTTAATGGTAGATTCAGAGGTTGCTTTATGGCAGCTACTGGGATCAATGGTGGTAAAGGTATGTTTTTTATGTTTTTCTGAACAACTTTAGCTGACAGATAACTAAGAGTTACACATTGGTTTACTCTATGTGTAACTCTTAGTTACACATTTGGGAATAGCATCTGTAACTTTAAGTTACACATTTGTTTTAGGATGTGTTACACATTGTTTTCGGTTTTTGTGAAACTTATTATTTTTTCATTTCTGCACACTTTTGTAGGATGTTTCCCACTTGCTATGGCACTAGTCGGTTCTGAGAATAACGACAACTGGGAGTGGTTTTTAAGGAATTTGATTGAAGTTGTTGGTGATGGGAGTCCAATCACCTTCCTTTCGGATCGCCATGAAGGACTCTTGCGTGGTGTTTCACTTGTCTATCCAGATTCGTGTGCTACTATCATTTGAAGAACAATTTGCCCATAACTGTCTCAGATCCTAGGTACATGCTTGTGCTGGACTATTTCCAAGAAGCGACATATGCACTCTCACCTGAAAACCATGCTAAGGCCATACAAAAAAATTAGAGATTTGAATTGCGATTGGGTGGCTGATTACATCGAGACCATCCCACCTGAATCATATGTGAATGCCTATTTCAAAGGTTGTCGGTATGGACGCACAGCTAGTACTCTAGGAAAATGATTCAATAGTTGGATTCTGGTTCACAAGAAGATGCCTGCATTTGCTCTTCTTGATCAGGTTAGTAGAGTGCTTCTTTTGTTTTTTGTCGTTGTTTCTTGTTTTGTCACTTTGTGCATTCATAAGTTTTTTTTTCTTTTTCAGATTAGGAGGAAAGTAATGGTAATGATGACATACCGTCGTGATGATGGCGCGAATATGATGACTCCATTAACTCCAACGTATGAGGAAAAGTTTGCGGCTCTTCAAGATGAAGGTTTGGCTTGGAAAGTATTGGTGGCTAGTCCTACCGTGTTTGAAGTTTTTAGCGAAAGTACTCACAGAGTGGACCTCGAACACCAGACTTGCACCTGTAAAGGTTTTGTTTCTTATGTTTTTTTTTTTTATATTCTTTTTTTGAAAGTTCCTAGGTAGTTACACATCTTATTTGCATGTGTAACTACAAGGTACATATCTTATTTTGCATGTGTAACTAAAAGATACACATTCTGTATATGCATGTGTTACTAGCTGATTTTTGAGTGTTTTATGATTTTTCTTGTGTAACTAACTGATTTTTGTTTTTTTAAGGTGGCGCGTATATGGTTTCCCTTTTGCTCATGCTCTTGTATCCATACGGAAGATTAAACGTGAAGCTATTGACTTCATTTAACCATATTTTACAAGTGACTATTTTAGGAAGACTTATTTGCATGTCATCCAGTCGATTCCCAACTACAACAGGCCTGCTGTTATTGATAAAGACAACACCATCAACCCTCCTATTATAAAGAAACAACCAAGTAGACCCCCAGGGAAAAGGATTATAAGTAAAGGTGAAAAGAATGTAAAGAGGAAAGTTCATTGCGGGAATTGCAAGGAAGCAGGTCACAACAGGGCAGGTTGTAAGAATCCTCCGAAGTATACACCCCCTAGCTTTAAGCTAACGAAGTTCATTTCTGCAAGTATTGATTTTATGTGTGGTTTGTTATTTGTCTTGGATTATTTGTTTTTTAGTTATTTCACTTCGGTTTGTATGTACCAAAATTTTTTATCTTCCTGCAACATTGATTATGTGCAAGGATCATTTATTCAGATTTTATATTTTTGTGAGTACACAGGTGAAATGTATTTCTATTCCCAGTGTGTGTCTTCTGAACACGGAGGGGAAATGCATCTTTCTCCTCAACCTGCTAATGTAGAAATCAAGGAATTCCGACTCCAAGTAGGTGTAGATACCGTCGAAAACGGTTAAGATCTCTCAATATCCAAAATGGGAATCACGTGGAAAATTATTAGTAAGGGAAGCCGCCACCCAACTTAGGGAGTTGGGACCCAAACGAAACACTGGCCCAAATTTCAGAGAATAGGTCCGGGAATCAAGATACGGGCTAGGAAGGTGTGAGGCACCTAACCCGTCCAATCCGGAGATTGGCCTCTACTTTATAATCGGGATTTTAGGTTTTGATTGCAAGAAATATAGATAAATAAACTTATTTTCATAAAATTATAACCTGCAAAAATACCAAAACATTAGATATCCCCAAATAAATAAATTAATCAAATTCTAAAGAAGAAATTGCTATTACTAAAATTATTATGGAAATTCAATTATTATTCTTATCGATCATAATTATGCGGAACAAAGTCCTAGCCAACCAGTTTGAATATCCTAATGCAAAAAAAAAAAAAAAAAACTGAGGTATCAACCAAACAAGTCTTACTCTAGGCAAGCAAAGTGAACTAAGCAACAACTAAACTCTTCTCTATTTTATTCATGCAAACCACACGACGTCTAACTGTAGCACCTCATGACTTGTCGCACATAATGAACACAGTGACTAGCACGAGCTATGAATGGATCAAATTAATTATAAATTAATGAGCACGGTGTACACCGAGAGCTTGCAGTATCAGACAAGAGAAATAATCAATTTTTATTGTCGTTCAAGCACTCAATACCCTGTCCACGAACGTTTGCATGGAATCACGATCAATAAAATTAAAAGGAACTGTGTTTAGCCAAACCTTTTTCGCAGTCGAAATTGAAAATGTTACTTAGATTGAGTAATACAACAATTTCCGCAATCGCATCCGACTCCCAAAAATTGTGCTTCTCTCAGTGATCTCTACCCAATAGTTTTCTTCCTAATTTTATTTTCTCCTAAAAATTCTTCCTTCTTATCATAGGTCTTCAACATCCATTCTGGTCTTAACTGCAATGATTTCTCTTCAATTAAATTCATTACTTCTGTCTTTTGTATTGGTGTTGATGGGTAAAAACTACTCCTGCCGAATTTGGTAATTTGGGGTGTGGATGAGGAATGAATTTAAACCTACAACAAATGCACTGCGCGGTGAGTGCTTGTAGATTCGAGAGATCAATCTGTGCAAGTCCGGCCTAAACCAAGAAATGGCCGTTCCAGACTTGTTTCGGTCACAAAGTGAAGGAGATGGGGTTGATCTTAGGGAGGGAAGCGAAGAAGGTGTTGAGATTGTGAAAGATGTTGGCTTGCTTATGACTTGTAACAGAAAGATGAGCAAGCTTACGGTTGATGCAAGCAGGCTCTGGTGTTTGAATACGATGTTGTATTAACACTTGGTTTCTGTCGACTGAACTTGTGTTGTTCTGTCTCTTGTCTTGTCCTCGAAATAGGGCGGAGAACCTATTTATACAAGTCATTGAGCCTCATTCACGTTTCTCGTGGGAAGTGGAGGTAATGGAATGATGGAGTGGTGGAGTTGTGTGTCGGTAGCATACGACCGGTCTTGCCCACTTCTCCAGTTCATCTCTAACCGTCCATGACTTCCTAACACGTTTTTGTAATGGCGCGTTGCACGCCGCACGCGTAAACCGCCAGACCAATACCCCAGTAAGTATCCCCATTTGTGACATGATTGATGTCCTGGAATGTGGATCGTGGATCCACGGAAGATAGCATGTAATCTTTTGAATTGAATAACTGCGTTATTCGTAAAGTCGATACTTGTGGAGTATCGTGTGTATTTTATGTGTGCTGCATTACGGTGTGGTAAAGTGATGGGTAATGACTCCTCACTAACCAAATAACTCGACCAGGGTTGTATAACAAAAGTTTGGTGAAGTCGGACGGATGAGATGATGTTTGAGACACTCATCTCGCGACCGTTGATGAAATAGGTTTTTTAAAGAGGTGCGCAAGCATCACTCTTGACTTGGTCGAAACCAAGCACGGAAGGATTTTGTGGAGGACCGACCATACATGCGTGTTGACGGCATGATGGTGTACACGTCCATGTCTCACCGTCTCATGAGATGCAATCTAGGCCACTCAATTTGACCTTCAAAGAGGAGTGGTTGAGATCGGTTTGCGCGTAAATCTCTTACCGCAAAGGAATTGATAACCGCGTGTCATCCCAAGTTTGGGCGCGCCCCCAAGACGACCCATCTTGGTCGGTCTTGGTCGATCATACCACCGTGTAGGTGGTAGGTTGGTGTTCACACCTATACCGATTATCCCATGAAAACGTGATCTAAGCCGTTCAAATCATCCGGTGAAGTTGAGCGGTCGAGATCGATTTAGGATTTGGGAGTGTAACCGCACGAGTTTGGGCGTGCGTTTTGGGTTGGCCGGGAATGATGTGCCTTGGCCGACCGCAAGAGGAGGTAGATGGGCCCACGGTGGTCATCTTGGTATGACCGGACCTGCTCGATTTGATCGTGACCCTCCATTCGTGCTTAGGAGAAGATGGACGCGCGTGATGGCTCAAACCCTATTTTTGGCTTTCAAAGCCGCGCGACCATGCTCCTTTGGGCGGACGGTTTTGTTGTAACCAACCACGGTTGGCTTTGACCGATTGGCCAAGTGTGTAGGCGGTCACATGGTGATTGTGTCGACATGCTCCGGGCCCTTTGAGTCTACATCTACACCCTCCATCTATACTGCGAAGATGGACGGTTGAGACCGTTTTGCGACACATGTAATATGCCGCAAACCCTAATTTAGGTTTTCCGCCCATAATGCTTGGTATGGACGGTTTCTTGGCAAGCGAAGGCCAATGGTCGACCATGCGGGTCGGCCGTGTGCATTCCATACCGCTGGGGTGTTGGAATTGATCCGTGGTCATCCAATCATGCTTGTGGAGTTGGATGACTCGCGATTAGATCATATTCGGCAAGCTAAGACCGTGTGTATTCCATACCTGCTTGGGGTGATGGAATTGATCTGTGGTCATCCAATCATGCTTGCGGAGTTGGATGACTGCGATTAGATCATATTCGGCAAGCTAAGACCGTGTGTATTCCATACCTGCTTGGGGGTGATGGAATTGATCTGTGGTCATCCAATCATGCTTGTGGAGTTGGATGACTGCGATTAGATCATATCCCGGAGACCGATACGATCAAGTCCGGATGCTCAATCGGGCTAGTATAACACACCGAGAGGGGCTCAATCGGGCTAGTATAACACACCGAGAGGGCTCGGGCTAGTATAACACACCGAGAATCAGCCTGTACGGGTATTTCGTACATGGATTCATTATAGTGCTTGGAGGTTCGTGTTACTCTGTAAGGGTAACACTCAGTCGTCATGCCACACTGATAATGGGTACAGGAAATACAAGGCTGATATGAAATTCACAGGAAGGGATTGTTGCTACATGCTCCATTCTTGGTGAATTAAGTGAGGAGTATCCGTCACTTATAAACGGCTTTATCTTTTACAAGATGTTAGCGCATGATTTTTCAGGTTTTTTACAAATTTAACCTTGAACGAAAATCCACCATCAACATTAAGTCCCCTGCCTAGCACATAATGGTTACACTATTGTGTGGTAGGCATGAGATGGTGACAGTTAAAGATAAAACTTATGAGGCAAAGTTAGATGTTACAAGGAGAGACGGTCATCCTGTCCTTGGAGTATGTCACGTTCAAAAGGCATATAGGAGAGCGTTCCCCTAGTATGATATCGGTCTTGCCTGCTTCGATCGACCTTGCTATGACTGCTTCGGTCGAGGGGCTATTGCGCCTGCTTCGTTCAATCGTGGGGATGTGCCTAATCGATCGATCATTGCTTTGCTTCGTTCGTGGGGTTATCTGCGCTCGCTTGATCGAACGTGGGCTTGTTGTGTCTGCTTCGGTTGAAAGTGGGTCTACTTTGTGTACATGCTTCAAACGTCAGCCATGTGCTTCGACTGAAACCGGCCCTGCCAGTGCGCCTATTATACCAGCCTTATGTCATGGTTAACACCACCTTTGCGACTTGAGCAATACCCGCTTTTTGACTTGAGCAATACCAGACTTGAGACTTGATCAATACCGGTCTTGAAACTTATACCGGACTGAAATCAATACCAGACATACTTGAACGATGTTTGTACTTAGGCCATTGTGTGCTCCGATGTGAGTTGTGTCTTGCCGTGTGTGACTACACTTCTCATGTGCTTTCATACAAGTTCTAACTCCTGTCTTTTATTTCATTGCGGTAGAAAGAAAAGAACTCCGTTGATATGTCTTCTGAAGATAATCTTTGGTGGAAGTGTTGATGACTTCAAATACATGTCGAACATTGATGATGAGTTGTTCACCGCGCCCTCTCAATTATATGAAAATATTCGTTCCACAGGATAACCCTCCTCCTATCGACTTCAGGGTTTTTCATGCTCTGCTGGATCCTCGTGAAGGATGAATGAGACGCACGTTGAGCAATGAGTACATCAAAGACAACTTGACCGGAGCGCAGATTATTGATGTAGCTTGAGTGTTGAAACGACTCGAGAGGATGTTAAAGTGGCTTCTGGTGCGAACGTTGAGGTAGATCCTGGAGAGAGTGTTGAAGCAGGATTCTGAAGTGAACAGGGGTCCCGAAGAGAGTATTGAGGCGGCTCTTGGATAGACCATTGAAGCAGCTTCTGCTGGAGGGAGCGTTGAAGTGGCTTCCTCTTCAGTTCGATTTACCCTTGCGAATTCCATGATTCTTGGTGACCATCTTTCGTGTTGAAGAAGTCCTTGATCGACGGTGAAGGAACTTCATCTTTGAGCCTCGATCCCAGGGCGTGGTTTACATGGTTGCTTGCAGCGGTTGTTGTCGAGTCAGGTATGGAATATCTTGCACGTTGTTTCATCATTGTGGGAGTCGTGCATGTGGTACTGGAGTTGGAGTTGACGGACCGCAGGATGTTGTATCTCGGTGGTTTTCCTCTTGATGCTTCAGGGAACTGCTTGCAGAAGGCTGAAGGTTGTATCGCCTGTTGGTGAGATATATGCCCCTACGAACATTATGAGGCTCTTCGGCCTGCCTGGTTCTTTCTATCAGGGCATATGTTGTTGTAGATGAGCGTTCAACAGCTCCAGAGGATGACCAAAACGCGGATTCTCCAATATAGCATGATGGACATGTACCACAGTCTGATAAAGTGACTCGCCCGGATCGTTCTCGGTATGACGCGTGGGCATCATTATCTTCTTGAGGCTGCTCCCTTGAGGTATCGGCTCCAGTGGAAGATTGACGTGACAGAGCGTTGATACGTTGCACCGGCATTCTTTAAACCAAATGGCAGTATGGTATAATAAAAATTTCCGAGAGGAGTTCGAAAAGATATCTTACTTGCATCATGCTCGTACATCCTTATCTGGTTGTAGCCGCTACATCCATCCATGGAGGAGAACATGTCATGTCCGCTGGTTGCATCTACTAACATGTCGATGTTAGGTTGAGGAGGATTGTTTTTGGAGCAGCACCTGTTCAAGTCTCTGAAGTCTATGTAGCACATGGTCTCGTGCCTGAATTGCCTCGGAGATTGTTTGAATGATTACACAGGGTCGAACTGATGGAGATAGGCCTAGGAGGTTCCTTATCGTCGAGCTCATCAGTTGTGGAGTTGGTTCCATCCTGTAGCTGTCGCGGGGCGTCCAATATCTCCTCTTGTGTTTCGTCGTTCTTGCAGCATTCAATTAGGCGGAGAGACCGGGTGCCGTCTCTCTCGATAATTGCTAACAACTGCGCCTAGGTATATTTTCTTCCCCTTCTGATCACGGCTTGCCTCGAAAGAGCGCTCCCTTTTGGCGTGAGGATGGGTTGAAGTTTCACCGGATAGAGGTGGACGCTTCGCCAGGAAAGGTGTGTCGCGGTGCTTAGACTCCAGCGATGCAAGTCGGTCTTCTTCCTGGATTGACGCCATGGGGAGTGGGATGCAACGAACTTGTCTGATTCTTTCCGCGGAGCTCTCCTGTATGTGCTGGTTTGGTTTTCCTCGAAGTCCATCATTGTGATGGGCTGCCGTACAATCTTGCATAGGCTGACCTTGGCTGTCCTGAGAGTCTTGAGAGTAATCACATTCGAAGATGCTCCTGTGTCGACGAGGGCCCTCCTGAACTCTGAACCCTTGATGCGTGCGGTAGCATGTAGGGCCCGGTTGTGACCTTCCCCGCCATCATGTCGTCTTCTGTAAATGTAACATTATTTACAGGTGTTTCTGACGCAGTTAGGACTTCTGGACGTGAATGAGTCAGGTGTACATCCAGAGCTATTTTATTAATTGCAGCAAACGTCCCTGCCCGTTGATTCTTCGAGAGGTGCAAGAGTTCACACATGCTTTCCACTAGAGATGCCGCTTCCTGATCCACTGGTCCCTGGTTCGTAGTGAAACTATTGACTTGAGGAGGATCGTTGTGAGGATCAGTCCCCAGTGTAGGAGTCTCTATGACATGACCGCTCATATATGTGTCGCTTCTTTGATCGGGTCCATGTAGGCCCACGCCACTGAAGTACCTTTTCCGGTACGTTGAATGCATTCCTTGTTGGCTCCAGGAGCCGTTGCGGGTCATGTGGAAATCAATCAGTCAATGTCTTAAGAAAAGTGAGTACCTCTTTCTGAGTTGCGGCCATATCCGTTTGAGTCTTGGCAATAACTTCCTGCTTTTCCATCAAGTCTGCAATGGTAATGGGAGATGGTCCTCCTCTTGCCCCTCCGGCTCCTCGTCCTGATGAAGGAGTGGAAGTTGTTGCTCTGGTGACTACCGGAGGTGTTACACTTGATGAGATGCCGGGATTTGCAGCTGCTCTGGCTCTGGTGATGGGAGGTATTGTAATATCACTGCTGAGTGATCGAATTGAACGTTCCCATCCTCTGTGCTCACGTGTTCCTTGATTGATCTCTCCTTCCTCAAGCATTTCATCACCGTTTCGACAAGGGTCTTGAGATATAAATCTTCCAGCAGGGATCCGTAAGCTGCAGGCTCCATTTCTTTATCCGGTAGACGTTGTGGTACCCGGACAAGTCTTTTCCTCTGCGGAGTTGCCTCGAGTCTTTGTTGTCAGCTGGACCATGTTGTTCGTCTCTCCTGAGTCCCCTGTGATTACGCGCTCTTTCGCATCTCCACTGGTAAAGGTGTGAGTCCTGACTAAGGATTCAGCGTTTCTTGCACTGCCTGAGTAGAGGCATGCCGACCCTTCTTGTAATTGTGATGTTATATCATTCAAAAGGCGGAATGTTTCGCTCTGCCTTCTGGTGATACCGGCTTGATTCGCCAATACATCCTCCAACATTCCAGCTATGCTTCCCATGATATCTGAACCACCTGCGGACTCCGGGTGAAGATACATCGTGACATGAAAACCGAAGAATTGATAATTCGATTTTTTGTAACCGATAGATCAACCTCCCACTGTGGTCGCCAATTGTTGATGGGTGAAAACTACTCCGCGCGAATTTGGTAATTTGGGGTGTGGATGAGGAATGAATTTAAACCTACAACAAATGCACTTGCGCGGTGAGTGCTTGTAGATTCGAGAGATCAATGCTGCAAGTCCGGCCTAAACCAAGAAATGGCCGTTCCAGACTTGTTTCGGTCACAAAGTGAAGGAGATGGGGTTGATCTTAGGGAGGAAGCGAAGAAGGTGTTGAGATTGTGAAAGATGTTGGCTTGCTTATGACTTGTAACGAGAAAGATGAGCAAGCTTACGGTTGATGCAAGCAGGCTCTGGGTGTTTGAATACGATGTTGTATTAACACTTGGGTTTCGTCGATCGAACTTGTGTTGTTCTGTCTCTTGTCTTGTCCTCGAAATAGGTACGGAGAACCTATTTATACAAGTCATTGAGCCTCATTCACGTTTCTCGTGGGAAGTGGAGGTAGTGGAATGATGGAGTGGTGGAGTTGTGTGTCGGTAGCATACGACCGGTCTTGCCCACTTCTCCAGGTTCATCTCTAACCGTCCATGACTTCCTAACACGTTTTTGTAATGGCGCGTTGCACGCCGCACGCCGTAAACCGCCGACCACCAATACCCCGTAAGTATCCCCAGTTTGTGACATGATTGATAAATGGAATGTGGATCGTGGATCCACGGAAGATAGCATGTAATGCTGAATTGAATAACTGCGTTATTCAGAAAGTCGATACTTGTGGAGTATCGTGTGTATTTTATGCAGGTACTGCATTACGGTGTGGTAAAGTGATGGGTAATGACTCCTCACTAACCAAATAACTCCTGACCAGGTTGTATAACCAAGCTGGTGAAGTCGGACGGATGAGATGATGTTTGAGACACTCATCTGCGGACCAGTTGATGAAATAGGTTTTTTAAAGAGGTGCGCAAGCATCACTCTTCAGACTTGGTCGAAACCAAGCACGGGAAGGATTTTGTGGAGGACCAGACCATACATGCGTGTTGACGGCATGATGGTGTACACGTCCATGTCTCACCGTCTCATGGAGATGCAATCTAGGCCACTCAATTTGACCGTCAAAGAGGAGTGGTTGAGATCGGTTTGCGGCAGAAATCTCTTACCGCAAAGGAATTGATAACCGCGTGTCATCCCAAGTTTGGGCGCGCGCCCCAAGACGACCCATCTTGGTCGGTCTTGGTCGATCATACCACCGTGTAGGTGGTAGGTTGGTGTTCACACCTATACCGATTATCCCATGAAAACGTGATCTAAGCCGTTCAAATCATCCAGGTGAAGTTGAGCGGTCGAGATCGGTTTAGGATTTGGGAGTGTAACCGCACGAGTTTGGGCGTGCGTTTTGGGTTGGCGGGAATGATGTGCCTTGGCCGACCGCAAGAGGAGGTAGATGGGCCCACGGTGGTCATCGCGGTATGACCGGACCTGCTCGATTTGATCTCGTGACCCTCCATTCGTGCCGGAGAAGATGGACGCGCGTGATGGCTCAAACCCTATTTTTTGGCTTTCAAAGCCGCGCGACCATGCTCCTTTGGGCGGACGGTTTTGTTGTAACCAACCACGGTTGGCTTTGACCGATTGGCCAAGTGTGTAGGCGGTCACATGGTGATTGTGTCGACATGCTCCGGGCCCTTTGAGTCTACATCTACACCCTCCATCTATACCTGCGAAGATGGACGGTTGAGACCGTTTTGCGACACATGTAATATGCCGCAAACCCTAATTTAGTTTTTCCGCCCATAATGCTTGGTATGGACGGTTTCTTGGCAAGCGAAGGCCAATGGTCGACCATGCGGGTCGGCCGTGTGCATTCCATACCGCTGGGGTGTTGGAATTGATCTGTGGTCATCCAATCATGCTTGTGGAGTTGGATGACTGCGATTAGATCATATTCGGCAAGCTAAGACCGTGTGTATTCCATACCTGCTTGGGGGTGATGGAATTGATCTGTGGTCATCCAATCATGCTTGCGGAGTTGGATGACTGCGATTAGATCATATTCGGCAAGCTAAGACCGTGTGTATTCCATACCTGCTTGGGGGTGATGGAATTGATCTGTGGTCATCCAATCATGCTTGTGGAGTTGGATGATCGCGATTAGATCATATCAGGAGACCGATACGATCAAGTCCGGATGCTCAATCGGGCTAGTATAACACACCGAGAGGGCTCAATCGGGCTAGTATAACACACCGAGAGGGCTCGGGCTATTATAACACACCGAGAATCGACACTGTACGGGTATTTCGTACATGGATTCATTATAGTGCTTGGAGGTTCGTGTTACTCTGAAGGGTAACACTCGGTCGTCATGCCACAATCGATAATGGGTACAGGAAATACAAGGCTGATATGAAATTCACAGGAAGGGATTGTTGCTACATGCTCCATTCTTGGTGAATTAAGTGAGGAGTATCCGTCACTTATAAACGGCTTTATCTTTTACAAGATGTTAGCGCATGATTTTTCAGGTTTTTTACAAATTTAACCTTGAACGAAAATCCACCATCAACAATTGGCACATTGTTGCATCGTATCCACATTTTGGTTGTATTCATCTTCTTTCTCTGAAGTGTCCTTAAAGGTTGATTTTCCTTGTTTTGATCGACAAACTTTACTTCTTTAGCCGGTTCAGGTTTTTCTTTTTGGTGGTTCCATAGTCCTCACGGTTTGTCAGTATTCCCAAACACTTTATTTATACCAAGTATATTGTTCTCCAAAACATTTTTCCTACAATCAAAATCTTTTTGGTTTTTTAATTTTTTTTTGTATTTTTTGAAATATCTTGAAAATTGGAAATAAAAGAAGACTTATTTACAAATTTAGGTGATTCAAGGCCCTTAATCGGTTGGATTAACTCAACAGAATTAGTTAGAGACTTACCTGAATCAGCCTCTATTGTTCTTACCACTTTTTGTTCATCCTCTTGTCTTGTAGACTTCAACCTGGGTGATGGTTGTGTAGGAGGCATTATATTTTTATCCCTGAGATGAGGTGGCCTGTAAATGGGTCTGCTTCTTGTTATATTTTGAACTCCATCGCCACTCCTAGTTTTAAAAGGATCCACCCACCTAGACGAAGATTGATTCGTTGCATGTACTGGACCAGGCAAGATATCTGAGAGGTAGACCGGACTCGCAGGTTGTTGAACAGGATAAGACAAGATCTCTGAAATATGAACAGGCCTAACGGGTACGGCCCGCTTGGGTAGAAGGTCAGAGATATGCACAGGCTCTGCTGGAAATCGGTTGGAATTTGGCACGTTCCTCGGTTGCTCAACTCCATAATAATCTGCCATTAATTCAAATAGAAAAACAGGACGATTAGTTGAATCAAATGAATTCACAATTTGTACCTGATCCGCGATGAGCTCACTGATGTGTACCGGTCGATTGACAGTAAATTCTTTCTTAGTTTCATTTTCTGCCAAGACAAAATTGACCATGGGTTCCCTTTGATGATAGGGCAATGGGTGCTGGCTTGTATTCAGTTGCTTTTTCTCTGCGAAATTCCTTTGTAGACGTATGTATCTTCTCTGATTCTATTTCTTGCTCTGCCCCTGGTGTGGTCCTTCGGGTACTGCAATTACTGACGCAATTGTCATGGTATTCACTTGATTTTTATCCGTAAATGTTGCCCTTCCGCAATTATTCTCATTAGAGTCCTCGGGGTTGGTCAACCTTTTCATTATGCCCGTGTCCAATGCATTTTCAATCTGTGAACCCGCCTTCCATAAAGAGTGTATGATCGCTGTCGTAAGCGTCAAAAATAATTTCACTTTCTTACTCACTAAATATGAATGAAGTACACGGTAAGGAAGAGTTCGTATCCACAGAGAGGCAATTGTTGTTATGCGATTTTCAGTTT